>JAVRXN010000001.1:64762821-65362821 GCA_033556935.1 Timema podura
ATGACGGGGAGATCGGGGTTCGAATTCCGGTAGATTAGAGCTAGGGTGTTTCTTCTTAAATCGTTTCCCACTCTCCTTCCACGCTAATATGGGTAAATTAACTCTAAAATGTTTCCTTACTCATCCCTATCCCACAAGAGTAACCTAATTATCCTATATATGTCTAGCCTGAATGGGTTGTAAGACGCGGTGATGGAGAAAGGTAGGTAATACAGCTCGATCCAGGCTTCACATCGTAGTATTCTTCTTTAGAAAATGGTGGGACTGAAACCACTGAAGTCAATTTACCATATTAAAAAAACACACATCCAAATTGATATCTGGACAGTACTCAACTCTGCCTTCTCACCTTGGATTTTTTTTATATTAGTAAGAGCAACAACAAGGCTATTAACAATATACTCTAAGAGATAAATTTATTGGGAGGTAATGTGAATAGCGGATGTAAGAGATACAGAGAACATCATGCGTGTGAAACAAACCCCAGTGCATCAGACCAAGGTTTTAACCTCAATCTACTCGTAGGCGGCATTCCTAGCAATTGTGAGCTTGACGCCTTAACCCATTTGATCCCAACTTTTTTTTTTCTTTCAAATACATATTTACTTGTTAGTGGTTACTCCTTTAGGTGCATAAAACATATGAAAAATATTTTTTAATTTTTTAATTGTAAATTTATAGTGATTATCTAACGTTCCATTAATGGAACAGTGGGATTGTAAGGGTGCATCAATAAAATAAACAGAATTATTTCAAATTCCAATATTTATTATATTTTTCAGTGCTTAATTTAATATAAAATGACAAATAAAATGTACAGTCAAAGATAGCTTATAATATTGTGATACAACTATTATTTTATCTTAGAGGAACTATAATTCTTCATTTATTTGAACATCTTTGAAAACTAATTAATTAATTAAAATACACAACTAAATTTTTTTTTACTTTAAGTGAAATTTGGTAAAACAATTGGCATGTAGAGGAATGTTACATTTGCAACATTTCTTGGTAGTATTTTTTTTGCACTGGCCACATCTTCCTTGTTTTCCTAAAGGTGAAGTTAAGTGCTCAATCTTGTCATACCTAACATCATCCAAAACTCTCTTGTCAATGGATTTTGGGTTACGCAATGGCCTTCCTATTATCATTCTGGCTGAATACTTCTGAAAATAACAATTAGTAACTTGCCTAGTAAACCCAAGAAGATCCAATGGTCGTTCCTTGTAGCGTGGCATTTGTCTATATATCAGCCAGGCGTTGTTAATCGACACATTTATTGGAAAGGCAAAGAGCTGATAGTACCACTTTTTCATACGGAAATGTATCCTTAACTTACTAATATTTTCATCCAATCTATCAACTCCCCCCATGAAAGAGTTATAGCTGATAATAGCCGATGGTGCAACAACCTCAATATACCTATTGTCACTTCGGCTATAACGTTTTGATTTCCCTGTAGGATGTACACCATTTCTGTTTGATGCTATTGTGACAATGCTATTGTCATGATAGCGGATTAGGGTTGTACCTGAGTTAGTGTCTGTCAACTGATCAAATGAACCTCTTGGCATTTTTTTAAGGACTGTTGATTCTTTCAGGGGAGCATTTTCAACCCTGTTTGACCTCACTGTTCCAGTTCCAGTACAACCTCTCTCTTTCAACTCGTCCAAAAGAGAAAGCGAAGTAAAAAAGTTGTCAAAGAAAAAGTCATATTTCTCATTCTGCTCATGATTTAGTACAGATATTAAATCTAGCACTACTGATCCCCCTAGGCCTACCCCTAATTCAGGTCTTGTGTTACCTGTTGAAGCTCCTTGGTAGGGTTCGCCTTGCACTAAGTATCCTAGCCTGGTACACAAACACCACACTTTATAACCAAACCGGACAGGCTTACCCATCATGTGCTGCTTTGTACCATGCCTACCATAGTATGGAATCATAGCATCATCAACACACAATAATTTCTCATTATTATAAGCCAGAAGCCACCTCTCATTCAACATTTTCCATAAAGGCCTTACTTTTGCAAATTTATCAGAGGCTGATAGGTTGGTATTATCACACATGTGTAAATACTTGGTGATCTTCTCAAATCTACCTCGTGATATAGCTTTATATACTGCTTCATTGTGACAATCATCACTCATTTCCCAATACATTTTATATCTAGGTAGTGGGTTGTAGCCTGTAAGAAGAAGTATAGCAAGAAAAATCCTCATCTCATCTAATGTTAATTCAAATGTCATGTCACCAGCTTGACGAGCATATATATTTGTGAAGTCAACAAGCATTTTAACAACTACATCATCAAAGAATAGCTCAAAAATCTGGACTGGTGACATGTCTTCCCCCATAAATTGAGGAAGAGTCCAGGTTTTTGACTGTACCTCTTTTATGTCTGTTCTAACCCACTTCCTTATAGGTTTCTTCTTCTTTTTTTCTTGTGAAGTACTTGCTTCAGGAACAGGTTCTAAATTGCTTGATTTAGGAGCAGGATCCGAAGAGTTTGGACCAGGAAAACCTTCCAAAGATGTCAATTCTTCAAAAAATTGAACCTTTAAAAAAATGTCAGTTCATAAAGCTATTATAAACAACTGCTTTCAATTAAAAAGTACTAAATATTGTGGATTAATTATGTTTCTTGTAATCTTAATTAATTAACCTATCATCAATGTTATTATTATAAATACATGCTGCTACTCTGTATAGGCTAAAAGAATATTTACCTCTTCAGTTACAATTTCTCCACTAACAACCTTTGTTATTCTAGCCTCTGAGACAGCTTTCAATTGATTCCCGCTAAGATGGTTAAAATTGGTCTCTTCCTCATCTCCAGAATCTTCGTCTGATAACAATGGGTTATCTGGAGGGGTTATATAAATTTCCGCTTCAAGTAATCCCACTTGTTCTTCTAAAATTGCAGCAATTTCATCAGCACTCAAACTATAACAAGAAAAAATGAACAAAATGTTCATATTGCCATTTGGTCCCACTGTTCCAAAATCGGAACACACATATTTAACACACATTTTTGAGGTTATGAAAAGTCAAAATTGAATAATTTCAATTGTAATACAATTTTACATTATCCTTATTATATAGTATTGTGATTTAACAAACAACTAGATAATTGAATATAAAAGTATTTACTCACCCTTTCTTGGAAGCCATATTAGTAGGAAAACTTGATTTTCTAAACAAAATGCCAGCTTTGTATTCAAACCAAGCTTGAAACAGCTGACTAGATGATGAACAGTGTTGCCTTCTGACAATAATCAGTGTGTCCAAAGTGGAAAGTTAAAATCCCTTTTCATAAAAAAAAATTATTTCCCTGATGTTCCAATAATGGAACTGTGGGGTCAAATGGGTTAAGGCTGGTCTACATAGACCGCTTGTCGGGAGTCGGAGTAGTGACGTGTCGGTTGTCGTGTCGTGCTACCTCTACAATAAAATGTCGTAGCACGTAATTTCAACCAAAAGGAATTAAGAAAACATAAGCAGTCGAAAAATAATAAATATACCAGACTGTTAAAGTTTATACAACTATATAGATAGAACTGTTCTCAATATAACGTTTCTTTTCTTTCGTAAAAAGGAGGATAAATACTGACAAACTCGATAAGTGTATCGTTGAAATCCATTTTACACTAGTGTTTAACGATCCAAAGTCAACAAAAAACGAGGCAAAGAGCATACATACACCAGCAGAGACTATGAATTCATAACCAAAGTCATGATATTAATACTTTCAAATAATTTAAAAAATATTATGTTTAAACAACAATTGTTTTTAATTAAAAAATGCAATTTATATTTATATAGATTTCCATGAAGTAGGCTACTATCCTTAAATAAATTACGACTCCAACTCCCGACAATCGTGTACGACTCTATATAGACGGGCCATTACCAAAACCAACAGCGTTAAGAGTCAGTCGTGTTTAGCGCTAAGCTAATATCACCGGCTCTAGATGTGTTGTGGAACTTACAAATAATAATACTAATACATTCTTTTCAGCCTTTAGAATAATATTTTAAATATCACGCCCGATTTAAATGATTTATTAATAACAAAAAAATAAAGTCACGTTTTTATCTAGTGTGCGGTATTTCATGCCCATCACGGAGGTAATTTGTCTACGATTGGACAGGTCAAGGTGAACCGTTTGGCCAAATTAAATAAACAGACATTGAGTCAGTGGGACCAATTTCTGAGAACCGTGCGGCTGATGAAAGCAAGATAGTCGTGTGCATCCCGAGACGAATCACAAGTACACTCATGTATCACACAATACAGACCTCTGGTTGGCTTTATGCAACAAGTATTACTACCTGCTAGGGCTACCCGCCTATTAGCACTTATTGGATAGGCATGAGGAAAGTAAGGCTTAGAGGAAATGTCTGCATTTGCGGGGAAGCAGAGTGGGGAACTATTTAGGGGGAAAACACCTCAGTGCAGAGGGCTGGATTTATATCTGTGAAGGCCCCGAGGCTATACAATTTTGGAGGCCCCAACATTAAATATATCATTTTCTTTTCAACGTTTCTACATTATAATTTTTTTATAAAAAATTAAATTATAAAGGTTTAGTGTTAAATATCTTACCTATTTAAATAAGGAAATATTGTTTTCAAAAACTATTAGATTTCCTTAAAGCAATAATTGTATTATGCAGGTATTTTGTTGGTCTTAGTTAATCTTGATAAGGACAAAAACTAATTACAAAATTTTGAAAAATAAATATTCTTTAATTTATTAGTTAATTTTTTTGCCCAAAAATTATCGAAGTTGATATTTATAAAATTATCCTTTTTTTTTTGGGCAGCTGTTAGTGAAAGCCTTTGCCCTCCCTTTAATCCGGGCCTATTAGTACATCTGACCGACTAGGATATAAAACCCTATCACCACGTTAAAGGTAATACAAACTATTGCGAGGATGATGTATTGGATCATGTGACCACCAGACCTCTTGCTACTTGCTCCACAAGCTTTACAGTGCCATGGCCAAGATGTGACTATGGATATAATATAAGTCTAAGATATTCACAATACCCATGCAACATACTTATACCACCCAGACTGTTCATCCTAGCCGTTGTCCCCACAATGGACTTTGATTAACATTATTATGAGGCTAAAAGTCAATATAACCCCTTCACATGGGTAAGCCTATATACTTTTCTTATGCAGTGCGTTCCCCATGCCCCAATCAATTTCCTACAGAGATGGACAGAGAGTGTTCCAAAAATCATTCAGCGGTCAGTTCCACAACAATCATGATATTACCAGGATTCTCTTTGCACTGCACCTAAGCTGTGTTGGGATGGAACACTAGTTCAGGATGAATCGGAAGTGATAAAGAGCGAGTCTAGTAATTTTATAAAAAAATTAACACTTATAAACATTACATCCTTAAAGCTAATTGGGGTTTGAACAAATGACAAAGCAGAAAAAGTCTAACTAGACTGACTTTTGACTTTGGTACATGACATTTGGATTTATTAAACTAAATGAATTAACAGAAAAGAAGGATGTTAAGGCATAAGATAGATACATAATAGGGGATACTTAATCCTATAGTTTTTCCCCCATGTAGACAACGCTCTATGATATGCACTGGCAAGAAGGCTGGACTTTTCAACATATATTACGTCCAAACAAGGCAAACTAACATTTTAACGTAGATCATTCACAGTGGCTATATGGACTTATAGGTTAGATAATAGTGAGCTGTATTTTCCTCAAATAGTATAAGAGTCTTCAGCCTTACAATAGACTTTCAACAACTGACAGTAAAAAAGGGAGCATAATCACAACAAACCTCCAAAATGACACGCTCATCAAAGCAAAGTGACAGAGCCGGCTGAATGCCAGAGCAGAAACTCTATCACAACTATCAATATTAATAAATACGCCTAGAAAGATTAGTTAAATTAAACACTGTCTCAATAGCCATGGAAAGCAGGCTAATTAGGCTAAATACATCATTCATGGTAAACATGTTTTACCCTAAGTATAGAACATACTTTTATTTAAGTTTAAATGATAGACCAGTATTAGCACCCCCCTAGCATAAATAATTGAGTTCAAAAGGCTAAGTGCACGAAACACAAATTATTATTAACACATAAATTTACATTGAAGTTCATCTTACATAGAAAGATCGGATTTTATCGATTTATATCAAATATTTAGATAACTCTATACAACAAAAATGATCTTTCCCGCTTATGAATTAAGTTAGCCACAAAAAAAAATGTAATGGCTTATAAGACCTGGTACACATGCGAGCAATATTAATACAGTTGATTTATATAGAAGTTTGACTTACATCGACATTTCTATTTTTACCAAACTATACCAAACATTTAGACAACTCCCGTCGAATCAGTGAGACTATGGCAAACGTTCGTCGACATCTAGGTTTTTTGACGTTTCACGTAGACGATGAATGCCCTCGTAGCAAGACGGTTGAATTGTGACAGTTATATTTTTTGTTTACAGCAGTCAAATTTATACATAATAATAACAGCTAAACTAGAGTAAAAGTAAGCAGAAGTGTTATAGTTGATTTCTGAACGTTGTTGGTGCTCTTGTAGAGTGGTAAGAAATGTCACATGATTTCCCAACAAACTGGCTTGTAGTGCTGTGAACGTGGTGGAAATATACTTTGCGGTTGCGCAAGTTGCTTTTTACCATCGGGGATCGACATCTCTGTAACTAAAACCCCAAATCTTCTAGGGCATGTCCCATTAGTTCGTAGTCGCAGTGGATGTTTTCGAAAGTAAATTCAAAATTCTGAATATGAAAATAAAAAATATTTCATGTAAGCTGAGAAAATGGTAAGGACATAACTAATGTCATTAAAGACAGCCGGAAGATATACAGTGATGAGAAAGTGTTCTATTAGTATAATTTTCTTGTGATGGGCTGGACTAATTAGCCTTATACGTAGAGCGATCATGCCTAGCCATAGTTCCCTACACCAGAATAATCTCTTTCTCTGTATATACAGAGTGTTCGGAAACTCACAGCCCAAACTTCACATATAGCTGTTTGAACCAAAAATAATACAAAATTCTTATACACTCACATCAGGCAAACTATGCTAATATAATTAAATTGTGTTCAAAGTTTCAGCGTACAGAACCGGGAGAGCAAAGCTTTTCAGGCATGCGTGTACAATAGGTTGCATAAGGAGTTAGGCGCATTGCACTGCACATGTAATAGTGGCAAACACTTGCTTTGATATTTAAGACCATTAATGATGACCCTCAGAACGTATTCCTATTTCTAGATGGACTGGTTTGCTATTTACTATTAATTGTGATATGTTCTGCTGCCATGCTCCAAGATTTCGAGGTGTGTAGTGTCGCACGCCTAACTCCTATGCAACCTGTTGAACACGTATGCTTGCACAGCTTTATTCTCCTGGCAGTGAATGCCGAAATTTAAACACAATTTAATGTTATTAGCATAGTTTGCCGGATGTAATTGTACAGGGATTTTGTATTACTTTTGGTTCAAACAAATTATATGTGGAGTTTGGGCTATGAGTTTCTGAACACCCTGTATAACCATGTATATGTATATAATTATATATAACCATATATATGTATTTATATACTTGATTTTTTCCCACATTTTAGATCACGTTAATGTTAGTTTTAAAAACACGTTCACTAAAACAATAAAGTTTATAATCCCAGAGTTTTTAATTTCCCGTGCAGAGAAGAAATCACGCAACGTATTATGTAGATATTACCATGATGAAAACTTTGGATGATAAAAACATATAAGTTATATCTTCAGAATCCAAAAATCTAATCTTAATCTAATGTAATTATTTCCATTTAAAATTAGACTTACAAAATATTTATATTAATTAAGTCTTTCTAAACGACGTTAGTGGTTTTGTTATCAGGAGCAAAAATTACAGGTTGCTGTTAGAACTATCACGGGAACACGTCACATATAGTTGTCCGTGTGAAGAACATTTGCCACGGAGATCAACGCCTGCTATCTACAGGGTTTGGCCTTGCGATGTGTTGATGATAGTCATCGCATAGCAAACATTGATAGGAAGTTGCACACATTTAAACTGAAAGGTCAGGTCTGATCAAGGCATAGCTATTCTTGATGTCAAGACCTATTTCCCGTTGTCACTGTCAATATAGTCACCTCTAGGATAACGTTTTGAAGATTGTTTACATGTAAGCGGGTCTCATTACAGAGTTTAGGTGCGATATTATTACGCAGCAAAATGATGGGTGCTCAAATCTTTATTGAAGAGCGTGGATGTGTAGACCGACTGAATTCATAGAATTAGAAAATTAGACAATAGACAGGGTAGTTGGTGTATATGCACATATATGTGCGCTATACCGCTTCAAACTGGTTTAAAATACAGTCGTTAATTTTATCAATGTATTCCTTTTATAAATAGACTAGCTTGTTCCGGGAACTACAAAAGAGGCTTGTTTTACAGAAAAAGTAATAAACTCATTCCTGGATATTCCTGAGCAGACGCATGTATGGGTGTTATTCAGGGACACCTTGACTTCATATTCTGAGAAAATCTAATTTCAGAGTTTCAGCAATAAATCGAGAAATAAGTTTAGTTTTTCTTTTGTACAGGTGGATGCTCAAGTTGGTTGAAAGGTAAAGTTTCCCAACTTCTGGGCATATGTAGAATATTTTCAAGAGATAAGGTTCAAATCCTTGTTTGATGTTTTGAATAGGTTTTTTTTCTAAATTGGTTGACAACTTTCTCTCCATGCAAATGAGGGTACAACACCTCTGAATTCTACCTTCATCATCCTTACGCCTTTAAATTAAGTATATGCGAATAGTGAGACGTGGTGCGCAGAACACACACTGTGAGATATTTGGTGTCTACTGTGTGGCAACACTGGAAACAGTGGTTTATTTATGTGCAATATCATATGATCTGTGTGTATTATTGGTGGAGGCTTATATGGAAGTTTACTAAGTTTACTGATAGCATCACTTACGTATCTTTAATTATTTAGCTACTTAACACAATACAACATGGTTGTAGAAGTGGGATATGAACGTGTTCGCCTTTCCAACGTCAACAAACTTTGAGGAAAACGAATTATCAGACCAGTGGAAACGATATAAGCAAAAATTAGCGTTTTATCTACAAGCAGTCATGTTGAAAAAATTAGAGGATGAAGTAAAAATTGGTATCCTGATGTCAACCGTGGGAGATGGAAGTTTGAATGTTTACAATAGCTTCGATTTAGGAAGTGTACTTAAGTTCGAAGATGTTTTAAAGCCATTTGACGGTTACTGTAGTCCAAAGAAAAATATGGCATAGGGAAGATATGTATTTCATAATATATCGAAGACGGAGGGCCCATCTGTAGATTCATTTGTTACATAATTGAAAACTATCAAGTGTGAATTTGACGATCAACCAGATACTATGATCATAAATCGATATTGTGATGAGAATAAGAGATCCTAAGTTTACGAAGCATATGCTTAGAAATGCAGACTTGTTCTTGAAAAGAGCAGAGGATATTTGCTGTGCCTAGTAGTGAAAAGACCACGCAGGTTCCCACTAAAGGTTAAGTTGAAATTAAAAAAGGTGCTATTTGATTTGGAAAATGAGGGAATTTTTTCTAGAGTGTACAGACCAATGGATTGGGTGTCAAATTTAATTACTTCAGGTAAACCAAATGGGGATCCTAGTTTATGTTTGGATCCAAAAAATTTGAATGGGACAATTAAGTGGCCCCAATATATTATTCCTACTATTGAGGAAATTACAAGTCAACTAGGGAATAATACTGTGTTCTCTGTATTAGATATGAAGCAAGGGTTTTGGCATATGGAATTGGATGAGGAATCATCATATTTAACCACATTTCCCTCTCCATATGGTCACTAGAGATGGAATAGGTTGTGTCTTGGAATATCTTGTGCAACCCGAAATTTTTATGAAACGATGCATTATTATTTTTGGAAATATAGAAATGGTTTTTCCATATTTTCTATATTTCATAGCAGCTAAGGATGGAAATAAACATAATGCAGTCTTGCTCAAAGTGTTTGAAAAAGCTAGGAGGTGCGCTGTTAAATTTAATCAGGAAAAGTTGCAATTTAGAATGTCTAGTGTGAAATTTATGGGCTTTATAATTGATTCGTAAGGGGTTAACCAGAATCGAATTAATTAAGATCCATAAGAGACTTATCAAGAACATCAAATAAGAATTCTTTAATGCTTTTTTTGGCGATGGCAAAGTTTTTATCAAAATTCATTGCTAACTTTTCTGCTTGTACTAAAATTTGAGGGATTTCACTAGAAATGATGTGGACTTTAAATGGGGGCCAGAACATGATAAGGAGTTTGGTAGTTTTAAAAAGTTTCTTACTAATGCACCAGTTTTAGACTTCTATGATAACAATAAATCATTGGAAATACAAACTGACAGATCACAAGGTGTTATTGGGTCGGTGTTGTTACAGGATGAACAGCTTCTAGGATTTGCATCAAGAACTCTGACAGACACAGAGGAGCGCTACTCACAGATTGAAAAGGAATTACTTTCCATTGTTGTCGCCTTAGAAAAGTTTAGTAATTTTACATATGGCAATTTGGTAAATGTAAAAACATATCATCGTCTATTAGTGAATCTTTTTAAAAAGGTATGGATAAAGTATCGCCTAACTTTAAAGACTGATGTTAAGATTACTTAAGTACAATATGGTTATTTAATATATTCCAATGAAAGAAATGTATTCAAATGATACACTTTTAAGAGACTACACCGATGAAGTCGCTGATTTGTCATATTCTCTTGCGACTGTTCATTGTAACTATATTAGCAGTGATTTAAATATCTCTGAAGAAAGAAAGCAACAATTTATTGAAGCAACTGTTAGGGATAAGGACTTGTCGGAATTAAAGAAATATGTAAATTCCGGCTCGCCCAACAGAAAAGATGTGCTTGTTAGCCTTATCCGGATTATTTATGAGACGCTGAAAGCTTGTTATTTTTTGAGAATAGGTTAGTGGTTCCCAGGTCCATGGTGCAGGATATGCTTGGTTTATTGCACGAATGTCATTTTGGAATTGCGAAAACAAAACAACGAGCTAGGTAATGCTTTTTTTGGTTAAATATGAGTGCCGATATTGAAAACTTCATTGGCACATGTAAAATATGCTTTTCAGTATCTAATAATTATGTAAAGGAGCCATTGAATCCATATCCGGCACCAAGCCGTCCTTGGGAACGTGTTAGTTGTGATTTAGAGTAAAGATATGGAAACAGTTATGTCAAGACTCAATTATATATTTGCTAGGCTGGGTATTCCTGATATCTTGATAGGTGATAGTATAGTGAAAAATTATTTAAGGAAGTGCAAACTTAGTAATCAGGATGTGTACTATGCCCTGTTAGAATACAGGAACTTTCCTGTAAAGAATCTGTTACTTCCCATTTCTGTGGACTATGAAAAATTCCAAGTGGATAGGAATACTTGTAATGTAAAGAAGGAGTATTGTTATAACAGGGGATCTCTACCTTTGAAACCATTACAAGTTGGAGATCCTGTATTTTATAAGAATAGAATTGAGGACTCTTGAAATAGTTGGAATGAAGGAGTAATTGAAAAATGTCTTCCGTTTGGGTCTTACTGTTTAATTACAGGTGGAGGAGGAATAATAAGAAGAAATAGAAAATGTATTAGGCGTAGATTTATCAAACATAAAGAACCTTTAGTCGGTCAAGGGTTAACTGATAGAACCGTGTGTAAAAAGGGTGAACATTTTGATTATGATTTTGTTGATTTTTCATATGAAAAGCCAGCAGTAGTCCCCAATGTTTCTGAAAATGTTGGCAACAACACCTGTAATAGTCAATTGGACACAAGATAAGATTGAACTAGGATCGGAAGGAGAATTCGAGCTCCAAGGCATTTAATTAATTTATTACCTGTCAGACTCAGGTAGTGAGATTTTGGGACAGGATTAATTACTTTGTATTAGGTGTGGTTTGTTATTATTTTGTTGAAGTTGTATTATTATTATTATTTTATTTTATTTATAAATACTTGAAACAAAAATTGAGGGAAGGTGTAATATATTTGGTGTCTACTGTGTGGCAGCACTGGAAACAGTGGTTTATGTATGTGCAATATCATATGATTTGTGTGTATTATGGGCGGAGGCTTGTATGGAAGTTTACTAAGTTTACTGATAACACCACTTATGTAGTTTTAATTATTTAGTTACTAACACAATACAACACATACACACACATACATATATACACACATACACACATACACATACATACATACATACTTATATACATATGTGCATAAATACATACATACATATATACATACATACACACATACACATACATACATATACACACACACACACACACACACAAATATAAAAGTGTAAGTGTAAAATGCGTGCCATAACTGCCATTATCTTTATAAAATATAATATCAACTATGGTTATAGTATAATTATTTACAAGTGTCATGGGAAGAATAACTCATGGTTATAAGGCTTGTACTACCATCACAAGGTCTATACGGTTTTACTATTGAGTGTACAGTGCATATAAACCGGTACATTATAAGTACTCCATGCAAAGCTATAAGATGCCACTTCAATATTCAATTATATTTTTAATTAATGACATGAAAATAGAAATGAGTACAAAATAAGGCTTGCGAATGAATTGCTTATATATTTGATTAGTTCGATGCTACCTTTAAAGCAATACTATTTTTAGAAAATAATTGTAATTATTTATCTATCACATGTACAGTACATTATTTATTCAATCAAAGAATAGTTAGCTTTTAGAAATTTTTTGTTATACAGTAAATATATTGTTGTGTGAATATAAAGAAAGTTATACGAATTTGTTGATGAGGGGGAATTGAAAAATAGGGCAGCATTATTTACAATAGAAACAAGAATCTATATTGTATTAGGTAAATGATGTTATTTCGAAAGAGGGAAAGAGATAGATTTTTTTCGTATCACGTTTTACTACTGATCCGGTCTGTCCACATTTAATTACATTTAACTATATAATTTAGAGGAAATGAGCCAGCATTTTCATGGAAGAAAAATGGGAACCATTTACACCTAGCTGGAATTCAAAACCGAACTTCCCCATCACCGGCAAATCAGTTTAGAATAGCTCGACGTTTCCTCCGCGTCAATATTACCTCCAAAATAAATACAACTATATTTATAGAAAGAGTTAATCATGAGTCGTGCACGGCGTATTTACAAGAATATATCATTCAATAAAAATTTACCTTGGTATTCAAATTATTTGAACACAGCTATTTATATAATTATTTATTTATATATTAGTATGCTATGGTGCCGGCATATATGTTATTGGAAATATAAAATATTTATTATCTAAAGAATAAGATTTAAATGATATATTATAAGATATTGTATTGATAGTAGTCTGGATTGTTGACCTCCGTGGTATTCAGGTAAAGTGTTTGCATCAGGACCCGATGATTATAAGCTCAAATCCAGCTAAGGCCAACGGATTTTTCTCGAGTGACCAAAATCTGTAGCACAACTTCCTTTGGAGGAGAAGTAAAGCCGTTGGTCCCATGTGGATTGTGGTATGTAAAATAACTCTGGACGGTATGTGAAAGTACGCTTCCGTCAAAATTGCAAGGCTCTTTCGCGCTAGTTTGTAAAATTCACTTGTTTTCCCGGGCAAGTGTTGGGGACTAGTGTAAGAAAGACATCCGGCTGTAAAACAGATCCGCCCAAACCAATATGGACAGTTCTTGTGACTTGCCATTGATTAAAAACGTCGACCTCGCATGAGCAGGATAAGATGTGGGAAAGTAAGTATCGGTATTAGTGTGGATAATCACATTATTAACAGCCAGTATCACTTCAAATTAACAGGGATATTAGATATAAGATAAAGCTAAAAAAAACTGCATCTAAGTGTAGTTTTCTGCTCTATTAAATTAAGAATAGCAAATTTGGAACCAGTTGTATAATTTTTGGATTTTTAAATTTATATTTAGTATTTCTCAATTTTGTTGTATTTAAAAAAATATGTTAAACTAGATTGATTAGTTTCAATTCTACTATATTCTAAAACGAAGAATACAGAAAACCTCTTCAAGGTGCGATGCCGGATCCAATAAATATTACTTACTTGTGCCAGGTGCTTTCAGGCGGTGAGACGGGTTTTATAGTAAAATATCACAATTATTGCACATGCTCAGGTATCGAACCTCAGCCTCCTACAAACAGTCTAAAAAGTGCACTAAGAGCATTCACATGATAGAATCAATAGTATTAAAATTGTCTGGATATGCCTACATAGGCTATATTATGTATGAAGTGATGGATAAACATACCTGCCCTGCCCACTACTATTGGTATATGTTTTTTTAAACTACCTGCTCATAGCATTTGCCTCGAATTTAAATACATTACATTTAATTAACTGCCATAACATTTCCTGTTCTGCACATTTTAGAAGTCGGTTACCGTAAAATTACATGGAGGTTGAGTTGGATACTTTGATAGTTTTGGAGATCCAAGACTGCTGATTGAACTTGTAAGTTTTATCGGAGGAATAACCATCATATATAATTATCATAGGGTACTAAGAATACGATACATTTTTCTGTGATGCCTAGCTTTCCTTAAATACCCATTCTGATGATAGTACTCTGATATACATGTCAATGATGCTGATATTGACGGGTCAGAGTTCAAATATGATGGAAAATTGCTGTCTTCATATCCTACTAGGTGGGTAGAATCATCAAGAAAAATGGTTTATCGTAATGATATATATGGCAAAGCTTAATTCCATCATGAATATAGACGAACGTAAGAACCATAGTATCGAATATACTGATCCTGTTATTATAGGGCATTTTTCGTCCAAACAACAAAGCGTGACACGTTTGACATTAGATAAATGTTTCTGATTGATTATTCGTATGAGCCGAGACTCTCTCAGAATGGTCTTCTCATTATCCAAACAGTTATGGTAGTTTTCATTACTAAACGTCTTTAAAGCAATATTTCTTAATTTTTTCGTTTTAAGTACTTCTGTTTCTACTTGCATCTTGAACGAGTATCTTTTGATCCTTTCCGATTTACTCGGTGATGATGTATCCTTTTGTCTTTACCTTAAGTTTACCGAGTACACCCCTTTATTTACTACAGGCATTCCCATAAACATTGTCTTCGTCATAATTGGTGTCCATATAGTCTTTAGTAAGAGGAATTAACCATTTGTACGCGTTATCTAAACAGATTTCGTAGAAAAGGAATCAGTAATGGTATATTGTAGTTTGAGAGCACCTTTTGGAAAGAATGAAACTATTACCTGATAATTATGCCCCTACATAATCACCTTCAATATTTCAAGAATTGAAAACCCGACATAAATGTGCAAATCAAAGTAAATTTACTGAGGTCGCATTTCAATTATAACCAAGCTCTCTGATACGATGAACTGGTTCTTAAAGTAGGGGCTGGCGATAAGGTTAGTCACCCCTAACTCTCCTGTGATCTTGGTATTTTCGTTGGTTTGATTTCAGTCTTACGAAAGCCGTGTTATTCATAAGTTTGATAAACATGATTTGAAACTAGTTTGTAACCTTACTTCGCATATCTGCATTTAGAGTAATATAATTGGTTATCCAGGATGAATGTTTAAAACCAAGTACTCTGTGTATTCTAAACAGTTTGAGAGAATTTTACAAACACAAGTTTGGATGTCTACAATGAAAAACGCAGTTTTTTTTTTTAGAAATTCAGCTAGCTCATTTCTCAGCTCAAACACTCTCGACAAAAACACCTCTTTACAAACAACGTACATCGGCATTCAATAGTAGCTGTTTATAGTCAACCCCCATATCTTGGCATAGTGCCACAAACAATCTCGAGTTTAAAGTGTTTGCTTTTACGTGGCTTACAATTACTACCACTTCACTGAGCAGGTTGTTCAGTTCTGTTGACATTTTATTTGTGGTGAAACTTTCTCTCTGAAAAAACTGTGTAGATTTGCATTCAGGTGCCAACACCTTAATCTGGGCACTCACTTCTGAATATCTCCCTGTCATTGATGCAGCACCATCATTACATACGCCTACACAAAACTTAGAATCCCAATTTACATTTACGGACAATGTGGTCACTTAGCACCCTGAAAAATTCAGAGCTAGTTGTGTTTGTTGGTAGTGAAGTGGAAAAAAAAGATTCTTCCTTCAAATTACCTTCATACTCATAAGTAATAATGCACATACACCACCAAAATTGTCATATTATTCACATCGGTGGATCAAGTTGCAAAGATAAGTACTTCGCAAATTTAACCTGTTCTATGAGCTGTTCTTCCATATCGTCAGCAATATCATTAATCTTTCGAGCTATAGTATCGTTTGAGAGTGTAAGCTAAATAAATTTCTTCGCCGCCATCTCACCAAATATTTAGAAGTTGACGTCATTAATATAATCCTACACAAGGTTTTCGCATATTTTCCATGTTATTTTTTTTTGCCTTTGTGCCCCGAATGGTGACTTTCACACATGGTATTACTATTTTTATGTGATGGATTAAATACATTTTTCTGTAAGGTTTTAAAATCAACACACTTTCTCTGAAAAAAACTCTTTAGACTTTGAAGTCACATCTTGTGTTTGCTACTTAAATGCAATTTGAACTTCGAGGTCTTCATCTTATCGTTAGACAAAACGTCTCTACAAATACCGCATTGAGGTTTTGGTGTACCTTCTCCACCATCATTCATGGCAATAAAACCGAATGGAATACGCGTATAAAAGGATAATTATTAAGAATAAAGTAAGAGTGACTTCTACTGTCGATAGTGCAGTTATTTTATCTTCGGTTTTCATTGGTCCCATAAGCTCATCACCTGAGTTGGAAGAATCAAAAACAATTCAATTCTCTGTATTTGTATTTAATGATTGATATTCAAACAAAACGTGTTGTATTTTCAAACTGCTTGTAACTTGTAACTTGTGATTATTACATTATTTATTTAACTTGGAATAAAAAAAAATCTTGGTTGCTGGCCACGCACCGGCTCCGACCAGCTCGTGGACTGATACCGGCCCGCGAACCACCATTTGACTAGCGCTGACCTAGAGCACAATATTTTCTTTATATCTGACAGCAACTGTCCTGTATAAGTAGATCCCTAATATTTACCGTAAATTACCCATGCTACAGGGTATACGCGTATTGTGTAAAACCATATCTCTGGTAACGGAACATGCACTCTGTATGATACTATTGCAGGATTTTATCGTCACTTCTGTCGAGGGTTTTTTTACTGCTCCTATTTCTACTCATTGGGGTGGCTCTGGCATTCTTTCTACTTCAGTCTGCTTGTAGTTTCCCCACCTCACTCTATTAGAGTCGTAGTTTTCTTTCAAACCATCACGCATTGTAAAGTGAAATGTTTTGAACTGACGCACACATAGCACCCATCCCTAGTTTATCTTAGTTGCACATGTGGAGAGAGCAGTATTGGGGTCGGCTCTTACACGCTACTGTGAGGCCTTAAAAAATCTACCTTCACCCTTTCCACTTCATCATTCGACTTATCTTAAGAATAATCAATTTTGTTTCCTAGCTAAGTTTTACTATTCCCCTTCACTCCCTACAAGCACCTATGAATCCATTTGGTCACTAGCATCCTTCTCCCTTCAAGCACCTATGAATCCTTTGGGTCACTAACACCCTCCTCCATACAAGCACCTATGAATTCCTTTGGGTCACTAGCATCCTCCTCCTTTCAAGCACCTATGAATCTTTTGGGTCACTAGCATCCTACTTCCCTTCAAGCACCTATGAATCATTTGGGTCACTACACCTCCTCCCTACAAGCACCTATGAATCCTTTGGGTCACTAGCATCCTCCTCCTTTCAAGCACCTATGAATCTTTTGGGTCACTAGCATCTCCTCCCTTCAAGCACCTATGAATCCTTTGGGTCACTAGCATCCTCCTCCTTCAAGCACCTATTAATCCTTTGGGTCACTACACCCTCCTCCTACAAGCACCTATGAATCATTTGGGTCACTAACACCCTCCTCCCTACAAGCACCTATGAATCCTTTGGGTCACTAGCATCCTCCTCCCTTCAAGCACCTATGAATCCTTTGAGTCACTAACACCCTCCTCCCTACAAGCACTGGGGTCACTGGCATTCTTCCCAACTCACCCCTCCAACCATACCATCCACTCGGGTAGCCCACTCCACATTCCACCTTACTCCACACTTAAGATCCGGATCCCCTTTCCCTAATTACAGCCAAGCAACCAACCAACACACAACCCTAGACGGCTAGTACTTTATAAGTAGAGCACAAAGAACAACTTATTTTTCAGCAGCAGCACAACAACAAACAAACCACAGAACAACGATTAGTGACAACCCCCTCTGTCCTGTCGCTGTGTACAGGAAACATAATTAGATAATAATTATTGATTATAATCCTTGGAAACATTGGGAGGCTTTTGAATAACAGGTGGCCCAGTCTACCTTGGCCCCAAAGCTCAAGTCCACGTTTTATCATGAATATAATCAAGATTCTGTCTGTTCCGTCGTTGATTCATATGAAAATTATCTATTTCTTTTTACATTTTATCTTTTTACAAAATACCACACACAATTATCGAATTGTCCGACTATTATAAAAACAATATTTCTGTGTCAAATCCTCTGTCCGGACCCCATTTAGAAGACCCCCACATCATAGATAGCTCCCCCCTCTCAGCCACCACCCTCCATGTTTCGGTCTCAGCTACAGCCGGCTTCTTCTCTCTCTTTCTGCGTGCGCAAGACAGAACCAAGTAGCTCTGAGTCTAGGATAGAAAATATCATATATCACTCAGTGGTGGGGAAGGGAAGTTAGAGGGGGTAATATAAATGAATGGTTAATTCAACTACTGTTACCCTTATACTTGGAAGGTATGTGAAAGTAGATTTCCCAATAAAATAAGTAACCCTTTCGCTATCGCTCATAGAAATTCTCATGTGCTGATATAATAAATTGGTTCAGAAAGTGCACGTTAAATACCTCAGATAATTTTTTTTTGCCAAAATGATGTCTGAGAACATTTAACCACCAAGGCGGTTATAATAATGGTACTTTGCACTTGTACTCTATACTGGTTCTAAGTATCATTAAAATTCTTACTCTTTTACTACCATTATTATTAATGTTTTATATTGCTTGTGGCCCGCTAAATTGGTTGAATTATACAGAATTAACCTCGAGTCATGAAAGGTTGGACCACACTAACATTTATGATGTGATATAATTTTCTTTATTATTATTTGGGGTGTTTAACGAGCACATTTTTAACCGACTGGTTATATGAGCACACAGCCTACAAAATAAATTAATAAAATTATATAACATATATTATTCCCTTTCATTACATGAGAAAGGTGAAAATCCAATTTAACCAGAGTCAAATTGTTTCAGTAATGCTAAGAATCGAACCTCTTGCCTTTAGAAGATTAAAGTTTTAATTTTGATCTAAGATTATTTATTTGAGGTTTTGTCATATACGTTTTGAACTGATTATATCAGTAAACTATTTTTAGACAAACTTAAAATCTAGAACAGATACAACACTCAGCCTTTAGTTCATCAATGGGAAAGGGGAAACCCACATTATCCTAGTGATGAATTTTTCGGCTATGTTGGGAATGGAACCTAAGGCCCTTAGCTTAATAGGCAAACACGCTACTGACTGAGCTAGAGGCGACTCTTAACTAATATCGCGTACCATGCAATATAAACAGGGGTTTAAATTGGTTGGCTTAGGTACGCTTTACCTGGCATTAGAAGAGTAGTATGCATACAAATTTATTAAATTATTTGAAGATTTAATTATTTTTCTACAGGTCTTCAAAGAATAAGACAATCCAGATATGGTTTTGAAATGTTTGTCCTTCACGTTGCTCTTAACATAATAAAGTATTTACTAAATAGGCAAATCATGAATTACCTTATATAATTCGCAGAGAATCATTGGATAACTCATCAATAAACTTAGTCGGTAATAAGTATTATTATTATTATTATTATTATTATTATTATATTATTATTATTATTATTATTATTATTATTATTATTATTATTATATTATTATTATTATAGCATTGCATCTTACTATCCATTCAGTTTATACTTTAGGTTTCTTACTATCCACTGTAATAATAATAATAATAATAATAATAATAATAATAATAATAAATATTTATTATTACTATTAATATTATTATATATGTATATATTATTAAATTATTAATAATAGTTATTATTAATAATATTTATTATTGTATATTACATATTATTATATTATTATTAGTAATAATTATTATAATATATTTATATATTATTATTAGCAATAATTATTATATATTTATATATTATTATATTACTATTAGCAATAATTATTATATATTTATATATTATTATATTACTATTAGCAATAATTATTATATATTTATATATTATTATATTACTATTAGCAATAATTATTATATATTTTATATATTATTATATTACTATTAGCAATAATTATTATATATTTATATTATTATATTACTATTGAAATAATTATTATATATTTATATATTATTATATTACTATTAGCAATAATTATTATATATTTATATATTATTATATTACTATTAGCAATAATTATTATATATTTATATATTATTATATTACTATTAGCAATAATTATTATATATTTATATATTATTATATTATTATTATATATTTATATTATGTTATTATTTTTATTATAAAGCCAACTGGCCTATTAGTTTCCATGGGAATATAGGAGTAGGTTTGTAAATAAATGCGATTTTTTTTTTGGTAACTAAATGAAATACATGCCATTTATTGAATTAGAAGATACCAATTTATTTTGAATCCAACATGTGTATACAAATTTAGTTTTGGTAATCACACGATTGCTTCATTAAATCAATATCGTTTGGCTGTTAAAAGCTAAAAAATACAAACTATTTTTATTAATCTACTACATATATATATTCTATATAATATAAATATATATATTTATGTAGATACACATGTATATAATGTAAATGTGTCCAACTAACGCTTTGTCTTTAAGGTCATTCGACCATCAAAATTTAATTGGACAGTTTTAACACGTGTATAATTACAAGCTGTAAACAGTGGTTTAACCTTTTCAAATCATTACAGTTAACTGGTTATAAGGGGTGAGGGAACTTGCCTTTTTATGCTCTATGCGAAACATTGTTAAATTGAAGTAACCAATGTATGGGGCTGAGAATTAGTATAGCAAGATATTCATATGAGCTGCACACAGTGAAATATTTATAAAAACTGTTAATACGAATGATATAAATGTTTCAATGAAATATTAACATTGTTAATATACATATTATTATTAATATTATATATTAATAGTATAATATTAATCATAATTCTCGTATATATATTATAAGTATTTCAATGAAACGTTGATATTATTAATATTCTATAATATAAATATTATATAACTGTGATCATTTGAAATAATGTAATCACTATTTAAAGCTATATTAAAGCACTATTTATCATGCACTGGTTGAAATTGTGCAATACAATTTTGTGGTTGAATTACCTTAAGGAGCTGGAAAGCTCGTTGCCACCAGAACGTCAGATAAATATTCTATCTTATAATTAGACACATCCATCCAATCATGAACCAGATCCCTAAATTCCTTTATTATATACAATATATATGCTATTTTATCCTATAATACTGTATTATAAAATATTGCACAGATAACATACAAGCATCGCAATAGTTCGGATACTTTAATATTATAGAGCTAGATTGTAATAAGTAAAATAAATTTTACCTTTATAAACTACCCACATTGATGAGCACATGAACTAAGACGTCAGTATTATTTTGTTTATTTTGTTGGTAATGGGTAAGTTGGAATTCTAAAATAGGTCACTTTTACTGAGGTGATTTTGTGATCAATTATATCCTAATCTATCTCCATGCAAATGTCTTTACAATTACTCTATAGTCTACAAACTTGATCCCTACCTCATAAATATGCAGATATTTCACATGGATAACTTTGGAAAGGGGAGGGAAGGGTTGATAAATCATTGACTTTATAAAAATTTAACTGTAAACGTGTTATCTGTCTAAAACCATTTAACTTTTGTCTAACATTAATACATTTCCTTATATTGTGTTTAGTAATGATCTAAGACAATCATGATCATGAAAGGCATAGCATCATATCCATTCAACCCATTATTCAACACAGCTTATTATATTATTTGCGTTGAAGTTGATCTCGGTGGTTTTGGGGTAAAGTGCTCTTCTCAGGACCCGATGATTGTGGGTTCAAATCCAGCCTTTGTCGATGGATTTTTCTTGAGCGATAAAAATACGTAGCACAGCAACTTCCTTCAGAGAGAAAGTTAAGCCATCAGCCTCATGTAGATTGTGACATGTAAAAAAAAACACCTAAAGCTATGTGAAAAACCCTTTTCCCAGCAAAAATTGATAAGCCCTTTCGCTCTCGCGCATAGAAATTATCGTGTGCTGATATAGTCAGTCGGTTCAGAACGCACCCGTTAAATACCCCAAATAAATAAAAATAGGTAAAAGTTGCGTATATCTCGATTGAAGTATCCGTGTAAACGCTTGTACTCTCCCTTAAGTTTGTTAAAACCACTTCATGTCCAATATGATGAATTGGTTTGCGGGTAAGAGACGTCGATAGTTTGGTTTTACACACATATATCAGTTTCAGTTATCCCATAGAGTATAGACGATCCTCGTGTTTGAAGGGCAAGGGTGGCCGGTCACAAGTCAAGATATCCGTGGTTTGTTGTCATCTGATACCCTAAGAAATTCAGTGTTTGTCTAATATTATATAATGATGCCCGTAGGGGTGGCTATTGTTATGAATCTCAAAAAATGTGTTTTTTATTTGAAGAATCAGCCCTTAGGATTCATTTCATTTTTAAATTAAACGTTTCGGAATAAAACTTCTTGGGTTATAGATTTTTGAATGTATTCATGGATCAAAATGGCCACACCCATCTAAATGTCAAGACAGAATAAAACCTTGTTTCTAATTGCCTTGACTTCATAGTTTATTTTATTTTATTAAAAATTTGGGTTGGTAGCTCATACACATTAATTTAGTATTTAAAGGAAATCTTTAGTTTGTTTACGAGTTATTTACCGTTTCATAATATTGATATAATATTTTCAGTGTTTATTTGTGTACCTTTGTAGACATTTATCAAATATTATTTAGCTCTCTTTGTTTCATGGGTATAATTAATAAATTCAATCGCAAAAGAATATTTAGAGGCAACAGATATTCACCAAAGCAATAAATGGTACGGCACACCGCACAGACATTCTCTCTCTTTCTATAAACTCGTAAGATTTCTGAACGGAATAATGTACATTGTATCATCACCACTCCACATAAGAACACGCATAAAATAATATAAAATGATATATAATCAATGAGAAAAGAGGCGCATCTTTGTCCACCTAAGAACATTTCAAACAATTTAATGTCTTCCACAAGGGTCAACACTTCGTATTAAAATTTCGATTTCTGGTTAAAATTTTAAAATTTTATAAGGTGTTGCAGATCTTCAAGTCATCGCATTGATATTTAATTATTCATTTATACATTTTGACCAATAAAAAATGTAAATATTGACTATTGAGTCTAAAATGGAGATAGATCATTGCTATGCAAACATTTCTCCTAAGAGATTTAAGGAAAAATAACATACTTTTTTAGATACTTATATTTAATTACTCTATGGCATTGGAGAATTATTGCATTAAGACTTAAGTAGTATATGTTTACAACTAAAGCTCACAAAATTGTATTAATATATTTGCAAATATCTCAGAAACTTTTGCTTTTATAAAAATATATGTCAAATAAAAGTTTTTTATTTCTAATAGTCCTACAATTTTGCAATGATAAGTTGTTTAGTTTCTCCAATAGTTGTGGAGATACGGAAATTAACGCTTCTGTAATGTACCCTAAAAATCATTTTCATAAGAAAATGAAAATAGCCAGTTTATTTATAATCTTAATCAACGCCTAGATACGAATTTTAATCAAAATTGTTTGAGCAGATTTTGAGAAAACCAAATTTTTCTCTTTTCGCCCTTTTAGTAAACTACCCTTAATTTTAAGTTTTTATAGACACACAGACAGACGGCATTGCAAAGACTATTTTTTAGGGTTCGGGGGTCATGAGACGTCGACATCCATCAACATTTCAGGTTAGTTTTTTTTAACGGTCGCAATACTTAAACTTTAATGTCCAAAAAGTTAAAAAAATTCATATAATTGCGTATAGATTGAAAGTTATTGATTTTATAAAAATATGTTTCGGATAAAATATCTGTATTATAAATATATATACATATTTGTAATGCTAAGTAATTTCATATCTCAAATAGTTTCGGAGCTATTTAAAAAAATGTTAATTGACGCATCAGACCGGAGCCCTTAAAGCCATTTTGCCGAAATATTGAGGGTAGCCATTTTGTTTGGAATATTTATTAATGTTTATAAATGAAATTTAATCAAAATCGTTTGAGCCGATTTTGAGAAAATCGACTTTTTCTCTTTTTGCCCTTAGTAAACTACCCTTAATTTTAAGTTTTAATAGACACACAGACAGACGGCATTGCAAAGACTATTTTTTAGGGTTCGGGGGGTCATGAGACGTCGAAATCCATCAACATTTCAGGTTAGTTTTTTTTACGATCGCAATACTTAAGCTTTAATGTCCAAAGAGCTAAAAATATATATATATAATTGTGTATAGATTGAAAATTATCGATTTTATAAAAATATGTTTCGAATAAAATATTTGTATTATAAATATATATACATATTTGTAATGCTAAGTAATTTCATATCTCAAATAGTTTCGGAGCTATTATAAAAAATGTTAATTTACGCATCAGACCGGAGCCCTTAAAGCCATTTTCCCGAAATATTGAGAGTAGCCATTTTGTTTGGAATATTTATTAATTTTTTATAAATAAATTTAATCAAAATCGTTAGAGCCGATTTTGAGAAAATCTACTTTTTCTCTTTTTTCCCTTCAGTAAACTACCCTTAATTTTAGGGGTAGATATCCAATTCCAAAAATCCCTCGGGGCAACCCTATGAAAACCCTAGATATCAAGTTTCAGCTCAATCGGTAAAATAGTTTAGGCTCTAGTTGGAGGTACAGACAGACAGACAGACAGACAGACAGACGACAGACGGAAATTCAAAAACCACTTTTTCGGATTCAGGAAGTCATGAAACGTCAATATTCATCAAAATCTCGAGTTCGATTTTTTTGACGATCACCATACTTTCTTTACCTGTAAGATAGAGAGAAAGTAACAAGTTGAGGCTGAAGCTTTGGCTGGACCCTCTAATATTGAAACAATACCAAACAATAAATCTATTGCTTCACTTCAAAAAGAATGTTGGCCTACATATTCCAAGAAAGTGATTGTGATGAAGAAAAGTTTGTTTCAGGAAATATTAGTATTGACTTGTGTTCCTTCAAAATCTATTAAAAGAGTGTGATGTGTCCTAGCTGTACAAATATGAATTCCATGGAACTGACAAAAGAAAAATCAAGCCGAAGGGGTTTAGCTACTAGAATAAAGCTTAAATACATAGACTTTTTGGAAAAAAACATCAACAATTACTTCTCTTGTAAACCAAAATAAACTTTCTAACATAAATATAAGGTTTGCTTATGCAATGCGTTGCATTGGAGAGGGTTGATGTGCAGCACACACTTTATGTGCCATGATGGATCTCCCTTTGCCAGCAGTCAATTTAGAAAGATAGGTTTACTACAAAGTAATGTTGTCAAGCTTAGAGGATCTCTGAAGCCTCAGTGCGCAAGGCTGTGCAATATACTGTATCTAAAAATGATGGCAACACAGATTTAGTAGCTGCATTTGTTGGCTCGTGGCAGAAGAGGGGACAAACTTCACTCGATGGTATTGTCACAGCCACATCCTTCAACACTTGAAAAGTTGTGGATGGGGTTGTCTTCACAAAGCACTGTCAGGGCTTCTCGATGGTCAACAATGATCATGTTTGTAAAAATAAATAAATTGAGGGATAGAGTTGAGGCATGGTGGCGGAAGGAGTTCTTCAGATATGTATGCGATCAGAGGCATTGTGTGGTGTGCGGTATGTTCATTACCTTGGAGATGGGGACTCGAAAGGTTTTCTAAAGGTTTGGGAGGCTAAGCCATATGGAGATGACGTGATTATGGAAAAATTAGAACATGTCGGCCATGTTCAAAATAGACTTGGTACAAGACTTAGAAAATTAAGAAAAGACCTAAAAGGGATTAAATTATTGGATGGAAAAGTAATATCAGGGCGAGGAAGGCTTTCTGATATTGAACTAGGTTTGTTGCAGCAATACTGTGGCCTTAAGATCCGGAGAAACATCTAGAATCTCCATCAAATGAAGCAAGCTGTGTGGGCAACATTTCTTCATAAGGCTTCAACTGACGAGAACCAGCAACATGCTCTCTGTCCTAAAGGTCAAGATTCCTGGTGTGGCTATAACAAAGCCCAAACCCTTGGGAAAGAATACAGCCACAAACATGCTTTACCTCAAATTGTACTTGAGGCCATCAAGCCTATTTAGAGAAACCTTGCAGATGATAAGCTTCCAACTAAGTGTTTGCACGGACAGACGCAAAACCCCAATGAAAGCTTCAACAATATGATATGGGAAAGGGTACCAAAAACAGTTTTTGTTGGAGGAACAATTCTCAAAGTTGGAATTCTTAATGCTGTGGTCTATTTTAATGATGGTGTTTACAGCAGTGTAAAAGTTCTAGAAAATATGGGAATAAAGCCTGGTACGAATATTATAAGAGGTCTGAAAGAAATAGACAGACAACGTGTAATCAAGGCAGGGATAGCAGCCGAGGAGATGACCAAAAAAGCAAAAACAAGGAAAAGAACAAATAAAAGGAGGCAAGAGGATGACGATAGCATGAATGAAGAAAGTTATGGAGCGGAACTATTTTAATCAGATGTTTTGTAAGTAGATACATAAACTTTTTCTTTAATCGAAATTTTCTCCACATTAAATTTTTACCCTTTTGGTACCAATTTTGTAAAAACTTTTGGATCTGGAGAGCTTAAACTTTGGAAATACTTTTATAATTGTCATATTATGCTAGTGTACTAGAATAATCTCATTAGGTATCAAATTTCTGTAAAAAATAAAAACAATGTAAAAAAAAGTCAAGTCACCTACTTTTTAAAATATTTTTTAAATGCAAGTAGAAATATAAAAAAGCATTATTTCTAAATAATTCTAGTATAGGTTGTTAATCAAGGTGTGTTTAAAAGGTAGAAACAGATTTTGCTAAGATTTTATTAGAAAAGTGTACCTAACTGAAGGTTTGTGTGGATTTTTTAATTTTTTAATAAACTTATATAATTTCTTAAAAAAATATAAATTCTACAATAATATATAATAGACAAATTTGTTAATATATAACTACTGTATCAACCGTAAAATATCAGATCTTTTTCAAGAAAAATAAACATTTATTAAATCATACTCACACATACCTAATTTTACGACTTTTCAAGGGTCGATAACACTGTCTTCCCCTTTATAGATAAACGGATTTTTAATTCATGTGATGATTAATATAAGTTTTTATGTGATCGGTGCCACTAATGTTACCCGCCTCGGTGGCGTAGTTGTCTAACGCGCTAGTCGTGTAGAGCCCGACTGTCGAGGACGGGGAGATCGAGGTTAGAATCTCGTTCGGGTGAACTGGGGGTGGTTTTTCCTAAATGGTTTTCCACTCTACCTCCACGCAAATGTGGGTTCACTTCCTCTAAATTCAACCTTCTCAATTCCTATTCCATTAGCGTAATTAGTACTTAAGCGTATAACCCGAACGGGTAGTAAGACGCGGTGCTAAATAATAATAATAAAACAATTTACTAATGTTTATTTTTAATATAAAGCTGACATCTAGAAAATCTGTTAGAGCCATCTCATTTTGGTGGCCGCATGGTCTAAGGCACTATTCTCGTATTAAACTAGACTGCCGATGACGGGGAGATCGTCGTTTAATCTATGTCAGTTGTACTGAGGGTGGTTTCCCCTAAATGCGAATGAGGGTACATTTGCTCTAAGTTCAACCTTCCTCGTTCATAGCCTATTATGGTAATAATTACATATGTGTTTAAATCGGAGGCGTGGTAAACCGTGGTGCTAGAAAAATTATTAGTTTTATTTTCTCGTATTCATTCCTCAGTCCATGCGATTATAGATAATATAGCTATAAAAACACTAATAAGTCAATCAAATGCTATCATTGTTAGTCGCAAAAACTACGTTTGTATTTCATAAAAGGATCTCTCTGTTTTTAAACTTTATTTAGCACCGCGTCTTACTACACGTTTGGGTTATTCGTTTATGTAAAAACTACACTGTATTTAGTATTTAGCTGTATTTAGAAGAAATGTAGCCACATTTTCATGGAGGGAGAGTATAAAACCGTTTTTCAAAAATCACTATCAGTAAACTCAACCGAGATTCGAACCTAGTTTTTCCTGTCATCAAAAGTATAGTCTACTACAAGAGTAGCACCTCTGAAGCAGTTATCTTCCTATCAAATTGGACTGTGGCTTGTCGACACGCTTACTAGGAAGGTCAAATTTAGACTCAAAATAAGGTTCGTAAACTTTTCAACATTTATCATTTCCATCATCTCTCCAAGCGAATACCTACGCAAATTATTATTGTAATATTCCTGCTCAATTTCCCCTCAGAATAAGTTTTCAGCATCTCCTACATTAGATCTAGACTAAAGAGACCTTATTAAAAAATCAACACTTGCGATGGGACGTATATCTTTGCTACGCTACTGAATGCAGCGCGGGGCTGTATATAGAGTAGCCTACCTCACAGGCGTATCACAACCATGTAATTACTTGGATAATATTTATTTTTATTAGAAACCAGATAAATATAATGTTAATATGAGGAATATGAGATGTTAAATATCATCTGTGAAACTCAGAGGTGGGCACGTGGTCTGAATTCCCAGTCTGGTTTTCTGGATGGCGGGAATATCAAGGTCCGAATCCCGGCAAAGTTGGTATTCCTAAATAATTCCCTGCTATCTCTTCAAAATAACTCAGTTATCTTCTTCATCGCTAGCCTATTAGGGCAATAAAATTCGGGATAATTCAGGCGGTTAGTAAGATGTGGTGCCAAATATAGAAACAAAAGGAACAATTTTTTTTAGCGAAGACTAGAGTTTTTGCACAGCGTGTTTTATTTGAAGATCGGCCAACGCCCTGTTCCAAGGATGTAGAGCTACGATCTTGTCCATATATTGTCAGACTCCCCGCGGGGGCGAAATGTAGGTGGAGTGGGGAGGATACTAACGATACACCTCACCCCCTCTCTCCTCCTGGTCGCCGAGAGGCGTCTCGACGGTCCCGCCCGCGTACTGGCGCCATCCATCAAACTCAAAGCGGCTCACTGCTGGGCGCCACTCAACAACCTCTAAATCAATCCGCAAACAACTGCGACATACGCTGGAGGGCCTTCATCCTGCTCGGTATTTATACTAGTTGTTTCATTAAGGAGGTTAACCAATGGGGGCTAGTTGCACCTTGGACCTACTGGGTAAGAGTAGATTTTGTGTCGTAAAATATTCCTACTCCTGAATAACCATATACACATATTTTCAACGAATTTATATATATTTGCAAATATATGAAGGTAGATTGTGTGGATAAAAAGTAAGGGTTAGGCCATGTAAGACATGTCTAAATGTTCTAGAAGAATGTATGAAAAAGAGAAACTTTAAGAGTCTTAAAAATAAAAGATCATGTATGACTCGGTGTATGGATGTTGTTGAAGCGAAGGAAGTATGCGAGGATAGGGAAGTGTGAAGAAAGTTAGTGAGGATGGATTAAGGTGAGGTGCTAGTGAGCGCGAGTTTAGTGCAATAATTTTGCAGTTTTTATAGCATAAACATTTTTTGGCCAAAATAAATCAAATATTTCTTCTATAGAAACATAGAGTTTAGTTTTCTGCACATGATAATATCAATAGTTTTTGAATATCTCTCACTAGAACAGCGGAATTTGGTGACAAACTTTTTAAATGCAGAGAAAAAGTTGTCACTAAATTCCAGGATACCCTTGACAGATATTAAAGAACTGTTGAGATTAGCATGTGCAGAAAACTAATCTCTATGTTTCTATAGAAGAAATATTTGATTTATTTTGACCAAAAAATGTTTATGCTGTAAAAACTTCGAAAATACTGCCCTAAACTCACGTTCACTAGCACCCCATCTTAAGTACGGAGCTTTCTTTTGAGCTATATGCACAGTGTCTTTACTCTCTACAAGGGAATGGCTTGATTAGGTATGTATATATCAATATGTTCTAAAAGGGTAGAACCCAAACAGGTAGTAAGTCACGAGAATAAAAATAAATATATGTTCTAAAACTTAAGTATTGGTTTATGATTGAATAAGCCAGCCCTGTTTAACATGACAACCCCCTTAATTTGGTTTGGTGGTGACGGGAATGTTTGGGTTAGAATCCCAGCTTGATATATCTCCTATAAAAAAAATACCTATATATTTTTCCACTCTTCCTTCACTAAAATGATGAATAATTTCCTCTAAGCATAATTTTCCTAAATCCTACCCTGTAGTGTAAGGTAACGGATAGTACATATGCGAACCACTTAGGAAGAACTAATGAATTAAACTGACAAATTTTTTAGTTGTCAGATAAAGTTCTTCTTGGGACAATCAAACTATGCAAAAGATAACTACCGCTGGTTGATAAAGTGATGCTTAGAGAATAGAGGTAAGATCACGTAGATTTATAAATCCCGCCACCCCCTACCCACTGGCATCATTGATGGCTGCTACTGTGACGTCACCTGAGTTACAAATCCTCAGGATCTTAACCCATTTATAGTTTCTCTTCTAGCGATTCACGTGCCAATTCATTCTATATGTGCCACTAAAAAACAAATTTGTCATGCAAAATAGTGTAGTATATGGCTGTCACCATCATTAAAACAAGTCTAAAGGCAGTTCGATTAAGCACTTCTGATTTCCTGTAAGTATTAATTTAAACGCGAAACGGGTTAAGGCATGCAAAAGAAAATACAAAAACAAATATCAAGAATAGTTACTAAACGTGTTCATTTAGTAAATCCTAGTAGTTTTATCTGTTCTTCGCAGCATTAAGCAGCACCAAAACTCCACCAAATTATAACGTTCAACATCTGGCTGTACACTTTTTGATTGTTCCTCTTTATGCAATAGTGAGCTAAATATGTCAGTCAAAAATAGATCATGGTAGTTAATAAATTGAATATTTGATATAAAATATTAGCTTGTCTAAAAACTTACTGCACAAAAAAATCCATTAATAACGCCATCTTTACCAAGCACGATCATAAAATAAGATAAATGAACTAACATATATTGTGATAGAAATCTGCAGGAAAATAGAGCATTACAGTTCACTGAAGAGGATAATTAAATACTATATTTTCTTACAGAAACTTATTGAATAATAAGCATCATGGTTTTTCAAAGGGAATCATGGTTCACCGAGCAATTTCTCCCGAGATGGTTTGTTCTAATGGTTTTGTCGCTGCTATGTATCAACTAAATTATCTTTAGATGTTTAGCTTTTTTTATCGCAGAGCTAATAGATCCCCTGATAATAATTAGTTTTGGACAATTACGCAAAATTAAGCTTTTATGCAATATAGAGAATTTTTTTTCTATTAGCCATTTACCGCCCCAAATTTTAAACAAAATTTTCTAGCTTTAATGCTAATTTGAGGGGGACCTTATACAAAATTATCTAGTTTAAATTTTCTTATATAAAAAAATAAGATATTATAATAATTTTGGAAGATTTTAAGCTACTAATCTCCCGTTTTTAGTTCCCACATCCCAATTTACTATTAAGTACTTGCCAAATTTCAATTTTAAACCTCACCGAAAAGTATTGTTCCCTGTTAGCTGTATTTATTTTGAGAGCTTCAATTTCCCTGGGTTCAATTAAAGTTTTATATGTTCATACGTCAGCTCTCAAGGAAGGTCAATTTATTTACATGTCTAACTTCTATTTTATATCACACACAAAAAAAGTGTTTTTATGTTAATTTTATTTTAGGAATCTTGAATGGACAACCTTCCTCATTTACTACATTTTTGTTTTGAAAAGTAAGGATCAGACACTAATAGTTGTTTGGAGGTAGTTATTACTTATTACCTATAGTTTACCCTCCAAGTAAGCTGGCTTACCTTGAATTATTTCACTATGGTATAGCTTATAAAATAGGGCCATATTGGTAATGGTAAGACTCAGGTTAGACGGAGTGTACTTTCACGTATTCATACGTCAAGTCATGTGATCTGCAGCTGTCACTTTTGATAAATATTATCAATACCTATGAACTAATACTAATAATATACGAATAGTACAATGCTAACAATTCTGGCCGCCAAAATAAGTTTGTAGGCTTTATTTCTAAAAGGCTCTTCATATGAAAGTTTGACTGTATTATAGATGGTTCCAGACTACTCTTCATAAGAAAGTTTGACTGTATTTTAGATGGTTCCAGACTACTCTTTATATGAAAGTTTGGCTGTATTTTAGATGGTTCCAGACTACTCTTTATATGAAAGTTTGGCTGTATTTTAGGTGGTTCCAGACTACTCTTCATAAGAAAGTTTGACTGTATTTTAGATGGTTCCAGACTACTCTATATATGAAAGTTTGACTATTTTAGATGGTTCCAGACTACTCTTCATATGAAAGTTTGACTGTATTTTAGATGGTTCCAGACTACTCTTCATATGAAAGTTTGACTGTATTTTAGATGGTTCCAGACTACTCTTCATATGAAAGTTTGGCTGTATTTTAGGTGGTTCCAGACTACTCTTCATAAGAAAGTTTGACTGTATTTTAGATGGTTCCAGACTACTCTATATATGAAAGTTTGACTATTTTAGATGGTTCCAGACTACTCTTCATATGAAAGTTTGACTGTATTTTAGATGGTTCCAGACTACTCTTCATATGAAAGTTTGACTGTATTTTAGATGGTTCCAGACTACTCTTCATATGAAAGTTTGACTATATTTTAGATGGTTCCAGACTACTCTTCATATGAAAGTTTGACTGTATTTTAGATGGTTCCAGACTACTCTTCATAGAAGTTTGACTGTATTTTAGGTGGTTCCAGACTACTCTTCATAAGAAAGTTTGACTGTATTTTAGATGGTTCCAGACTACTCTTCATATGAAAGTTTGACTGTATTTTAGGTGGTTCCAGACTACTCTTCATAAGAAAGTTTGACTGTATTTTAGATGGTTCCAGACTACTCTTCATATGAAAGTTTGACTGTATTTTAGATGGTTCCAGACTACTCTTCATATGAAAGTTTGACTGTATTTAGATGGTTCCAGACTACTCTTTATATGAAAGTTTGGCTGTATTTTAGATGGTTCCAGACTACTCTTCATATGAAAGTTTGACTGTATTTTAGATGGTTCCAGACTACTCTTTATATGAAAGTTTGGCTGTATTTTAGATGGTTCCAGACTACTCTTTATATGAAAGTTTGACTGTATTTTAGATGGTTCCAGACTACTCGTTGTTAGCGCGTCCTGACCCTAACTCGACCACCAACTCCCCCTCCCTCCCGTACCAGTAATCTCTCCTCCGCACCGCGGGTTGAATCACCCTGAATCGAACCTGACCGGAGAAGCCGATGCCGTCTGATCTGATTTATCATCTGGTTGACTGACGTCCCCGGTCTTGTTTAATTAACGCGGCAGTGTATAATTACCGATGCAGTCCTCCCCTCTCCCCCCAACCTGTTCCTAAAAGGCCTGCTGTGCCGGCACCGTATGATCGCGAGCTTCATCGAACCGTCAATCACCTCCCGGTTTTAAGAGGGAGCAAGAGGGGTTCTTATTACTTAGGATGCACAAGTGATCATTGAGTTATTGTTGAGCCCGCTTCTGTGGCCGCATGGTCTAAGGCAGGGGTCCCCAAACATATTGAGGCGAGGGCCACATTTATTTATTGAAAGTCCTAGATGGGCCGGATAGAAAAAGATACATAATTTTTTTTTGGCACCGCGTATTACTACCCGTTTGGTTTATACGATTATGTACTAATTACGCTAATGGTTTTATGGATTAGGAAGGTTATATTTAGAGGAAGTGTACCTAAATTTGCTTGAAGAGAGAGTGGATGGCATTTATGGAAAAACCACCCACGGTACACTCTACTGAGATTCGAACCTCAATCTCTCCGTCGTCGGCAGTCTTGTCCAACACGAGCGTAGTGCCTTAGACCATAAGGCCACCGAAGTGGGTACATACATACATTACTATATATATGTTGTATATACAGGGTGTGCAATAACATGTGTGAACTCTTTCAGTGCTCGACAGGAGATACAAAAATAGTTAAAAAATATCAAATAAACATGTGTTTCATTTGACCTTGTTTCCAAGCTATATTCATGTTCGTACTCCAGTGATGTGGAGCTGATTAACATTTTAGGAAGTCAAATAAGTTGAATAGTTACACTTGTTTAATTAATACTCATATTTTCATTTTAAAACGTATTGTTTTATACGGACATTGCATTACGTCAAAGAAAACGCAATATAATCACACCGACACTACATCAGACCGATTCTAATCATAATATTGTGTCCACGCTACTACAAGACTGATCAGCTGAGATTTAATTACAACCGTCAATTTTTTGCCAACTATTCGCCATCGTTTGATGTTCGCGAGCATATGGTATACGTGAATAAACCAGAGAGAGAGAGAGAGAGAGGGAGAGAGAGAGAGAGAGGAAGACCCAACTATACTTGAGGAGGGGTGAAGCCGGGGACTATGACAACCTCCCAGAACATCATTGAGATGATATCAACCATTTTTTTAGTGGTAATCTCTACCTATCTTCGACCTCCCTACACAAAGTATATATTTTTTATGAACCTTTTCCGATACAATTTCAAGACGTTAGATATATTTTTCTGCTTTCGGCAAAAATTGCCGAATGGACATTTTAATTTTAATCTTTTCTTCTCAAGTTAAACATTTTTTCAACAATGACCTTGGAAATAATATTTTTGCCAGAATCATTACTTTGACTCGAATGCAATGCCCTATATTATAATAATCATTTATGTTAACTATTAACTTTATAAAGGAAATCAATTAAATATTTGTTTCAAGCTATCATAAGATATATTTTTAAATTATTATTTCAATAATAATTATTCACCAAGACTGAACTAAGGATATTTTTTTATTAATACCTAACATCACTAATGTTTAACTTGAGAAGACGTCTGTTAGGCAGGTCAAATTTTATATTTGACCTTTATTTACTAAAGAAGCTACACTTATTTAATTTTCCAAGTCAAATTCGTTGTTAAGTATTTTATTTATATTATTATTACCATAATTCACTTTTATCTACCATGTTACCATTGATATAAAACCCCCACATTTAGCTATGTCTCACCTGCAAGCAGTTCCCAGGGATTCTGACCTTGAGGTTTGGTATTGCTGTACGCAAGGTAGGTGCACCTTTATTAGGTCCAGTAAAGGCACTTTTTCCAACGTGACTCAGAAGTCTTACGAGAGTCTCATTTTATTTCATGTACCTTTTTTTTACCCCGAGCTAATTATTTTGTTGTTATTAAATGTAAATATTGGTTTTGAACCCAAAATCTTGAATTCATTTTAAACCTGAGTTAGCCTATATTTATTTTCTCATTTCTTTAATTTATATTTTTTTAATGAGTCACTGAACTTAAAGTAAAAATAGTAGATGCCTTTTAATATGCCCCCCCCCCCCTTAGATATAAATAAATACAGTAGAGTTTTGTATTTATTTTCTACAGTAGAGATATACATATGGTCAGATATAGGCACATACAGAATTGTAAGACCCACCTTTTTGAGTTCATGGGAACATAAAACATCAAGATCCGTTATAATATCATGGTTTGAATTTTCATGATTACAATAGTTTCTCTATTACTTACTCATTCAATGGTATTAGGAGCTCAAAAGTTGATTGCTGCACTTACAAAAGTTCACCACCTATCCCTATCTTGAGATAGTTATATCTAGTCCACCTCATTACATCCTATCTCTTACAAATACATTCTAATATTATCCTCCATCTGCGTCTAGGTCTTCCCAATGATATCTTCCCATTGGGTTTGCCAGTCAATACACTTAACACGGTTCTAGATTCTCCATTTGCACTGCATGTCCTGTACAACGTAATCTGCGAGACTTGATTACCCTAACAAAATATTGTTATGAGTACAGCGTATGTAGCTCGTCATTATGTAACCTCCTCTACTCCCCAGTATTTTCATCCCTTTATAGATTAAATTTCTTTCCAAGCACCTTGTTTTTATACACCCTAAATTTTCATTCGTCAAGTAAGGTAAGAGACCAAGTTTCACTTTATATATTAAAGAAAGTAAAAATTCGTACTAGCTCAAATCTTATCTGAAAACATCAGTTCTATTATTATTAATAGCCATTGTGGCAACTATTGTGGAAATTAAGTCAAGCATTCCCTTGAGGTAAACTCGCAAAGATAATAATATAAACACATAAAAATTTTACAACTCAACAAAATACTTCTTCTATTTATGTTATGATCGCTAAATTATGGAGGAGCTAGTAGATACATTATTATCTTGTTGGATACACAAGTTGTATTGTTCCGTCTTAATATTATGTACTCAGCTTGAAGGGACAGCGCGTCAACGGGAGCCACTTCCTTCTCTCAAGTATAGAGTGATAGTGTACACTTCTTACAAGCAAGCTTCACGTAACAGACGTGGACGGAGCACTTGAAAATTAATAAAGTAGGACTGGCAGGGTAGAGGTTATTCACCTTGTCCAGGGTATATACCTTTTTCTTATATTAGAAAACGACTAATTGCATTACCCCTCTCAAAATTTCTGGGGTTTCATTTATAGGAATTATTTAATTTATATTAAGTAGTATTTAAACCTTTTCTTATATGGACCACTAGAGGCTCAAACAATTCTGCCAGAGATGTTTGCGTTAGGATCTCATAATTACCGAGGAGTCCGAGTTTCCAGGTTACTGAATAAAATATAGTAAATAAAATAAAGTAAAAAGTCAGTTTGATTTTGTTGTACTGAGTATGTTGTTGTGCATATGGTGTGTTGTGTATGTTACGGTACGTATGCTGTGGAGCCTGTGTTATGGTATATACGTTGTGATACAACGTTGATTTGTTACGTTGAACCTTGGACAAAATTAAAACAGTTGGACTTACACTAAAAAGATGGTCTTTTTACTTTCTCGCTACCTTACAGGTAGAGAAATTATTGTGACTGTCATAAAAATTTAACTTGAGATTTTGATTAATCTCGACGTTTCATGAGCCTCCGAATCCAAAATAGTTATTTTGGCAATGCCGTCTATCTGTCTGTCTGTTAGTAACTCGGGCTAGAGACTAAACTATTTTACCTATCGGGCTAAAACTTGATATCTAGGGCTTTGATTGGGTTGTCCCGAGGGTTTTTTGGAATGTTATATCCAACACTAAAATTAAGGGTAGTTTACTTGAGAGCGAGAAGAGACAAAAAAAAATTCAATATGATCAAAATCGGTTCTATGATTTTGATTAAACTTTGTTTCTAAGCTTTGATACATATTTCAAACAAAATGGCTACTCTCGATTTTCCGTCAAAATTACTTTAAGGGTACCGTACAGATGCGTAATTTCTAATTTTTTTATCTGCTTAGATATTTAATATATTAATTTACTTATCATTGTAAATATGTAGGACTATTTATATTAAAATTATTTTATTAGAAATATATTTTTATAAAACCAGTAGTTATTGAGATATTGGCAAATATATTAATATAATTTTGTACTCTTTTGTTTTACAGATATGTTCTTTAAGTTTTAAAACAATAATCTCTATAATGCCATTAAGAAACTAAGTCTCTCAAAACGTTGATGATTATTTTCCTTCAACCTCTCGGGGAAAATGTTTGTGTAACCATAATTATCTCTATCATTTTAGACTCAATATTCAATAGACAATAATATTGTAGATATTATCTACCTATTTTATTGGTCAAAATTTTAAAATGAGGAATTTAATACCAATGCGATGACCTGAAAATGTGCAACACCTAATAAAATGTCGAACATTTAATCGGAATTCGAAACTTTAATATGAAGTGTTGACCCTATTGGACCCAATAGCGACTATTTTTATTGGTCCAATTACACAAATGAGGATTTTAATCCTTTAGAAATAAAATTATAAAATTTAAAACCGAGAGTCAAAAAATGTTTTACATAAGTATAGCGTAATTTGTGCTCGGATTTGCTAGTGTATATTATTTCATTTCACACATATTACGAGTTTTGAGTAAATATCTCAATTTTTAAACAATAGAGTGAGAAAGTCCGTACCATTTATTTTTTACAAACACTGTGATTTAAAATGATGATTTTATGTTCATTTTATAGAGAAATGTACATTCTCGATCTTGTCGAGGGTTACTATCACATATTATGTGAAATTATTAGTTTCTAACACGTCTTACTACCCATCCAAGCTAAGCACTTTTAACCACGCCAACGTTTTAGAGATGTGGAAGTTCGAATTTAGAGAAAATGTAATCGCCTATAAATGGATGGAGCGTGTGAAACTATTAAGGAAACACAACCCTCCGTACATCCGACCGGGATTCAAACCTCGATATACCTGACTTCGGCAATTTATCCTTTAGTGAGAGTGACTCCTAAAACCAGGGTTCCACAAACTATGGCCCGCAGGCCTGATCCAACCCGCGAGCTATGGGTTTTAGGACCATCGTGGCAGAATCATGAAATTGCTGTTTCAGTATCCATAGAATAGTGTTAACATGCCGATGTAAGGTTCATTACCCACTTCGGTGGCCACATGGTCTAACGCGTCACTCTCTCAATACTGCTGATGAAGGGGAGATCAAGGTTCTATTCCATTCTGGTGCACTGAGACTGTTTTTCCTAAATAGTTTCACCACTCTTTCTCCACCCAAATGCGGGTACACTTCCTCTAAATTCAGCCTTCTTCAACCCTAATACATTAGAATAATTAGTAAGTAAGCGTATAACCCTAATGAGTAGTAAACCGTGGTGCTAAAAAAATGATGGGCTAATTCGTTTGCGTGTTTCCTTAGGCCACTTTCCCACCACATGTGTAGTTGCGGCAGTGACCGTATGTAGCACTCTCATCGCCACGCGCTGCCATTAATACTGCTTGCACTCAAGACTGTTATTGACAGAGTTTTGACTGCCGCGAGTTTATTAGTCACACGTTTCAAGAGCCTACGTAGGTAAATATATATATATATATATATATTAATTAGCACCCCGTCTTACTACCTGTTCAGGTCATACGCATATGCACTAATTAAGTTAGTGAATTTAGAGATGAGGAAGGCTATATATAAGAGATGTACCCACACTTGTGTGGAGGGAGAGTCGAAAACCATTTAGAAAATACCAGCCTCAGTACACCCGACCGAGATTTGAACCTTGATCTTCCCGTCATTGGGAGTCTATTCTACTGAAATGGCAGCGCGTTAGATCACGCGGCCCCCGAAACAATTAGTTTTGTATTGAATTCAATTGTGGTTTCTTAACTTACAACCCGAACAAGTAGTAAGAAGCGATGCTAAAAAAATTGTGGTTACTAAGCAATGAAATTATTATAATAGTTCTAATAGAATACAATCAACGTTTACATTTCCAAAATAACAATAATCGCAATATTTTCAGCTTGTGGGAAATTAATAGTCGAGCAAATTTGATAACTTAAATTCAATAACTCATTACATGTTAAGATAGTCCAAACGAACTCTTACATATACTTCCAAGTCACCAATATGTTCGATTGAAATATTTTTATCGTAGATTGATTAAACTATTTGGCCTGTGTGGAAAGACAGATTCTAAAATGAAATAAACAAAATCTCGTTACAGAGCAGTCCTTTCTGACGATCATTTACGATCGATTTTGATGGTGGGGAGTACTAATTTTGAACCCTAAGTAAGCGTAATTATGTATTGTAAAAATAGTTTCATACTTCTCCCAAAAATATGTTTTCACACCATTATAAGATTATGCAGGCTATTTTGTTAGTAACTAAATTGTATCTATTTTGTTTTCTATCTTATATATACAAGTGCATAATATCCTCAATTCTACCTTTTGGTCCACCAATCATAAAATATTTAGCTTTGGGCTCTTCTCAGGAAAAGTTTGCCAGCCCTTGTCTTATGCCACATGACCACCAAAGCACCACGTGGTAAAACTCGTCTGAGGTCAGTCGACAGAGAGAGAGAATCCTGACCTGTTGTGTCAAGAGTCAAGCACAAGAATCATGTGGCCAACCCTGTCAGTCTGTGAATTATATCAATGATTACCACAGTGTGATATTTTAATAAACTTCTTCCGGTGCAGGAGAGGGAATTAATTGGCTTGACCTATAATATATTATTGCAAAGCAACAAAGAAAGCCGTGTGATTTACTTGCCCAAAGAGTGAAACTTCAATACCAAAAGAAATGGCATCGATACGTTTTGATACATTATTTCCTCCATGCTAATGTCATAAGAGTTATGAATAACTTCCGTACGATTTAAAATACAAAGTTAATTATTAAATGTATTACTGAAAACAAGATCTCAAGCAATAAACACTTTCTAGTAAGACACGAACCTTTAAAGAAATGGCTTACTTTCGCCAGTCTTGCCAACATTTTGATTCTTAACGCTTTTAATGAAAGTGTACATTAATAAAAAAAATGCACGTTATAAATCAAATTATCAAACCCTTAAATCAGAAACCAACTTATAAACTAAACTAACTCAAGAAAAAGCACAGGGTTTGATTAGGTAAGTCCAACTACCCAAGTGTTACACTATTAGCACCTGCCCGGAATCGAACCCAGACGCATTATATAAGTATACAAACGCACTACCAGCTCAATTAAAATGTCGGACAATCACTTAAACAAGCTTTACATATGTTAACACAAGGGGTGGTGATGGGTTTTTAATATTTGAGATCTCATTGAAAACAATGGCGGGATCTTTCGTTCTCAACCCTATCTTTCCTCAAGAAGAGATTTAATCTTCAACCTCACTGGGATTTTCAAACCAAACAAAAGCTCAATTAAATCCAACCAAAGAGGGAGCTGTATTGATAATGAATGATTTGTCTCACGGATAAAGTTACATTATCTCTTGATATGATGGGGACAAATGAACATCAATCGAGGACAAGCCTTGCGGCAGGATGAAAGGGAATGATAAGGATTTGTTCGATTTTATCAATTATTATTTGGCCAAAATAAATTACTCCATCAGCAGATATACTTAGCTTAATTTATTTATATAGAGTAGAGTTATATAGAGTGTGAACCGATTTTAAATATGAGTAGAGTTATATAGAGTGTGAACAGATTTTGAATATGAGTAGAGTTATATAGAGTGTGAACAGATTTTGAATATGAGTAGAGTTATATAGAGTGTGAACAGATTTTGAATATGAGTAGAGTTATATAGAGTGTGAACAGATTTTGAATATGAGTAGAGTTATATAGAGTGTGAACAGATTTTGAATATGAGTAGAGTTATATAGAGTGTGAACAGATTTTGAATATGAGTAGAGTTATATAGAGTGTGAACAGATTTTGAATATGAGTAGAGTTATATAGAGTGTGAACAGATTTTAAATATGAGTAGAGTTATATAGAGTGTGAACAGATTTTGAATATGAGTAGAGTTATATAGAGTGTGAACAGATTTTAAATATGAGTAGAGTTATATAGAGTGTGAACAGATTTTGAATATGAGTAGAGTTATATAGAGTGTGAACAGATTTTAAATATGAGTAGAGTTATATAGAGTGTGAACAGATTTTGAATATGAGTAGAGTTATATAGAGTGTGAACAGATTTTAAATATGAGTAACGAGCATAAATAAATTGGAGCAGAACTTTTTATTCATTTAAATGTGTCTTGTTAAACTCCGCGTTGTTCGTGACAAAATTCAACAATTGTTGTGCTTACCATGTGTAGAAAACCTGAATAGAATAATATTGATACCTTAGCTCAAGTTCCCTTCCATCTCAACTTAAGGCTTTTGTAGGGCTAGTTTAAACCGGATTGGAGTGGATTAATACATAGGAAGATAATTGAAAGGCATGTGATTAAACGAGATTGAGAGAACTGCAGTTCTAACATCTTGAACCATTCGGTCACCACTGCAGGTAATTTGACGAGGGAAGTCAAGTTAAATAAATTGTACAAATGTGAGCAAACATACGGATCAATTTTTGTGTCCATGCTAAGGGCGTTTCTTACATGGCGATCTCGAAGCTATTTTGTCAAGCGGATTGCTTCTTAACTTCACGCACCTAAGCCGTACAAGCACTATCACACTTATACACCAATGTACGAAATAGAAAGAGAGAGAAGAAAATTAGTGGTTTACCATTATGAGGCCTCTGTTTTATTTACTGATAGCACCTCCCCACTTCATCTGACAAGCTTACACACTCTCTATACTAATTGCGCCTTGAAAACATTGACTTGCTTTTAAAAGTTAACTTTTCTTGTTTCCTATTGTAGATAAACATATGCTAAAACGGACTTTTTAAATCTACATCCTGGCAGGAAGGCGCCTACTGGACATTTTCATGACCAAGCCAAATAGCCTAAGTTACAGAGGATTTATAAAAAAAATGTTTACAAAAAACTACTACAAGATAAAAATAAGACTTTTGTGACACTGTAGGTCTATTTTTAGAATTATTAAAAAAAAGTATCTGCCCGCGTCTTCGCTCGCATCTTTGAGACAAAATATTATTCAGATTCCATAAACTGAGTTCACAGAATAACGCAATCCATAGAACGCAATATTTTCCTATTTGCAATCATAAGTTATGTGAAAACATATTATATATATTGTCATAAAACATGGGAAATAAGAGCATGTAATGTTCAGACTCTTATTGGGTTTTAAGGTTGTCCCCCTAAATATATTCAAATATTTCAATTTTCTAACGTACGGGAAATGTTTTATTTACTAAACATAGGACATTTTGGGGGAAGACCACTTTCCCCCTTTTCCGATATCTAATTTAAAATTCAGGCTGTATACATATTATGTACTAATTACGCTATTGAGCTAGGGATGAGGAAGGTTGGATTTAGAGGATGTGTGCCCGCATTTGCGTTGAGGCAGAGTGGAAAATCATGTAGGAAAAACCACCCAGCCAGGATTCAAACCCCAATATCTCTGTCATCAACAGTTTAGTTTATTTTGAGAGTAATGTCTGAGACAATTTGGCCACCAAGGCAGGTTCAGTGAGAATTAGTTTTTTTACATAGATTCTGGAAATTTCTAGCTCCTCCATTTCACCAAACTCCACTTGGTAATTTCAAATATTTAAGAATTATTGCGGTATTTGAAGTAAAACCACTTCATTCCTGATGGTTTTTAATTTTCTATGTCTTCTAAATGTATTCAGTGGCTTGAACGTGTTTGAGCAAATAAATAAATAAACATTTAATTTTTATATATGTGTGTGATTTAAGCTTTTTAATTCTCTTGGATTACCTACACACATACCCACAAAACACACAAACAGACACACTTACATACCAACAAACTAATACGCATCCTATATTATTTATATGAGGATTGAATACGGCTTCCCATAGTTTATGAGTTATAACTCTGTGCAGGCTAAAAGTAGTATTCTATAGTCACTACTTTTTTCAAGATGGCCGTACTAGATATTATATCATGAACCTTTAAAAGTTTTTTTCCTGAAAATCCAACACTCATAATCTGAGAAAAGACCCAAAATAATAGTTTTGTAGCCTCTATCTTGAAACAAAATGGTGGACGTAATTGGTAATTAGACTAACCAGACGCACAAGTTATATCCATGCGAGATTTCATCAAACAATCCGCATCAGCAATAACGCAGTTTAATATTTCAGACTCACAATATGTCTGATAACAAAACTAAGTTTTCCCAAAGAAAGTTGGTTTGTAGCAAGTTTTAGCTTTCTATGTTTCTTAATTAAAAATTATGGGTTTAAATTAAGAAGCTAAGGTGCACACTCTAAGGTTCTACCTAAATACTTATTTAAAGTTTAAAATTGCTTGGTTAATTGATTTAAAAGATGCACTTCCCAGTTGACACGCGGTCTAAGGCATTAAACTCAACATATTTGATTTTGAAAACACACCCGAGGTGCACACCTTGGGATTTTAATAAGCATACCTGAAAAGGGCCAAATGTATATTTTTCTTGGGTTTGTAACTAAACACACTGAAGGTCACGGGGTTTAAGGCGTCAATACCTCAATATACAGTCAACTCCTCTTATAGTGAACCACGATTGACTCAAATGCTAGTTTTAGGTTTTCAAGGTTCACTAACACTAAATTTACTTCTACTTCACCGTAAGTGAGAGCGATAGGGACAACCCGAGTATCACAATCATTATAGAAAATTTATTGAAATTTATTTCTTAGCATTGAAATATTCGGCAATGTGCTGTTTCCTGCTGTATGCCATTTTGATTAATATTTTCTGCCTTTTATTGGGATGGTTTTTATTTATCTAGCAACGCGTCTTACTACCCATTCGGGTCATATACTTTGGGATAATTAATCTACTTGTCTGAATATGTATCAATGTAAATGAAGGATAAACTCACATAAATATGTTGAACGTTACCGATGCAAGTTTTTATTAGTTAAATAATTGCGTTTTGCCTATTGATGTGAATAAAAAACAACCAACACAAAATAGTTTTTTTTGGGTTTAAGTTTGAAATATATTGTGTAATATTTGGGCTACAGTTGATAAGCGATCAAGAAAGACAGAAAAACATGAATTCCACATTCATAGTTTGTTGATATTTCCAAACCCCTTGTCGCCAAATAAACTTAAAAAGTATTTAAATATTAACAGGTAATATATTTGATTTGTTACAAATTTAAAACGCAAATGTAAATTATATTAACAGTTTGTTCGACCCTGTTTCACTTGATTATGAGGTAACTTGGTTATATAAAACTTGCCATTTATTCTTACAGATAAAGAGTACAAGGGAGGTCCAGTTGCGATCCGATGAGTATTTTTTTGCGTTTACTGGCAACAAACAAACAGAATAAATTAAACGCACAGACAAATTTACTTTTTTATTGTATGTATAAATATAGATATATTTATGTATTTAGTTTCAACGTTATATTAAAGACTCTCTGAATAAAACATAGATTCAATAATATTGGACATTTTCTCTTAACTTTCCATGACGTCACAATTAGGCAACCTCCTTAAATGTCAGTGAAGGCCCAAATTAACGGCAATGAACCAGTGGTGTACCCCATAAATTTACTTTGGTGGGACCCGCCTCGGTGGCGTAGTTGGCTAACGCGCTAGTCGTGTTGAGCTCGACCGCAGAGGACGGGGAGATCGAGGTTCGAATCTCGGTCGGGTGAACTGGGGGGGGATTTTCCTAAATGGTTTTCCACTCTCCCTCCACGCAAATGCGGGTTTACTTCCTCTAAATTCAACCCTCCAAATTCCTAATCCATTAGCGTATAATTAGTATTTAAGCGTATAAACCGAACGGGTAGTAAGACGCGGTGCTAAATATTATTATTATTATTACTTTGGTGGAGATGTGGGGTGGGGGTATTTTTTTTAATCGGGAACTTTGGGGCAATATTAATGCTTATGGTAATATATAAATGTTTGGTATCAAGTCGTTTTATTGTTCATAAAAATTAGCCTATTTATTTGACACAACTTAATTTTGCTTTACTTCAAATTTTTTAAGCTTTTATTATAAATACTAGTGATTACGGGAATTGAAAGGTAAATTCCTCCCTCACAACCTCCCTCTTCATCCTCTTGGGTGTACCACAATAAGGGACTATAATCCCACGCACCTATTATCTATTCATTATTCAATATTACTGATATTTTGCCAGATTCCGGTGCTCATATATAAAAGAAAGAAACTTTTGAGGGTGATTGGAGTTTGTTCGCGAGGAGCTAGCAAACAAATCACTTCTGATTTTCTAATAGTGTGTTGGCTTTTAACATTTTTACACTCTCACAATAGAATCCTAAATGAAAACAGTCCCAATATGTTGCCGAGTGTACAAAGTGAAGGACTCACAAGTACAGATAATTCTGCCTTCTCAGATGTACCTACAATAATTTAGTATTCCTTTTTTTCTCATTTATTTAAATATTTAACGTGCACTTTCAGAATCGAGTGATTATATTAGCACACGCGAATTTCTATGAGCGAGAGCAAAAGGGCTTACCAAATTTGCCGGTAAGTGTATTTTAACATATCTTCCAGGGTTCTTATACATGCAACACTCTTAATGTGACCAATGTCTTTACTTCCCTTGCTCAAGAAACATTCGTTGACCCTAGCTGGGTTTGAACCGACCGTATTGGGTCCTCAGGTGAGCATTCTACCCCACGACTACCAAGGTAGACTTTGATCTTTCGCTTGTTGGCAAAATATTAAAGTGTTGACACTGGTTTGGATTGCGTATAGGCCTACAGTTGCATTGCGACCTTGTATCACCCCACGGATAGTACCTAATTTGGGCACCGCAGGTAATACAGCTCATACCAGGCGTCGCATCGTGGTGCAGTATTCAATTTGAGATTACAATGAAATGGTTTTAAAATATTTTAAAAAAAAAAAATAATCAAAAATAGTTGTTTTAAAATGAATAATATAAGCTGGTCTCAATGTTGCTGTTGTCAAACTAAGAATGAAGAAAAACCACACTTTAATACGTTTTCTGGTTCGAACGTCATGTTTTACCTAATATCCCGGTTGATCGGTCGTTAGATGGGCTCTTAAGTGCGATTTCTCAGGTTAGGTTGGTTACAAACTTTATACTGATATAATAATGAGTTTATAAATGTGCAAACTATCGCCTTATTTAAAACTAGAAGTCTTATAGCTCTCCTCACCCACACCAGGGAGCACGTTTATAAAGGCATCAGTTTAGTATTGTGTAATTTTCCAGTGACGGGGATGTCAGGGTTCGAATACCAGTCGAGTGTACTAAGACGTAGTTTCCATTCAATGGCTGCCCACCATCCTTCTACGCAAGTGAGGTCACATTTCTTACAAATTATATTTTACTCGTCCTTAACCAAGCAAATTAAGAATGCGGAAGAAATTTACTCTAGTACCGAACAGAGACCACATCTATTTAAATTAGAAAGGTATCGGACAGTTTATATGAGACTGGCACTTAGTGTGAGTTATCTTGGACTTAGTCTATATATGTATTTGACATATCTCCAAAGCTCTATATCATAGTTCTACTGAATGTGTTTTTAATTTTTATTAATTTTGATAATTTAGGGGTGATTGTAGGAGATCAAACGTTCCACTCCCCCCTAGATTACGCCACTGTTATTTGGATAGCCCTAGTGGGTAGTAATAGGCCGTGGCATGTCTTAGTAAAGTAGTATGTCCTTCTTCTGACCAAGAGGAAGTGTAACGACCACATATTGGCGGGTATCTGACGGCTACAAACGTCACTAGAAACTCTATCATATATTAAAAAGTCAAATCAGTTGTTCTGCAGCTGTCACCTTTGACATATATTATCGACGCTGACAAAATAACAAAAACAATAGTTACATTTGTTGGGCTGACAGCAAAGACATATTGGCTACTTCTTATAAGTCGAACACAGTACCACATGTAGGAAATTACATCCCTCCCCTCCCCCCTTAAATAGAGAGGGATTGCAAAATTGCTTAATTGGGGACATCCACGTATTCCTCAGTTTAAATCAATTTGCTTTGTACACGTGCAAGGGGTGCCATTATCATTACAAAATTTTAATTTACAAAGGGGGGCCAGGGCAGTGCACATATTATTTTTGGGAAAAGAAGGATATTTTGTGAGAGTTCGTATTAAAGTCCTACAAAAGGAGCTTGAGTGTGATGTGTGATGATATTTTAAGACTCAAATTATCTATGTGTCTCGGCATTGAGAAGACATGATAATAATACAACATATTTGTTTCGTATGTAAGAGAGGGTTGAGCCTCCAGAACAACCCCCCCTTGGTAGAGCCCTAGAGTACAGTATGGCCCTAGCATCCCCCCTTTTCTCAAAGCGTCCCTACGAGCCTGCTACCAACCACAATTATATTATACCTAGTTAAATCACAGTGTCGAGGACAAACTATGATTCAATAAGACATAAAATAATCCTACGTTAAAAAAATCTTCGGTGGTCACATGGTATAGGGCATCATTCTCGCAATAGTCTAGACTGCCAATGACGGAGAAATAGTGGTTCGATTCAGTTTGGGCTTACTGAGGGGGGTTTTTACAAAATGATATCCCTCTCTCTCTCCACGCAAAAGTTGGTACACTTCCTCTAAGTTCCACCTTCCTCATCCCTAGCCTGCTAGTTTGATTAGTATTTAAGCGTATCACCCGAATGTGTAGTAAGACGTGGTGTTAAAAAATGTATCTTGATTAACATAATTTTTATTAGTGCTTATCGGTAGCTAGTAGTCAAAATGTTGGCTGAAAGATTAAATTACTAACTGTGCCATGAATCTTTTCTGTTTAGTGAAATAAGTTTACCTTTCTTCTAGAAAAATGTTGATATTTAAGAAAAATCTTTGGTTAATATTAAAAAGAGCTCGTTGTGAACACAATCAAAGTAACAGCTAACTTATTTTTCAATTTAGTAGTTTTTTATTTTGCAGCAAATATATTTCAATGTTGTTGTATTAAGAAAGTTGTTGAAACTGTTTTACTGATCTCACATTGTTATTTTAAAACAGAATACAAAAAATATGTATCATAATGAGACATTTGTTTCGAACTGTATTATCTAAGTTAGGTGTTAAACGTGGGATGAGATTGTCTTGCACAAGTGAGTGTCATTGGATGATTTTCCTCCTTGCATAACTAGTTTTATACAAAATAGTAGACCTATAGTGAGTTGATTATATTTAGAAATTAGCTCTTTGGCAATAAGTGCAAATCCATCTTTGAGATAAGTGGATGCCTGGGCCTTAAACTAATAGTCCTTAGCCATTTAAACATATTGACGAATAAATAAACACTGGAGATTGACAAAACTGCTATTGTGCTTGACTTTGATAAGATAACAGGACTCTACTCCTACCTGCTCAAGATGAGCTTTTTTTTTTCATTATTTTTCCTCGAATATTTTGCAGGTGAATGCTTTCATTGTAATTCACCCTCCTTATTGTGGACACCCGGAAAGATTGTTTAAGTCAGTTATAAACTGGTTAAGACACTTGTGTGTAAACAAAATAAAAAATAAATGAAATAAAAACCCGATGCGAAAATCTCTAAAAAAAAAAACATTCGTAGAAACAAAACCAGAATGGCAGGTGAAGTTGGCATCACGTACAACACCAGACAAGTGAGCATCTAAGTTAGAGTTTTCTTAAGAAGAGATGAAGAGGTCATCAACAATCTTCTTGAACTATGACCTTCTAACCCCCCTCCTCCACATCCCATCGACCTGAACACAACCTCTCAATGAAATATTCTGCGACTGTTTGTCTCCAGGCTATTGAGCATCTTCTCATTCATGAGAAATGTTTCTCTCCTTTCCTGTCCTATAGTTTATTTTGAATTTTTTTTTTCATGACACACTTTTGAGAATTTCCCAATGCGAAAAGGTTGCGGCTCTTCTGAACGTGTACGTTTTGTTGACTCATACATACAACTGGATGGTGATTCATAATATAAAATAGTATTGTTCAAACCAAAAACATTAGGCATTTATTTAGTTACTTAATTCTTAGCAGTATGAGGACAAATGTTTTGTATTCTTTGACACGAATCTAAATAATTTAAAGTTGATAAAATTAAAGTAAGTTATGTATGAGGGAATTGGGAGATATTGTTTTAATCAAGTAAACTATTATCTTTAAAAAATGCACTTACTTTCACACACTCGTAAATTACTTGTTATTATTTTTTTTAAATACAAATACGTTTAGAAGAAGAAAGAGAAGCTGTAAAAACATTTTTATTGAGGGGTACAAGAAAAATAATATTTTATGAGGGCTGTACTGGAAATTAAAAAATCGTATGGATACAATTTATTTTAATTTTATATATGTATACACACATCGTATATATGTATATTATATATAGTAACTCGTATATCGTTGGAGATTGTATAATGTATTATACTTCTGGCAATCCTAGATATATCCCGCTGGATTCACAATACATACATAGCTTTAGTAGGCCAGAAATATGGGAAATTTCTGAAGACAATATAATTTTGTAATATAATTCTTCGAAGACCTATTTTAGTAAATAAATAATAGTTTGTTATACTCTAACCTGTGAAAATATGGAATTCCTTAACTCATGCTTGTTATTAAATGTAAATAGCTCAGTTGGGTGGTAAGATGAGTCACTAATAATAATAGTAATATTAATAATTAATAAAGCATGGTCGTCTCGAGGGCAGAAGTTTCCCCATCCTTAATATAAAACAGGTTGATACATTTAATAAAAATATATTTTCTACTGTATCTTACGAGTAACAAAGTCAAGGTATCTAGTGTATGAATCATTCCTTGGTACATATTATATGTCAACATATATGCTATGTTTTTAAAGTTTATTCTCCAGGGAAGAAATAAACTAAAACCGAATCATGGGAAGCAATTTTTTTTAAACAAATTATTTAAATGAAGAACAATAATGTTTGGCGTTTATATTTTCGTTATCTTCTTAAGGAAGATAAAATAAATAATATGAAAAAAGGCTTAACTGACTCTACACATTATCAGGGCAAGTGTAAATAAGCGCAAGGAACTGTATGCGTCATGCTATTTTTAAAAACATTAATCTACCAATATATTATTATTATTATTATTATTATTTATTATTATTAATTATTTTACAACCAGTGTTGTCAACGACCATATAAGTGACTATGACGACATGCTTCGGTGTTATTATTGATGTTACACCATGTTCAGTATTTGATGATATTCTGTTAAATACATTATTATCAGAAAGTTCGTGAAAATTTTGAAGTCTTTTATGTAAATTATTATTTTTTACATTTAATACCTCAACATTTTCACAAACCTTCTGGTAATAGTTATATATTTATTATATTAAGATCTGAACATGGTGTTACAGCTATCTATATACTACAACGAAACATGTCGACATAGCTACCATCAAATAAGGAAAAATGTGAAATATATATATGTAAATTATATATTAATATATTTAAATTCTATATTTTATATTATATAATAATAATATCTATATATAATATAATTATATAATATAAATATATATATATAAAGAAGATATAATTTTATCATTTATTACTCTTTACCAAATCAAATATTAACATTATTGAAAATTATGATATAGGCCTACTCTCTGAGTTCTTACCAATTTCAATATTTTGTTCTAAGCTACCATGTTCTTTCTCCTAAGATTAAGTCATTAGTATTATAGTTTTTAATGTATTATTAAAATTAAAATTATTTGTTTCACTGGTTTAAATCCCGTGGATTATCGTTTGCGTTTAAGTTTGCACGTAGATATTATCAGGCTATATTTGTGAATACCATTAATATATAAACAGGTATTTTTGTTTATTGAGTGGCGTGCTCCACATTTTTGAAATAAAAATTTGTAATGGTGCTTTTTTATGTTTTTTACTATACACTTAACCAGTTGATTTAAGGTTCACTTGTTAAAGTCACGGCAAAGACAGAGCACTTACTACTTTGAAAATAGTCTACTCCCTTTCCCTCAATGATATGTATTTGGTTTGTGATCACTGTGTTTTTTACAGGAGGTAAGTCACGAATAGAAAATGGGTGACTAAACTTTTGTAAGTAACCGTTAAAGGAAATATATATTAAAGTTACCAAGTCCTGTGCCAGAACTTTATGACGTAAGAGCGTGCATCACATACCAATAAACTCTGTGATACAGTCGGCTAGAAATAGTAAATTTACACGAACACTATTGGACGTAGATCATTTCTGATTAAACGTTAGACCTAATGGGGATAAAGAGTTAATAAATGTCCCTAATACTGAACATTGTTGAAATATAAAGTTATATTTGTATAAAAACTGCAGTGAAAAGGTTGTTTTTACCATTTAAGAATCACTTCACATCACAGACAAGCACTGTGCACAGCTGAGCTGGGCCTGCTATGATGAACTATCTTTATTATTATTATTATTATTATTATTATTATTATTATTATTATTATTATTATATTATTATTATTATTATTATTACTATTAATGTCATCGGCTCACTAATTGGGAAGGTTGAATTTAGAGAAAGTGAGCCCACATTTTATGGAAGGAGAGTGGAAAACAATTTAGGAAAAACCTGCTCTTAATCGATTCATTACCAATCTGTGACCATCTACTTAGACTCCATACTTGCTACGTTCATCAAGAAGTTGACACAAAAAACGCTATTCTTAAGGGAAACACAAAAATCATCTTCAATCTCCAGACTCTAACATTATCAACATTTACCAAATGACAGTTCCAGACGATCATATACACTACAACCCCGACTTTGCAACCAATGTTCGTGCTCCGATGAATATATAAAAACTAGTGGCTCGCTGCAGTGGTTTCTGCAAATTATCGCGTTAAAATGTATTACTTTTTTTTTTACCGGGAAAAGTTTCTATAGAATGAAGCCTCATTCGACTTTCTAGTTAAAGGTTTAATCTAAAAGGCAACTCTACATTGATTTTGATCTTTCAGTGTTGAATTTTAAGCAAAAAGTAAGTTTTTCTTCTTCACCCTACGATTAGATCTTTAAAATGACCCCTCTAACCACTCTTTACTTATTTGTTGTACTTTACCACTTAAGTAAGAATTGAGTTATTATTTTTAAACAAAGAGAAATATCCTGTTTACTGATATATCTCTATAAACAAATCATGGTTTCCATGGTGATATATGCAATGAATGGTTGTACAGATGAGCGACTGCGCGCACAGCAGAAAATATGAAAATTTGCTAGGAAAATCAGGTTTTCCTTGGAAGATACAATTCATCCTGAACCCTTAACCTATAAAATGAGTGACTGTTTATCAAAATTGGTTCAGTTCTCATAATTTCATTTACCGGAAATGGGCTATCAGAGAACATGTGAGAGTGAGAGTGAGAGTGAGTGTGTAAGTGTGTGAGTGAGGATGAGAGAGTGAGTATGAGAAAGAGTGTGTGAAAGAGATAGAGTGGGAAAGAGAAGGTGTGTGTATGTGAAAGAGAGTGTGAATATTTTCGCTAAACTGACTAATTAACCATTTACTTTACGAATTATAGTCAATAATGTTTATTTAAGTGCAAACTAACGATAACAACATTCCAATAACCATAAATGTTTCCCCAGTTTAGGAAATAAATTCCCTCCATTAAAATATATCTATATAAAATATGTGCTAGGCCCAGCTATTATAACAGCCATTTTTTTTTATCAGAGATAACCATTCAAAAATAAAGAAGGAAAAGTATCCATGCAAACAAAAATATATATTTCTAGCCCACTATCAATAGTTTGTTAAGTTATGTATATAACCCGCCTTGGTGGCGTAGTTAGCTAGCGCCCTTGCTACGTGTTGAGCTAGATTGTTGAGGATGGGGAGATACAGGATTGAATCTCGCTTGGGTGAACTGGGGTGTATTTTCCACTCTCCCACCACTCAAATGCGGGTTCACTTCCTCTATGTTCAACCTTCTCAATTTCTAATCCAATAGCATAAATTAGTATATAATTGCATATCCCGAACGGATACTAAGACGCATTGCTAAGTACATAGTATAAGTTAGGTAAAGATTTTTCCCATAATTTTATATTTTTTCCGCCGTACAACTTAAGTAAGTGTTGACTTATTATCTTTAACCAAAGAGAAATATTTTATATACAGAATGAGCTATTATTTTAACCAAAGATAAATAAATTATTCAAAGATATAAAACCATGCACAAATAAGGGTTTCCATGGCTATGTAAAAAAAATTGAAAAGCTGATAGATTCTTCGGGAAAATCAGATTTTAGTTAGAAATTACTATTTTTACCGACATCCTGGACCCCTAACCCTAAAAATGAGCGATCGTTTGTCTAAATTGGTTTAGGCATTTTCTCATAATTTCAGATGGGAAATGGGCTTATCAAATTATATGCTAAGATTCAGGATTATTTTATCCTTTTTGAGCTTATAATACATACCAAAACATATTTAAACATCATTTTATCATGCGTAAAACAATACATTCACAAAATTTTCATGAACTTAATAACTTAACTTTATAATTTTCAAATTACGCTCAATATTATTAATTTAAATGTGAATTAATGATGACAATTACATTCAAATAAAAAATAAACGCTTTACCAGTTTTGACATCTCAATTTAGATGTGTTATGACCAGCAGCCGAAGAAAAATATTCATCCAAAGAGAAAATGGGATGTGTTCGGACCGACAAATAAAGATTGAGTTATTATTTTTTAGCCAAAGAAATGTATTTTATTTAAAGATTTACAGCCATGTGGCAAATAACGGTTACCTTGGTGACTAAACAAAGAATGAAAAACTGAAAATTCTCCAAGAAAATAGGATTTTCGTGGAAAACTACTATTTTTCCCGACATTTTGTACTCCTATCAGTTAAAAAGAGTGATCGTTTGTCAAAATCTATTCAGTCATTTCCTCGTAATTTATATTACTGAAAATGGGCTTATCAAATAATATATATTAAGATATATGATAAAGAGAGTAATAAATGTGATAGTGAAAATGAGAGTGTGTGATTGTGTGTGTGGGGGGATGTGGAAATGAAAGTGTGAGTGTGAGAAACGAGTGTAAGAGACTGAGAATGATCAATTGAGAGAGATTGAGTGATAGTGAGAGTATGTGTATGTGTATGTGTTAGAGAGATAAATACCGGGCGAAGAGAAAAGAGTGTGTGTAGGAGGAGAGAGAATTTGTGTGAGAGATATAGCGTTTTATAGAAAGAGTGTGTGAGAGAAAGTTAAAGAGAGTGTGTGAGAGATATGTCGTGAAAGTAAGAGAAAATATGAGGGCGTACGAGTGAGAGTTTGAGAGAGGACGTTAGACAGGGAGAGATTAGTTTAGAGAGAGAAAATTAGATTGAGAGAGATTTAGAGAAAGAGTTAAAGAGAGAAATTAAGAGAGTGGATTTGAGAAAGAAAGTGTGTTTGAGAGAGAGTGAGTTTGAGATATAGAGAGTGAGATAGAGAGAGTGAGATAGAGAGAGTGAGATAGAGAGAGTGAGATAGAGAGAGTGAGATAGAGAGTGAGATAGATAGAGTGAGATAGAGAGTGAGATAGAGAGAGTGAGCTAGAGAGAGTGAGATAGAGAGAGTGAGATAGAGAGAGTGAGATTGAGAGAGTGATAGTGAAATAGAGGAGTTTGAAAGAGAGAGGGTTATTGAGGGAGAGTTCAAGAGATATAACGTTCGAGAAAGAGCTTAGGAGAGAGAATATAATAAATATAACATTAGAGACATTTTGTGAATGAGAATATGTGAGGGTAGAGAGTGTCATATAATAAGGTATCATATAATAAGGTGTGAGAGAGAGAATGAGAAAATATTATATTAGAGCGACAGGCTTATAGAGAGTATGTGTGTGTGTGTGTGAGGGGAGAGTGTGAGAGAGCGTGTGAGAGCGTGAGAGAGTCTGATAGAGAATGCGATAATGTAGATACGGTACTCAAACATTAAGGTATGGTACTTTGAAATATCATTCCCTCAAAATTAACCCCATGGAAACATAACTGAACCTAAATGTATTTATAAGAATGTTAAAAGATAAATGAGGTACACGAAACATTACTTTTAAATATCATATCCTCATAATTAACCGGTAAAATGAAAACATAGCTTAACTAATTTATTTGTTTTGTCTTCCTATTTGCTAAAATGAATAACAAAACCCATTATTTGAAAAAGATTAACATCAAAACACATTATTTGAATAAAATGAACATCAAAACCCACTATTTGAAAAAGAAAATGAACACCTTAACTCATACTTAGATAGTTAAAACGGCTATTTTTCAACATTATTCAAGATCATTTTATCGTTTCTGAGCTCATAATACATACCTAAATATATTTAAACGTTGTTCCACTAACTATTTAAAAATAAATAATAAACGCTTAAAATTGGCTCAAAAAAGGCGTAGCCTTTCAATGTCCTCTTACCTTACGAGGTCAGAATGAAATTTGCTCTATTGATAGTAATAAATACAGTTCTATATCTGTAACACATTCTATACCTGCACAGGTGGGCACGTGGTCTAGGGCGTCAGTCTTTAAAATCTCTTGATTGCTGGCAACGAGAGAGTTGAGGTTATAATCTTGTCTGGGTACATGGGCAGCAAGATAGGGTTTCGAGTAGGGGTGGGTCAAGGGCTTCACATGAGCCTTATAACGGGTTTTTCCATCACATCTCTACAATAATGTGGGTGCACCTCCTCCAAGTATCGTCCTTCACGGCCACACCAGTGAACACATGGATATAGTTATCAATATCATCTTATCTAGTTTACTGGTAATAGAGAGGTAACGGTTCTGATCCTGTATACATGTTGTCCTGAATTGTTTTATTCAAATATTGTTCAATTATCCCTCCAAGTAAGCGTGGGTACTTTTCCCTTAAATTACTACTTTCCTCATACTTACTCAATTTTAGAAAATATAAGCAGATATCCTGGACAGGTCGTAAGAAGCGGAAAATTAAACCAAATTTCACTCATCCTTTTTGCTTGGATTAATAAAAATCGCGTTAAATGTAATAATTAAAACTAATTAAAATACATGATCAGTAAGCGATATCCACATTTTTAAGGGCGTATAATAGGGGCTGAGGGTGTTATCGATGCAGCAGTATCAAAGCAACCGCATCCCAAAATCAACTTCTGCTTGAAACGTTTTAATGTGTCCTAAAATACGATCTATTTTTATGCACACGCGGAGTAAAATGTGTTACATAATTAATATGGTTGTTAATTTGTGTTATCTAAATGAATCCCCCAGCTATGTGTGTAGGTGTAGTTAGCCAGACAACATTCAGGTGAGAGTTGTTTTGAGATGGTCCTCTGAGATAAGTGGGAGTGCCAACAGCTTCCTGACCATGGACGTCTGATGGCTATTACCGGTGCTATCGGGGGGAGGGCCAAGGACTTTTACTGACTTTATCAGGATGACGGAAGAGGGTGGAAGGTATGTTAGGGGAGGAGTTTAAATATTTAAACTTTTTTAATGTTTAAATTTTATATTTATACTGATAAATTCAAAACAAGGCTATTAGCAACTCAATCGAGAATTTAGGGGAAATTTTCAGAGGCATAAGTAAAATAAACAATTTTGTTGTTTCTCCGCTTCTTGACACTTGTCCACTTACTATACGCATATTTACGCTATAGGTAAGATATCAATTAGAAGAAATGCACCCAAAGTTGTGGGCAAAAGTGAGAAGCCATCTAAGAAAAATACCCCCTCCTCAGTACATCCCACCAGTTTTTGATCCCCAAACGGTGATCCAATATGATGTGAACACGACGCCTCAAACCATTTGACTACCGATGCTGGTAAGTAAGAGAAACTTGAGCACCAACTACCTGAGAGAAAGATTGGTTCGTTAATGTAGAAACACCATCTTTAATGCCCTCGGCTGGGGTCAAGTTCCTGATCCTCTTTCTTTCGCAAATAAACAAAGTAGTCAGAAGTGGATTCAAACTTTCAAGAGTTCACTGTGCTGACCACATGACACTATTTATCAGCAAGTGTTGGCACTATCTTCACCAACATGCGGCGAGCGCTCGGTGGGTATAGCTCGCCTGTAGACACTCTATGGAGTTTTTGCATGTGCATATAATATAATAACGACGCATAATGCTGGGGGTGTTTGGGGATATGTGTGTGTGTGTGTGTGTGTGTGAGAGAGAGAGAGAGAAATCAAGTGAACAAAAGAAAAAGAGACGTTACAATAAAATAATCAAATCTTTGAAATATTAAGGTCGTACACAACAAGTCAAAATAATGTTCAAAGGTAATTTTGAAAAAAATACGATAACTAAAAATAAGTTAGGATATCAGTGATAAATTTCAATACGGTTCTATTCTGATAGTATAGGAAGCTAACAAAAACATTTTGGGGTCAATTCAAGGAGACTTGGAGAATGTTTACAGATTATAAGACAACTGTAAAGAGTAAACTTATTTTACGTTTTTTGATATCAGGATAGATTTATATCGAATAAAATTTTCAAACACATTTGTATCTTATTCTGCTATTCAGGAAAATATAGGTGGGCTCCAAAATAAATTTGAACAGTTAAGCTAGTTTTTTCGAAGCACGTGGACAAGTGAGAATAGAGGAAGTACGCTGAAAGGTAGTGTCTGGGTTGTACAATAAAGGTCAGGACGTATCGTGGCAAGACAGGTGAAATAGAGCCTCGACCGCAAGCCCGCATGACCCGGTACGTAGCTCTCTCGGTGTTCCTGGTTAGTGACGACTGCACAAGAGGGACGTCACCAGTCGCACGCTCCCGATGTTGTCTGCGGGTCATCAGGTCGAAAACACCTCCTCTTCTTCCTCGGCGCACCAGGTAGACCGGGTCGTTCGTTTCCAGTCAGTCAATAATCATCCGTGGCAAACATGACTCTTCCTATATAGTTCTGGTTTTCTGGCGCCCGTCTACGTTCCTTTTTGGACTTAACCTTTATCTCCTTCCTCTTCAGGGACCTATCCCACACATCTATTCAAGGTCAACCAGGAAATAAGTTCCCATCCCTTTCCTCTACCCACAATCTACAACAAGGTAAGAGTAGGCCATATTTAGACGAATAAACTTTATTATACATACAGTTGAACGTCGATTATCCAAATTGATTCGTAATGGAGATAGTTTGGAAAATCGAAAACTCTGATAGTTGGACTAAGGGGTATAAAACGTTATTCAATTAAAAAACATTCTAACATTCCTATAATGTACTTTAATGATATTTGAACACTTTTTTAAATCTATGAATAATGAATAAAGGTACTTATAAACTAGATAAGAATGAACAGGAATAATGACTATAGGGTGAAAAACGGTGCAGTAGAGTCTTACATCCTGGCTGCGGTAATACGGTTAGTTGGATATTCGAATGGTTAGGGTTTGTATTATCTTCTATTTTATGATTAGTTCAAAGAAAATAAATTAGCATACTGCTTATTGTCTGCAGGTCTTAATCTAATATTATGGAAGTCTGTTGTTAAAACACTTTTGCCTTTACTTGGCTATTTTTTATTTTATCTTTTTATCTATTTCGTCTTAAACAAATTCGCTATTATTAGCACTGTATTTGAATGCAAAACCATATATTTCTATTTAGGGTCAAGCAAGAGATCACTGTAGAAGTTCATTATCACCAGGAACTGTCTTTAAATTGATATAGTTACAGAACATTGCACAACTTCAAAGGCAAACTTAGCAGCATATGTAGAGACACTAAGATTATGCCATTTGCAGCTCTATCTTCAATTAAACACGATCAGGTGGATGAAAGGGACAATCTAGTATTGTCTGGGTTGCCGGTGATGAGAAGGTCGTGGGTTCTGAACCCTGCTATATATACTGGTGTATTTATTTATAAATCATTTCCCCCTCTGTTTCCACACAAATGCGGGTACATTTATTGTAAGTTATTCCTGTATCATCTATACCCGACTAGTTTGAATATGGTATAGTTCAGATGGGTAGTAAGACGTAAAACAAGGGGAAAACTATTTTCCAACAAGAACAGCTTGACATAACTAGACCATTTCCATAGAAATTTGGTGACCTGGCGGTCTAGAGGTAAGGTGTCGGACTTATGTGCTGGGGTTCCAGGGTTCACTCTGTATTTATTGATTTTATTTGTCTGAATAAAGTAATGGGCCTTCAGTACGGGTCTCTCTCTCGCTCATCGGCGAGTCCTGGTGGACCTTCCGTGCCTTATTTGCCATCGCCGCTGTGGGTGAGTATATAAACACTTGAGACCCTGTCTCTGGACTCACAAGGGGAGGCCACGACGTTCGGATCACGGATTATCTTCAAACTTTGTACACTTTTAGTAGTCCATTAGGACAACATAATGTGCAAGTAGTAAGGCGTACTACTCAGGCGTTTTCGAGAAAATCGCAAGAGAAGTTTTACGCGTCGAATATGTACCGGTACGTTACGATTACGAGCATGATATGGTGGCGGTCGAGTGGTTAGCGTTCCATAATCACAAGATATCTGGATCGAGTCCCACTCATACTTTTTTTTTTCATCACTTGTCATATTCTTTCCTATATATTACAATTCAAATGTAATATGATGAAAAAATACGTGTATTTGCATGAACTTTTATTGAATTTACAATGTTATTTGGCTGTTTACTAATTTTTATTACTACAACAAATATTATATTTATAATTATCGACAAGTAAACGACCAAACGCATAAAGTTTTCCTGAAAATGTATGCCTGTCATGATTTGCGAAATCCCTCATACCTGAAATCGGGTAAGGTACCCGGAACTGCTTTGCACCTGGACACTTTGACCGGCAGACACAGGTTTGAAAGGATAAGGGGAGGGCCAGGCTTGGAAAACCCAAGTCAAACATCGATAAATAAAGTTGTGAATAACTTTATTCAATAATACAATGAGTTACAATATGTCAGAATATATTACCTTTGAATTGTAATATATAGGAATATATAGTGCTGGAAAAAAAAAAGTATGAGTGGGACTCGATCCAGATATCTTGTGATTATGGAGCTGGAACGCTAACCACTCGACCGCCACCATATCATGCTCGTAATCGCAACGCATCGGTACATATTCGACGCGTAAAACTTCTCTTGCGATTTTCTCGAAAACGCCTGAGTAGTACGCCTTACTACTTGCACATTATGTTGTCCTAATGGACTAGTAGAAGTGTACAAAGTTTGAAGATAATCCGTGATCCGAACGTTGTGGCCTCCCCTTGTCAGTCAGAAAGCGGGAGGGAACACAACAGCCCGGCACAGATTTATCTGATTACCAAACCCTTCCTTCACCTCTGACAAGGCGTGTGTTAATCACAACTTGTGAATGTGAGGAATTCCTGGCCTCCACCGTGGTTCGGATCCCACGTTAAACTGTAGGTCCTTCATTTGATCTCACAATCCCCTGCCATTATACATTAGCGTAAATGCATATAACCCGAACGGGTAGTAAGACGCGGTGCTAATAATAATAGTAATAATAATAATAATAATAACAACAATAACATAGCAAGTTAAGCCTTTTTTTGGTACATTTAATTATTATTGTTATTTATTGCACTCGTTTACGTTTATTTTTATAAACACTACTATAAATATAATACATATTTATAAACATCTTTTGATGATAATTACGTAATGTGGGTTATTGCATAGTTTTTATTTATTTAGTTTATTTAAGATAAAACGTCAAAAGGGGCTAAGCTTATCGTGACAAAATTTTGGCAAAATTAGACTTTGAGCGCAAAGAATCTATCCCTTCAATATAATAATTAGAAATAACATGTTTCAAATATTTTTTCCCGTAGCTTTTCTAAACTAAGCTTAATAAACCAGAGTTTTGGAAATAAAAATGCCATTTCAGCCTTAATTTGATATACCAAATATTCAAAGTGTTTTGTTTACAAATATTTTAGTTCAAGCATTATTATAATTGAATTAAATTGATTAATTACTAACATACAACTGTACACCCTTCTAATTACTTAATCTATGGCATTAGGTACAGTACTTGAAGGTTCACTGCCACACTTACAAAAGGACACCATCTATCCTATCTAGAGCTAGTTCTATCCAGTCCACCTCATTACAGCTTATCCCTATCTCTAGCTAGTTCTATCCAGTCCACCTCATTACACCCTATCCCTATCTCTAGCTAGTTCTATCCAGTCCACCTCATTACACCCTATCCCTATCTCTAGCTAGTTCTATCTAGTCCCCCTCATTATACCCTATATTTTTTCGGTCAATTGTAGTTATATCCTCATAACAGCGTCTTGGTCTCCCCAATGGTCTCTTCCCATTGGGTTTGACAGTTAACACCTTGAACAAGGTTCTAGATTCTCCCATTTACGCTGCATGTCCTTCCCACCGTAATTCACGAAAATTTGCTATCCTAACAATGTCTTGTGATGAGTACAGGTTATAATACTCATCATTATGTAACTTCTTACACTCCCCGATAGACTCATCCTTTTTTTTTTTACCAAATATCTTCCTAAGAACCTGGTTAACGAACATCCTAAATTTATTATCGTCTTGTAAGTTAAGAGACCAGGTTTCACACATGTAGAGAACCACCGGTAAGACTATTGTTTTGTATATTCTTAGTTTTGCATTCCTTGACAGCAGGCGAGATGTCAACAACTTACTGACCGAGGAATAACATGCATTTACAGACTGTATTATTTTGTTCATTTTCAATCTATATCGTTATTGCTAGTTAAAATTGTTTATAATTAAGTTAAAAACTCAATAAAGCAATTTATAAAAATGATAGAAAGCTAACTATATTTAATTATAATCCATTATATCTAATTAAATGATAGAATACTTGGAAAAATTAAGCGTGTCTGATGTCTTCGTGTTCAACCAATTATGTTGTAAGTCCTAATCGGTATAGGCCTGCGTTCAATTGGTGGAATCATCATATGTACATCTCCTTTAACCTGAAAGGAGGTGTACATACCTGGACATACCTTGTTACCTTGACCGACTACACTATGGCCCTATTTTATAAGCTATGCCATAGTGTAGACGCGCAAGGTAACTAGCAGTTTTACATTGTCGGATTATATACCATGGTGCAGCATCTTAGATGGGGCCATAGTGTAACTCATCAAGGAAAGATCTTTCAGGGTAGACAAAGGGTTCATATAAAATATATAATTTTAATTTTAATTAGATTAAAAGTAGTTTTTTATTTTTTCCTTTAGTTGGAGTCTTGGGACTAACTACATATTGTATAGTCAACATTACAAATTGTTGTAGTTAAACGTGAAAGTGCTTAGTTGTGTAGTCTACGGAGTGAGCAGGAAATTGTCACATACAATCCATAAACCCCAAGCTGGAATGGACTTCGGTAGTAAAAGAAGGGTGCTGTTTTTCTGGGAACGAGCTCATGCGACAGTCTTGTTACAGTCTTGTTATAGCACGCTACAGTCTTGTTAGAGGCTAGTCTTGTAGCTTGTTACAGCCTTATTAGAGGCTAGTTTTGTTGCAGTCTTGTATGAGCCTAGTTGGGATGTAATCTTGTTACAGTCTTGTTACAGTCTATTTGAGAGACTTTTTAAAAGTTACCAAGGAACAGTCACAGACTGTTTTTCAGGGCTACTCATGTTGATAAAGATTTTGTTAGGGGTTTCGGGCTACCACACATGTAGGGATTGAAAGTCATAAGAGGTCAATGAAAGGGCTCATAGACCAGTAACTACCTAGTACGACCCGTCAGCACAATTTGACCTCTGACCCCAATCAGGATAGTGTGTATTGTGATGATTGTTTCGCAATCGTGTGTGACGTCATCACAGCGCTGTGATTGGCTGAAATCCCTGGCCTGTGTTGGAGTTTATTTGTGGGAGTTTTTTTATTTATTGGTGTGGGAGTTTTTTATTTATTGGTAGAGGGAACGTGCAGTCCATGGCGTTGGGCACTCCTCCCGCGGCGTGTTGGCATCGCTAGTGAGGGTGAAGCACTAACCTCTTCTGACGGCCGCTTACAAGGGGAGGCCACGACGTTCGGATAACGGATTATCTTCAAACTTTGTACACTTTTAGTAGTCCATTAGGACAACATAATGTGCAAGTAGTAAGGCGTACTACTCAGGCGTTTTCGAGAAAATCGCAAGAGAAGTTTTACGCGTCGAATATGTACCGGTACGTTGCGATTACGAGCATGATATGGTGGCGGTCGAGTGGTTAGCGTTCCATAATCACAAGATATCTGGATCGAGTCCCACTCATACTTTTTTTTCATCACTTGTCATATTCTTTCCTATATATTACAATTCAAATGTAATATGATGAAAAAATACGTGTATTTGCATGAACTTTTATTGAATTTACAATGTTATTTGGATGTTTACTAATTTTTATTACTACAACAAATATTATATTTATAATTATCAACAAGTAAACGACCAAACGCATAAAGTTTTCCTGAAAATGTATGCCTGTCATGATTTGCGAAATCCCTCATACCTGAAATCGGGTAAAGTACCCGGAACTGCTTTGCACCTGGACACTTTGACCGGCAGACACAGGTTTGAAAGGATAAGGGGAGGGCCAGGCTTGGAAAACCCAAGTCAAACATCGATAAATAAAGGTGTGAATAACTTTATTCAATAATACAATGAGTTACAATATGTCAGAATATATTACCTTTGAATTGTAATATATAGGAATATATAGTGTTGGAAAAAAAAAGGATGAGTGGGACTCGATCCAGATATCTTGTGATTATGGAGCTGGAACGCTAACCACTCGACCGCCACCATATCAAGCTCGTAATCGCAACGCATCGGTACATATTCGACGCGTAAAACTTCTCTTGTGATTTTCTCGAAAACGCCTGAGTAGTACGCCTTACTACTTGCACATTATGTTGTCCTAATGGACTACTAAAAGTGTACAAAGTTTGAAGATAATCCGTGATCCGAACGTTGTGGCCTCCCCTTGTTAGTGTAGAGTGTGAACAATTACCGCAAGACTCGGAATCTATTTTGGTGTCACAACCCTCTCCCTCCCCCTTCCCCCAAGCAGTGGGTTTTCCCAGCAACGCCGGCGCCAGTTTGGTGGCACGACAAGACAAGTCGAGACAATAATAGATCTAGACCTTGAATGCGAACCTCCATCGGCAAGGGTTTTTTCCCTGTTATGTCACAACTAGAGAGCAATGACACAGATCTGATTTTGCACAATCAGGGGCCTCGGAATCCTCATTTAGGGGCTGCTATCCCCAACACAAAAGTATAATAAAATTGTTTGTTTGGTATCGTCCTTTGACATGCGCGGATGTAGGTATCAAACATACATCAGTTTTGGCGGAGGAGTAAGATAGAAATGTTCCAGATTTTAAGTGGAGCGATGGAGAGGGAACTAGTGACAGTACACCTCAGAGGAGATTCGAACCCCAATCTACACTGCCATAACTAAATGAGTTACACGCTCCCTTTTCTGGCTAAACGTCTATATATATTAATTAAGATAATGTGGTAGGTATGATTAAGAAAATGTTCCAACATTTTTTACCTGCAGTTTACACAGAAGGGATTCGATTTCAACCTCCCCGCAAGAATAAGATGAGCCTGATATTTAGACGGCGTGTCCACAGGGATTCAAACCTCGATATCTTGTACCCCACATTTTCGAGAGCAAAACCAAACCTCAGTTGAAACTGGTCGACCGCTTAATATAATTAGACCAGGTAGAATCCGTACCAGCATTTGGTTCAGGAAAACCTTACCCCCAACTAGCAGATTCCCCAGAGTATATCAGCACTTAGTGGATGTGAGAGGTCAATTGACGAGTAACGGTAAATCCACACTGTTCTACATGAATCGACCATCGTAAAATTGATGCTTTGACAAGTCGAGATAAGAATAATCACGGGAATCCCTGAGGTGTCAGTTTGGAGGCTCGACGTGTCAAGACAGAAATGGGTGATGTCGCAATCTTCCCCTGGCAATGGATTTTCCCAGATAACGGGCACCAGTTTGGCGGCTCAACAAGACAAGTCGAGACAGGAATATATCATGGGGAGGTCTTTGATCCTGTTCATCTCGTACCACGTGACGTCAATTGAGGGAGGGAATGGTGGATATATAGGGGGGCCCGCTTGGTCGTCTATTTATAAGCGTATGTAGAGCGGATCAAGATGAATTATTTACACAGCAGCTGGTAAATATTGTTGACGCCGTGCAGACCGTAAAATTGTGTGATCTAATCGTTGATCAAAAGTACTCGGTGGATAAATTAAAAGCGGTCAATATGAAGTTCGGGAGACGCTAATGTTCATCTAACAATGTGAACTTTGAACGCGTTTAAGAGTCAAGCAGTTAACAACAACAACAAACATCGGTTAACTGGGCAGTTAATACATGTGCACGTGTAATACCATATTGCACAGTGGACCCTACAAACCAGCCTATACGTTTAGTGGTCAGGTACGCTCACCATGCTTAGAACCGTCTATATTGATTTAATTTTTGTGGGTCATACGATTTCGGGGCGTGCCTATATGACAGCAGAAAATATTCACAGTGTTGCTGTGAGCAATAGATATGTAATTTACAAAGTAGTGAACCACGACAGAGGTTTACTACAGGAGCGAGGCTACATCAAGTTCTGCGACTTTACCAGTCACACGATAAGAACGACTGAAGTACTACCCTACGAGAGAATCTAGGAGACTTAGCTGTGTGATATGACATGTGCTGTGTATAATTTACGCAAAGGGGACGTTGTAGCCGTATTTCCCAGGCCTCCATCACCCTTCTGAGCTCCATACCACCCGCCATCACACTTCACGACGCCTCAGCCAGCGCCCCCACCACCAGAGTCACCAGAATAACCGCCACCAGAATCACCTGAGTACTCACCGCCAGAGTCGTCTGTCTACCAGACATCAGAGTACCAGAGTCACCCACGCGCCCGCAGTCAGAGTCCTCTGCCTACGAGACATCTGAGTCAGTAGAGTACTCACAGCCAGAGTCACCCACGCGTCCGCAGTCAGAGTCCTCTGCCTACGAGACATATGAGTCAGCAGAGTACTAACAGCCAGAGGAACCCACGTTCCCACCACCAATGGAGGAGGAGGTAAAGTCCGAATAACACATATATCTCGAGTATTTAACAATGTACAAAACTTATTCAAATGTTAAAATTATGTGTGAAGCGCCCGATTACTACATAATCGGTCTGGGCAGATTCGGTAACATCTTCCTTCCAAAGTCTGCCTATTATTTGAATTGTAAGCGATTTAAATCTAAACCATCCTGTATGATATATCTCGGAGAACAAAGTGTGATATTTAAAAGTGAATTAAAAAACTAGGCACGCTCATGTTGTTGTAGCACTCTGCTGACGTCATTGGAGCTAGCGGTGACATTTTGCAAAATGTGAGAGAAACATATATAAGATAACTCAGTTTGTGAGTAAATACTTGAGTGACAGTGTTTTTCTCCCAGGGATATTTCTCTCAAGGCATTTGTAAGGGGTCCTACGCAAAGCTCTCTAACTTTATTCGACACAAACATCAATGTCATCAAACACCTCCAAATCCTACTCACCAGTATGCCTGTTGGGACGAGGAGGTATTGTGCAGTGCGTTAGACCAGATCGAGAAAGAGGAATACAATCGTGTCAAGTGCTTAAACAAACTTGAGAAAAACAAAAGTTATAACATTGTGCAATCAGAAGAGGGCAGCAATGAACCGAAACCGTTATTGTGCTTGACGGTGTAGGAGGAGTAAGAATGCCGAACTTTGGAGACATTGTCAATATGCGTTCTAGCGCCTCTCAGCGTGTCCTGAACTATTTTGGAGGTGACTTCTACTGATTTTCTAGATAGTAGAATAGATTATATTCTTCCCGATGATTTAAATTAGATAAATGTGTGCTTATATGTTTTTTCTTGCTATCAGAATTATATAATTCATGTCGCACGCTAAACTTTCAACTTAATTACCCGTAGCGCTCACAAGACTTAAATAATTTTTTCTGCTTGTCAAAAAACTCTATGTTGTTGTTGTTGTTGTGATTGCATGCTATGAATGTTTTAAATTAACTAATTAATTGCCGATTGTCAGTAAAAAACTAGTAAGAAAATGTTATTATTTAAAAAACTTAGAACATGTGGTTTTGTAAATCCTTGAATATTCAAAGAACGGGAAGAGCTAGCAATAGAAAAAATAGCTTGCAATTATATAATATACATATATTAAGGAGTATAAAAGCTAAAACAGTATGCTATTATTATTATAATTGCAAAACGTTTCACTGTTTGATAGCATTTATAAATTAACTAAATTTGGGTTTAATTTAAGATGGCATGGTCGCACACACACACACACACACACAACACACACACACCACACACACACACACACACACACACACACACACACACACACACACACACACACACACAAACGCATTTATATTATTATGATAAGCCAAACTTTTATTCACTTGTAATCATTTCTTATTCACTTTCATTCTGCGCCATCTAGTGGATAAAATTGGTAACTATGACTTCTCAATATCTTGTGATAGCACGTACATATACATATTTAATAAATGTAATTATTACGACTCATACAATAATTTAAATACGCTAATAGGGGTAGGAATAATGAAAGTATTTATGAGGGGTAAATGTACCCGTATTTGCTTGGAGGGAGAGTTGGAAATACCCTCAGTTTAATAGGACAGTGTTCTAGCTTCAATCTCCTCAACCAACCATACCGGCAGAGCTTCGCTTAATTACTTGTACAGCTCACAAGACCTAAATAATATTGGTGAATATTATTTAAAAACTTTATGTGGTTTCTGTTGTATTCTATGAATGTTTTAAATAAAATTATTAATCACTTGCTGTTTGTCAATAAAATAACTAGTAAGAAAATATTGTTACTATTATTTAAAACAATCCCTAGAATATCTTGGTTGGAATTCCTTGGAGAATCAAAGACAGGAAGGAGATAGCAATATACACGTGGCAACATTGTCATATTCATTTATAAATTTTAATTGTTGTGACTTTAGATTGTTAGCCAAAGAGAAAGTAAAAGGATTTAATTGTTTTATTCTGAATGTTTCAACTTATCCATAATGTTTGAGACTGAGCGTCTAAGCTAAATAAACCTGCATATATAGGATAGGAGAGGGGGATGGGTGTGAACGTTAAAACACAAACATGACAGTTTATAATATTTATTCACACAAACACATTTTTTTTTACAATATAAGCTCACACCATGAAAAGTATACTTTGAATATTTATTTACACAAATGAAATGTTTAGAATATTTTTTATAATAATAGCTCACACCAAGAAAAGTATACTCGGAATATTTATTTACACAAATAAAAGTTTTAGAAATATAGCTCACACCATGGAAAGTATTATTGGAATATTTATTTACGCAAATAAAATTTTAGAGTATATTTTTACAAACATGGCTCGCACCATGAAAAGTATACTTGGAATATATATTTACACAAATAAAAGTTTTAGAAATATAGCTCACACTATGAAAAGTATACTTGGAATATTTATTTACACAAATAAAAGTTTTAGAATATTTTTTACAAACATAGCTCACACCACGAAAAGTATACTTGGAATAGCTCACATCATGAAAAGTATATTTGAAATATTTATTTACACAAATAAAAGTTTTAGAATATTTTTTACAAATATAGCTCACATCATGAAAAGTTTACTTGGAATATTTATTTACACAAATAAAAGTTTTAGAATATTTTTTGGCAAACATAGCTCACACCACGAAAAGTATAGTTGGAATATTTATTTACACAAGTAAAAATTTTAGAATATAGCTCACGCCATGAAAAGTATACTTGGAATATTTAATTACGAAAAAATGATAGTTTTAGAATATATCTTACACCTTGAAGTATATTATACATGTTTAGGTGTAGAGGAAACAATAATCAATTTCTTGAGGTCGTAGTGGTAATAGTGGCCTCAGTAATAAATATCTAAGCTAATTTAAAAAGTTCAGTTTAAAGAGTATTTGAATATATACACAGCCAGATGGTTTCATTTTAAATATGTAAAAAAAACAACTAAATTGACTAGAATCAAAATAAATATATATAAAAACAACTAGTTCTACTTGACTAGAAATAAGCAGGTAGGTGAAGGATTGTACTGGCGGATAAAAAAATATAAAAAAATTCCCGGATGCATCAAATAAATCAATAAAAAAAAGCGTGTTTTCATGCAGAAAAAAGTCAGAAGCTCTGAAAAATGGTATATTATTGGAACTGTCTAGAATCAAAGAAAAAAGAGGATTATTCAGCCCATCTAAATGATTACTTTTTAGTCGTGGTGAGCACGTTTACAAAGACTCTGATACCCAAACGGCAACGTATGAAAATCATCGGCTATACGTCATTTGGTGTTCACTGGCCGGTAGACTTTATTCTGTGAAACGGTACACAGTCGCAAGACCTTTTATTACAATTTTGTGCCGTATCTGTATGTATCTTTCTGCAGCCTGTTTGGTGATCATCGCTTTCAAAACGTCAAAATTAACGTAGTTCCATTTGCCATAGCTTATGGGGATCCTGCGGACCTTGCACACCGTTTTTGTTTTGGCAGGATCACCACTAACACAAACTCGGTACGCGTAATTATTGGGGCCACCAGATACAAAGGCGGTAATGTAGCTTCCCGGACCGTAATCTTGAAGTTCGTCAGTAAGGTTACCTAAATATCTCTGGTCGGTGGACTCCAATCGCTGGGGAGTTCCATGAATAGAACGCTATCTGTATCATGATACAAAACACGGTCCCTCAATTTTTCAAGGATGCTGTATAATTGCAATCTTGCCATAGCAGTCGTGTAGCATGCCACTACCACATTTGTGCAAGGGTTAGGGCGCAATGCGTCACGCGCATCCTTGTAATTGAGGAACATAATCTCATCATTAACAGAAATGACGCTATCCACGGTGATGCACGGATCTTTCAGGTACTTGTGGATGCCCTGATAGTCGTTGACAACGGCTATGTGTGGTAAATCGGGCCTTTGCCAAAAATTTCCCCATAGTGAATTTAAAAAGAGTTTAGCCAGTGTTCGGAAACCAGTGTACTTGCAAACAGAACCGAAATCGAGTTTAACCCCTTCCATTTCCTCCTAATTTTGAATGAATATAAGCTAACTTCTCATCTTTTGAGGTATACCACTCTGGCCATCCGATGGCTTCTTATTTAATTTTCAAAAAAGTATCGATGTACCCGTGAAACAGTCCACCAGAACGTGTCTGAAGATCGTAAACAGATACATTGTACTCCCACACTTCGTGTATGGCTTCAACGGTGTAGTCTTTCTCAACGGCTTTCCGGATCTCGTCAATCGCCCAGACGCCTGTCAACCAGCGATCTTTCTTGTCATTGTGCTGACACGCGCCTTGGTTTTTCTCCTCCCCAAATTTCCTGCACAAGATGAACATTAACTTGTCGTGCATCCGTGTAGGCAATACGGGCATGAATAAATCCCGTGGAGGCGTCAAGGTAGCTTTAGTTATCCCTTCTACTTGATCTATAGACGGAAAATTTTGTTCTAAGTGAATTTTGGGGTGGCCGATGTGATATTTTTTGTACTTTCAAACGTAAGGATATAATGAACACACATCCAAGTACTTTATCTTCTCTCCACAGAGCTCGCAATGAGTGGTATGACAAAGTGAGGGAAGTGAAAGGGGGTCTTGAGACAGCTGACAGCTGCCAGCTGTTTACACTCTACGCTAAATGACCGCCGGAAGATCTTCGTGCTTTACGTTCCTTCCCTCAGCCGTGATGCCGACATGCTATGGGGGGAGTACCCGACACCGCGGACTCCACACTCCCTCTACCAATAAATAAAATAGGCTCCCACATAAATAAATAAAATCCAAAGCCCGTCCCAATCCTACCCAGACATAAAAAAACCAATGCGCACACATCAAAAACAAATGAGACAGGAACAAACAAGTTTGGAACCGGGAAAGGGGGGCAGGGGGAGAGAGTTAGAGGAGAGAGAGGGAAAAGCCAACAGCCAATCACAGTGCTGCAATGACGTCATACACTATTGCAACACAATCATCCCAATACACACTCTCTCCTGATCGGGATCAAAGGTCAAAGGTCAAAGGTCAAATTGTCATGACGGGTTGTACTAAGTAGTCCAATAGGATGGGTCAAAGACTTACTCGTAGTGTTCATACTTAGTTCTTGTACAACTTATAAATATACTTTTATAGTTCATACTCGTTTTATAATGAAAGTTAAAAGAAAATAACCCATTGCCTTTTACCAACTTTTTATAACGTGCTCCCCATCAATCTCTATCCTGGGGTATGGGTGGGTAAACCTCACTTTGAGTAGAAATGGGCAGTGACAGTATGATAAATATTCCTCATGAAGATATGTGGCTGTCATTGTTACTACTATTTGAAGTTTAGCAACAAACTACAGTATTTACTAATCGAATGTCAAAACTAATAAATATAACAAATAGTGATAAAAATAATAATTTAAAATCTACTAAAGCGTTTGTCGTTCATCATCAAATTATGTCATACAAATAGTAAGACTAACTTAAAGCCTGGAGCATTCGGAAACATGCTAGGCCTACTAATGAAAACACCTTTCAATGTTTATAACCTAAACTTGTATATATTAAAACTGGGAGTTAAGTTGTTTCTCTGAGAGAATCGCTCCTCGACCTTCTCTGTGTCCAATCCACTGTAACATCTACGCCGTGTCGTTAACCTTGCAGTCGGCCTCCAAACAAACAGTTATCGATATTTAACATCACAAATTTCAGGTAGATCTTAATAGAAGTAATACCTTTTAAGGTTGTCCTGGTTCTCATTAGGCTAATAAGATACTTTATTTACCTCCTATTTCTCGCCGAAACTGTCGATATTTACAAATGAAGGCGGAAAAAAGTTTTGTCAAGAGCTTCATGCTCGCATGTCTTATCATGACATAACATGGGGAGTTTCCATATCTAATATTAATAAACCAAAAACCCGCTTCAGTGCCCGAATGGTCTAAGGCGTCACTCTCGTGTTAGACTGGCCTGCTGATGACGGGGAGATTCAGGTTCGAATCCCAATAAAATCAACTTAGGTTTTTTTTCTTAACACTTTCTCACTCTCCTATCATGCAAATGCTGGTAGATTTCCTCTAAAACGTGTTTCGTCCTCCTCCCTACATATTTTGAGGGGTTATCATATATCTTACCTATAACCTGAACAGGTAGAGACGCAATGATAAACAAAATTCCCAAAATGTTATTAAAATACACCACAGACATGTTTTGTTTGAAATATTACAAACCAACACCAGTGTTCACATGGTCTTTGGCATTAGATTTGCAATGTAGACCTACTGAATTGCAGGTGATGGCCAGGTCGAGGTTTGAGTCTCGACTGGTTGTACTGAATATAGAGATAGGAGAAGTAAAGTTATCCTTTTTGGAAAGTTTAAATTATTTTTTTCTGGGAAAAGAAATCCCGTTATTTAAATGGAATGAATGCAATAGATATATTCCAAGCTATAAAGTCTACACTCTAGTTTAATTTCTTCTAAAGCGGTTAACACAGAAACGTTTTACAGTAAGTTACAGTAAAATAATAACTGTTATTATAGTTCTTTTCCCACACTCAAGTATCGACTAGAGCGCTTGGTGGTCGAATCTGTCACTAACATAATCTATATTATAGACCAGATATGTTAATATTTCAACATTATTTTCAAAGCCTTTATGAATACAGACCCTTTCCACTTGGATTCAATGATTTGACTGGACCCGCTTTGGTGGCCGCATGGTCTAGGGCGATACTTTCGCAATAGGCTAGACTACTAATGACGGAGAGATCGTGGTTCAATCACGGTCGGGTGTGATGAGGCTGGTTATTCCTAAATGGCTTCCCACTCTCTCCCTCTCCATGCAAATGCGGGTACACTTTCTCTAGATCAATTATTCCTCATCCCTAACCCACTAGCGTAATTAGTACATAGGTTTATAACCCGAGTGGGCAGTACGACATGGTGCTATAAAATATATAATTTGACAATATTAACGAATGATTTCATCTTTAATTGCGATTATTTGTTTGGATTTTATTTTCAGTAATCATCAATGAGATATTTTAAATAATTTTACGGTTGTATTTTCAAACAATATTTCCTCTCTACCCCACTTGTCCTCCAAATTACTATTTGATATTTTTATATATTTATGTAATGAGCTCTAGGTGCAGACTCACCAACCCAGCCCTTTCTTGGAGAATTCTCAAATAGAAAATTTGCTGGAAAGGTTTCATCTTTAGTTTAGTGTTGATTGCCCATGTGATTTAGTTGTGTGGTCTTACTATCCTCCCTCCTATATAATGCGGGTGCACTTAATCTATAACTTATCACTATCCTTCAAACTAAACCGTTAATAAACATATTGTTAAATTGAATATTAAATAACTAAACTTAATAAAAATTGTAATACCTATGTTATATTATTATATAATTAAAAAATAGCTTGATTCAGTGGTTGAAGATGTCACTTTTAAGCTGCCACTCATGGAAAATACTGGGTTCCTAATCACGGAGGTGAAAGAAGGTCAAACTTCCTATCTGGACTGTCCGCTACTAATAGCGCAGGGATGTGGAAAGTAAAGCTTAAAGGGATACTTTTCTAATTTTCATGGAAGAATATTAAGAATAAATTTACTAAAACTACCCTCAATACACCAAAATCCTTAGTCACAGGCAAATAAAGGTTGAGACTGACGCCTTGGTCCATGTGCACACCAGTTCGGGGGGTTTAAAAATTTGGCCAGCATTACTAAATCATTTACCACCAGAATATAGAGATAAATATTTATAAAAATATCACCATTTAGATCTGAATATGATTTTCCTGTAGAGCACACACTCATATTGCAATGTATCAAATTGAACACTTGGGTCATTTTTCTCTTACTTAAAAGCATTTTTTATGTTTAGATGTTGATAATGAGAATGTCCTTGTGCCAAGCCAGGATCCACTAGAATTACTAGAACTTTAATTTATCTAACTAATTACTCAGTCAAAGAGAAGCTCCTAAATAGAGCTCCATTAACCTGTAGTACCACTTTTGAATTTTGAACTTTTTTGATGCCAAAGTTTTGTACTAGTTTTGTACCGTTTTGTACCACAAAGAAAAAGTTTTGTACCCGTACCTGTTTTGAGTAATTAGCATATCAAAGTGGTGACTCCAGGTTTAATGCTGTTGTACCACTTTTGAATTTTGAACTTTTTTTGATGCCAAAGTTTTGTACTAGTTTTGTACCGTTTTGTACCACAAAGAAAAAGTTTTGTACCCGTACCCGTTTTGAGTAATTAGCATACCCAAGTGGTGACTCCAGGTTAATGCTGTTGTACCACTTTAGATTTTTGAACTTTTTTTGATGCCAAAGTTTTGTACTAGTTTTGTACCGCTTTGTACCACAAAGAAAAAGTTTTGTACCCGTACCCGTTTTGAGTAATTAGCATACCCAAGTGGTGACTCCAGGTTAATGCTGTTGTACCACTTTTGAATTTTGAACTTTTTTTTGATCCCAAAGTTTTGTACTCGTTTTGTACCGTTTTGTACCACAAAGAAAAAGTTTTGTACCCGTACCCGTTTTGAGTAATTAGCATACCCAAATGGTGACTCCAGGTTAATGCTGTTGTACCACTTTTGATTTTTGAACTTTTTTGATGCCAAGGTTTTGTACTAGTTTTGTACCGCTTTGTACCACAAAGAAAAAGTTTTGTACCCGTACCCGTTTTGAGTAATTAGCATACCCAAGTGATGACTCCAGGTTAATGCTGTTGAACCACATTTGAATTTTGAACTTTTTTTGATGCCAAAGTTTGTGACTACTTTTGTACTGTTCCGATAAGAAGGGGTTTTGCGAAATGTAATCCCAAAAAGTGTTCGACGGTGGTAGGAACATTTTGATTGTCAAAATAGTTGTATAAATGAGCTGGAAAGATAAAATTCGGCAGGAAACTATAGGTACTGTCTCATTTAACAAAAAAAACAAAACAACATAAACAGAGATAATTTCAAAATGGAGCTCCAAGAAATAAGGAGGGAGATGTGTTGGGAGACTATAATTATTTTATTATAGATTAGGTAGAATTTTATTTTTGTAAACATATAGATATACAACTCCATACAAACAAATACATCTTGAAATATGATATGTATAAGAGTGATTTGTATAAAAGGATGTTAGAGATTTCATAATTTTCAAATCTAATAGAAATAACTACCTATTAGTGTGTAATCAAATTTAGATTCCGCAGGCAGTTAAAGGGACCAAACCATATATTTATTGAAGTTTGAAAATTTATATTCTTAAAAGGGTTTCTGTGAAATAAGGGAAAGGGAATAAGGAGTTTTTCCAAAATGAAAAAAAACTTTTAAGTATAGTAAATAATTTAAATTTGATCTATAGATAGAAGAACAACTCCAGATAACCAAATAAGTTTTAATTTTAAATTTCTAATCATAGTTGTAAAATGAAGAGGGGCAGGGATTTATAATTTCTCAAATATAATTAAAACAACTACTTCTCGGTGTGCAAGGAAACAGAAATTCAGAGATAAGGTAAAGGGACTCTTCGAATAACCATGATAGCCTAAAACATTTTAAAATTCAAGTGTGAACCTGAAAATATATGAAAAGGGGTGAGGGGTGGGGGTTGATGTATAAAAATATTTTTAGGTGTGGTAGAAAATTTAAATTTGACCAGCAGGTGGAAGGACTCCTCCAGATAAGAAAAGAAAATCTTAAAATTCGACATTTCTAAGTGGATGTTGAGTGTTGAGAAAATAATGAAGGGGTGGGGTTTAAAATTTCCAAAACTAATTTGAACAATTTTTTTTTTAGAACCGCATCTTACTATCCATTCGGGCTATACGCTTATATACTAACTACGCTAATATGAAAGGGATGATGAAGGTTGAATTTAGATGAAGTGCACCTATATTTGGGTGGAGTGAGATTGGAAATCTATTTAGGAAATAAAACCTCAGTTCACCCGACCTGGTTTGAACCACGATCTCCCCGTCCTCAGTAGGACAGTCCAACACAAGAGTGACGCGTTAGACAGCCACTGAAGCACGTTTGAAACAACTACTTTTCTGTGTAGTAGAGAACTGAAACTTTGAAAGCAGGTATAGGTACCACTCAAAATTAAGGTAAAAATTAGTTTATTTCAATAAATAAAGACCTTTTAAGGGTGATAAAAAAATTAATTTACCGGAAATATACAGGGAACACTCCAAAAAACAAAATTAGGGTTTAATATTTTATCTATTTAAGTGGCGGCAGGTGAAATTGGGAATCTCGAAATTTACAAAACTAAAACTATAAACGACTCATCGGTTGTGATAGAAGACAAAGGAATCAACATGGTAAAAATAGACATTTCACATGTAACTAGAAAGTTTGAAATATATTTTTAGTTTTAAAATCAAGATCTGGTTTTAAGGAGAGCTAAGAATTTCACAAACTAATAGTAAGAAAATAATAATAATTACAGTAGAAAATGTAAATACTTTCAATTAGTTAGAACGATCACCCCCAAAAATCAAAAATAAATATTTAAGATTTTGTGATTTCAAAACTGGTTTCAGTAAATGGGAGCTCAAAATGTTTGAAACTAATAAAAAAACTTGGTATGGTATAAAATTTAATTCCAGCATGTAAGTAAATAGATCAACTCGAATAAACGAATTATGTCTGAATAATGTGACCTACACCCATCATTATCCCACACAAATAACACACAGATGTAAGAACAAGAGAGCTATAAATGTATTTCACAATTAACATAATACAGCTCAATGAGGGAGAGGATCTTAAGAGCTAATGCGCTAAACCAGAACATAAGCCAGATGGGCAACAAGACACAAGGGTTACCACCAAGGTCAGATGGGCACTAAAACAATAACAAATGACAGAAGGTCCCTTATTTTATTTTAGCGTGCCAAAATGGCATCAGCAGAGGATGACAATAACTTTAATAAATTGGTCCCCTAACTCACAATAATAAATACCTCTCATAACAATGACAAAGAGCCAGCACATCCCCTAAAGTAAGACTTAGGCGAGAAAAGATCACCAATACTTAACTTTAAATAATGGTGGAGCTATATAAATAATACTTGACAAAATATAAAGTTCAAAAGTCTTGCAGTAATAAATGAACCTAACGTTTGAACAATAAACGGAGTGCCCTCCGCTGATATAAACATCTGGTGACTCGCGGCCCCATATTTAATAACCATAAGTTTATACAAGCAAAGAGACAACAATAAACTATCCTAACTTTAATAAACAACAATATTTCCACAAGAGAGTTAACTTCCCTGCCGGCTCGCGGCCCCATATTTAACCAACCTCTAAATGAAAACAAGGTTGTAAAAATGAACTATCCCAACTTTTAACAGACACCTCAAATAGGTCTAGCGATAATAAACAATGCCGACATAGCGTGGCTTTCCCAGGCACGTAACAAAGGACCAAAAACTTTTCGTGAAGCTGAAATCAAACATTCAAAAATAAATGAAACCAGAATGGTTCCCTCCAAGTTAACATTGCCTTATGTGCAAAGAGCAATATATCAAATCATAATAATTAGTTATCAATAAATATAAATATTGAGTACAGAAGTCCTAGCACTAATCAGCACTAAGGTAGCACAAATGATGGGCGTTTTCAAAAAAGGCTATCTCTATTATTTCTTAATCCTGGTGGCCAGAAGAAATATCTCCCTAGCCACCCATAAGAAATCGTGAATAAGTGCCTTAAATTTACAGCACTAACGATGAAAATCGAGCACTAACCAGCACTAACGCACAAACAATGGATGTTTTCAAAAAGCGGGTGGCTAAATGTTGGGTGGCCAGGGTGACACACATTTCCAATGTCGTGTATTCCAATGCTTGCATTTAAAAAGAAGGAAACTCGACATTGAAAATGATTTATATCAAATCAGTCAATGTTTATAAATAGGGTCTAGCTTATATGACCAAAAAAAGTAAAGTAAGTAAATCTCTAAACCTCTAAAAAATGTCTACAAATTTGCAAAAAATAAAATAAAAAAATTGAGAATTTAAATAAAATATTGAAATGAAATGCATATGACTAAATCAAACACACGCTTTACAAATGGAAACTACCCGTCTTGGTGGAGTAGCTAGCTAACGCGCTAGTCGTGTTGAGCTCGACTGCTGAGGACAGGGAGATCAAGGTTCGAATCTCGGTTGGGTGAACTATGGGGGGTTTCCTAAATGGTTTTCCACTCTCCCTCCACGCAAATGCGGGTTTACTTCCTCTAATTCAACCTTCCCAATTCCCAATCCATTAGCGTAATTAGTACTTAAGCGTATAGCCCGAACGGGTAGTAAGACGCGGCGTTAAATAAATAAAAAGAAAATACAAATGGAAACTAAAAAATAACTCATGTATTCTGCTAATTATAGCATTAATTTACGAAAATCTGCTGTTGTACCACAACTTTCAATTTACAACAATCTGCTGTTGTAGCATAACTTTTCACCGCTTAGCAGCAGCGTCTCATGGGTGATGTGGATTTTACAAACATGACAAAAAAAAAGAGGATAAAGAGTTAATTCTCAACCTTATTCTTCATTCCGACAACGGTTTGATTAAAAAAAGTTAATATTTATGCATTCATAAAATATTAGTAGCATTTAAAATGTACTAATCTAACATAAGTGACTGGCAATTATTCAAAAATGCCTAAAAATGACTCATAAAAGACGAAACCAAAAATATATTAGCTAAAATCCAAAATAAAAAAATACTAAAAAAACGTTTACACAACCAATGGGTCATGAACAGAAACGAAAATTTTTGCGGAACAATCCGTAACAAACAAAGATCAAACAATTGAGATTATAAAAACTTGAATTTTTAAAAGTAGGGAGGCCAACTTCACGGACGTCTTAACATTTGAGAAAAGGTTAGTCCAGTCTTAATATACCTCAGTTTTAGCTTATGTGGTGCTGACTGACAGTTCACAGCTGACTTCTGACAGTCAACATTTAGGTATATACCTAAATTTTGACTGTCAGAAGTGACAACTGCTAAAGACATGTTTTTTGCAGATCATATGGTTCGGCGTAGGGATACATAATTTGGTCTGGTAGCTTTTCAAAGCCGTCAGAAGTCAGCTTTGAGCTGTCAGTCAGCACCACATAAGCTAAAACTGAGGTATAGCTTCACTTATACTAGGCTCTGGAACTAGTGGTTCAGCAGTGTGGATTTTGACAACCTCTTCCGATTCTGATTCTACATGGACTGTTGTGTATTGTGGTGTCTTTGCATTTTGCTATGCGCATATGTTTTACTGTTGTCACGTTCTGTTGCCATGGGCCTGTAGTCTTTTGTTTTGTTTATCTAAAATGAAACGACCGAACAGGGTCCTCTTTTGTGCTCGTGATATAATAAAATAATACTTAAGTCTGAGTTGTTTAATTCAGTGGTCCTCCCGGTTGTTATAAGTAGGGATTCCTCAGTCCTCAATCCCGAATATGGACATTCAAAATATTACTGAAGTGGTCCTTCCATCTTCTAAAAACCTCGCTCATATCTGCCATCAGATTTCCATTCTTATTTTTCACTAAATATCTCTTATAGTGTTTCAAGTTCCTAATGCCTAGAGTAAGTAAGGAAATAAGTAGCTAGTAATGTATATTATTTCATTTAAGATATTTGGTGGAGTATTTCTAAAACACTATAAGAAATATATTATTTCGTTTCTGCAACAATATAAGAAATATATTATTTTTGTCTGAGGTACAAACGGTAAATACTAGTAGAAAACTTTAGCATCAAAAAAATTTCAAAATTCAAAAGTGGTACAACAGCATTAACCTGGAGTCATCACTTGGGTATGCTAATTACTCAAAACGGGTACGGGTACAAAACTTTTTCTTTGTGGTACAAAGCGGTACAAAACTAGTACAAAACTTTGGCATCAAAAAAAGTTCAATAATCAAAAGTGGTACAACAGCATTAACCTGGAGTCACCACTTGGGTATGCTAATTACTCAAAACGGGTACGGGTACAAAACTTTTTCTTTGTGGTACAAAGTGGTACAAAACTAGTACAAAACCTTGGCATCAAAAAAAGTTCAAAAATCAAAAGTGGTACAACAGCATTAACCTGGAGTCACCACTTGGGTATGCTAATTACTCAAAACGGGTACGGGTACAAAACTTTTTCTTTGTGGTACAAAGCGGTACAAAACTAGTACAAAACTTTGGCATCAAAAAAAGTTCAAAAATCTAAAGTGGTACAACAGCATTAACCTGGATTCACCACTTGGGTATGCTAATTACTCAAAACGGGTACGGGTACAAAACTTTTTCTTTGTGGTACAAAACGGTACAAAACGAGTACAAAACTTTGGGATCAAAAAAAGTTCAAAATTCAAAAGTGGTACAACAGCATTAACCTGGAGTCACCACTTTGATATGCTAATTACTCAAAACGGGTACGGGTACAAAACTTTTTCTTTGTGGTACAAAGCGGTACAAAACTAGTACAAAACTTTGGCATCAAAAAAAGTTCAATAATCAAAAGTGGTACAACAGCATTAACCTGGAGTCACCACTTGGGTATGCTAATTACTCAAAACGGGTACGGGTACAAAACTTTTTCTTTGTGGTACAAAACGGTACAAAACGAGTACAAAACTTTGGGATAAAAAAAAGTTCAAAATTCAAAAGTGGTACAACAGCATTAACCTGGAGTCACCACTTTGATATGCTAATTACTCAAAACGGGTACGGGTACAAAACTTTTTCTTTGTGGTACAAAACAGTACAAAACTAGTACAAAACTTTGGCATCAAAAAAAGTTCAAAATTCAAAAGTGGTACTACAGGTTAATGGAGCTCCTAAATAGCAGGACCAAAACCATGAAAACTCAACAAGACTATAGCGAGATTTCACCGTTTATTTCACTGTTTATTAAGATCATGTGTCTGTGAAACACTGCGATTACCTATTCACTAAGTGATATTAACTATTTAATATTAATCTAGTGTAATTAATTGTAGTGTACACATACCATAACTAGTTTCCTGTTAAATATTTAAACTACTAATCACTTCAAATTGAAAAATGACACCAGGGCACTGGAATTCAACTCCGGACCTTTGGCTTAGTACGCCTATACCCTGACCACTGAGCTATCCAGGGGTCCTCTCGTAACCAGGGTATGAGTGAAGAATGACCCTAGATACAGGAAGAATCCTGGATATATCAGCTGTTAGAGCATTGGTGTACTGAGCCAAAGGTCCTGGGTTCGGTTCCCACGTCCATTTATAATTCTTCAATTTAAAGAATATAATGTTTATACGCGGCTATAACACTAAATAACAGATACAATAGCTTGGCTATTTAATCCATTCAAATCACTAACGCACAATGGCCGGTGGTTACGAGGTCTGAGTGTCAAGCTCATTTAGACTAGTTCGAATACAGGTTGAGTGTAATGCATATGTTTTTTTACCTGAATGGTTTCCCACTCTCTATCCACCCTTTCACGGGTACATTTTCTCTTGCTTCTACCTTTAAAATCATTATCATATCATATTAATTATTGAATATTCCTAATTGGGTAGAGAGACACGGTGTTAAAAAAATCTTACATTATTAAATAATTAAAAAAAAATTGAATAATCCCACGTCATCAAACAAATTAAAGTTAGACATTATTTGGTAGAATCTTTTAGAAGATAAAAATTTATTTTCTAGCGATCCCCATTAATGACACTCTACTAAAATTATTTGATAGGTATTGATATCTTTCACGATTAATAACTACAGATCACATTAATTTACGTATGCATAACAAATATCTAGTAACTTTTACACCTGCCAGATATTGTTCTTTCTATAGGAAATGGACCATAGTTTGTACCCTAAAATAATTTTCTATTACATTTTTTTTTCTAAAATTCTACTAATTCTGGAAATTTATATTATTTAAAATAAAATGGCCATCAGAGATCTTCCTGAAAGTTAATCATTTTTTTACAACTCATTTCAGTTCATCATTTAAAACACTCGGGGGAAAAAAAGTTACTTTATACAAGATATATTAAACTCAACCACATGGCCAGTTCTTGAAATATCTTGCAAATTAAGTTTAAAAATATATTTATGCATTAAACCGTAGATCCAAGCAATAAAACTTGTGTCGTGAAAGCAGGTCTCGCGTGGGAGGTCGATAGTACCTACACACATGGAAAGTGGCGCTAGCGTTTTTCCCACATTCTCATTCACACACTCACTGACCACACCGACACATATGGCTCACTTAAGTCACAGCACAATCAGGTGATCAATGACTACACTGGAGAGCTTGACGCTGAAGGAGAGTAAAAAATGAGAAAAAGCTCATTTATGCCAACATGGAGTAATAAACTAAAATCTTGGCACTCTTTAAAAAAGAAATGTATATCTTTCATTCTTTCCCACTCACGATTCTCAAATGTAACCTTAGCCCAGCGTGTGTCCTTAAAACATGGCGGGACGGTCAATGGTCCTTCTCTTCTCAGTAAGACCTTATGTCCGGTGGGGTTGTCCGCGAGGTTAGGTTGCAGTGTTTTTGGTTCGCGGGAATGAGGAGACTTATCTCCTCCCCTCTAACCAGCCACGTGGTGTTAGTGCACCTGGATACGAGACTAGGGGTCTCGGGTTCGATTCCCAGCCGGTACCTTGGGTATTTTTCCCAAAAGGGGAATTACCCCTACGATCACCAGGGTTTGGTTAGTTAAGCTTAAGTTAGGTTTAAGTGTTTCCACTAGTTCCACCCTCTCATACTTATTATCACCATCACCCCATCTCATCGGGACATGGAGGGATCCTCCACATAAAGGATGTACTATTAGTACATTCAGGCGTTCCCCTAGCAACGGTACACTAGTACTGGTTAATATTTCCACAAACTGGGCTACGAGTGATGTAGTCCAGACGCGAATTATTTATATACTTCTCCTCTTACCCTGGTTTAAATGGTCTCTGTTGGATCAACAAGGCTTGTAAATGATCGCAGCAGACTTGGATCTTGATCTTAAACCAATCAAAATGACTTTTTATTGCCCCGTCAGAATTCTGTTCTGAAACAGTTCTTCTAGAGAGAAAAACGAAAACAACGCAAACCAATGACATTTCTCTAAAGAGGGAGAAGGAAACTATAAAACTTCTTATCTCAAGGGAAAAAGGAAAGATCGATGTTAGCTCTCAAAAATCTTAAAATTTTATTTTTCGAGTCTATATAGATATGGTTGTATTTGTTAGAGAAAGGCTAAATCTAGAGCACTTTTACAACAAGCCTAATCTTTAAGCCTTTCAAATATGCTTGAAAAGTCGTTGAGAATAAGATAGTGACACGTTTTGACACATTAAAACAATATATATATTAATAATAATATATACTTAGGGTTGTTAAGGAAAAAGAAGTGTTGAAATCTTTTGACTTATATTTTGCGTGAGCTGTATTTTAAAATAACGTATCGTAGAATTAAATTTGTGCTAGAACTGAACACGCACGCGACTATTTCTCGCTTACCGAGGCAGCCTCCTTGATATAAATTATCAATATAGAGGCTTTATTAAGGTGGGAGGGAAGGTAGCGGGATCTAAGATCCACATTTTTATAGTTGTCATGGCCAAGATGAATACAATATATTTCTGGTAGAAACGTTAAGACCTATTGGAAGACCACGGACCAGATGGATGGACCAAGCGGAGAAGGACATGGAGGCTAAAGGAGTGGAGTGGAGACAAGGGGCAGAGGGATAAGATTGGAAAGATAGACAAGAATGGAAGAGGAGTGGAGTGGAAACAAGGGGCAGAGGGAAAAGATTGGAAAGATAGACAAGAATGGAAGAGGAGTGGAGTGGAGACAAGGGGCAGAGGGATAAGATTGGAAAGATAGACAGGAATGGAAGAGGAGTGGAGTGGAGACAAGGGGCAGAGGATAAGATTGGAAAGATAGACAGGAATGGAAGAGGATTTGCAAGACTTGGGACTGACGGCCTTACTTTCTCTCCGAAGGAAGTTGTGCTAAGGATTTTTATCACTAAAGAAAATTATTTGGCCTTGGCTAGGTTTGAACACACTAGTATATCGGGTTCTGTGGGGATCACATTACCCCAATACCTCTGAAGTTGAAAAATATAACTATATAAAATACAAATATGAATTTAGAGTAATATGTATTGAAATAAATGTAAAGCGTATTATACTTTTGGCTTAAGAGATATTTCAATCAATTTAAAACAAACTTGGCACATAAGTTTATAGGCTCACTGTGTTACTATTGGATTGCTTCAATATGAACGATATATACTTATTTAGCATCCCCCTCCCCAAAAGAAAGCCCTCATCTATTTGCCTTAAATATCACATAGCACAGGAGTAATTTTAAATTTAAATAACATAGTTTGAAACTTAATATGTTGAAAGAGTCAATTGGCTTTCTTTCATATCCAAACATAGCTGATATTCATGTAAATATGTCTACACCCCGGACGGTGATCTGGAGGAAGTTACAAAATCAAACTTTATGGTCGCTGCGTGTGCTTGTTCGTAGTTTGGTCAATTGATGAGGGGCGGACACGCTAAAAAATAAACACGGCCATCACATTATTTATTTTATATTTACATAGAAAAACAGGTTAAAAAGATTCTTAGCTCTAAAATTTTGAACTAACTTTTATGCAAAAACTCTCATTAGTTTCCCCTGACATGTGCTAATTTGTGTATAAATAATGGCTTCGTTGTAGCTCTTTCTGTGTCTTACTACCCTTAAAGCTATCCACATTTTTAAATTACACTAGTGGGTTAAGGGATGTTGAAAGTTGAGCTTAGAGGAAATGCATTTGAGCTGGGGAGATGGGAAAACCATTTAGATACAATCACCTTAAATATAACTGGTCAATATTAGATCCCTGGCCTGGCAAACCAGACATTTAGACCCCATGGCCACCGATGCTGATGAAATAAGATTTAAGGGGAGAGTCTAGGGAACATGAGCTAAGAATATTGTTTTACAATTTTTTTTAGACAAACATCTTTTTGACCCTAATAAATAAAATAATCTATCAGTACAAACATAGAGTTTAATTTTCTTCACATGGTGATATCAACAGTTGTTGAATATCTGGCATAAGCATAGCGTCATTTGATGATAAACATTTTAAAGAAGAGAAAAACTTGTAATTAAATCCCAAGACACCCTTCACAGAAATTCATAAACTGTTGATATCACCATATGAAGAAAATTAAACTCTATATTTATATTGAAGCAATATTATATTTATTTTTGCCAAAATATTTTTTGCTAAATAACTACAAAAATACTTCGCTTAGCTTATGTTATCTACAGTCCCCCCTTAAGGTTTTGATTTTTAACTTAGGAAAATGTCATTTTATTTTATATTAACTATACCACAAACCAAAACTATTAAAGATAGTTATTGGCATTAAAACATTTCTAAAATAAATTGAAACTAATGGTCTACCCTTATTGTCATGACACCTATTTTAATTAATAAACCAAAATTATAATAATATCTACAACATAAGTTAATCAGTTTACAAAACTAGTAACACACCCTGCTATTTAATTATATATATTTGGATGGACATACGATCGTTTTAATTAAAGTCGAACCACTAACATTATGTTAAGTTTACGGTCGTGAGCGGTTTTGAATGGAACTAAAATAATCATCGTCATTATCTGCATTCCTACCGTTACGCTCGGCTATGAATGAGTATCAATAAACCAGTTGAGTAACAAATGTGTCATTCCTTTCCCTAATTAATGGCACTCCAAATTTATACAACTCTTCTTTTTAAACATTTGACCTATGGGCCTCGACCCGCTATGAACTTCACTATCTGATCAAAACAGGAATGCAAAATTAATAATCTGGGTTGTCAAATGAAACGCAGTTTATACAATGTGTTCGGGAGATATTATATGTTTGTGAAATTACTGGGTAGGTAGGATAGAAACCGGTTAAATCCAAAATTTAAAACTATAAGTAAATGAAGAGAATATTTAATTAAAAAATATATGTTTGTTTTTACATATTCTGGAGGGGTTTTAAGAAAGAGAATATTGTAATCACTTTCAATAGAGAAAATGTAACATGTAATATAGTTACAAGATATATCATGATAAATATATTTAGGCCTACATATTTAATATTTGCCTCCTTTATTTTGATGTTAAATATTGTATTTTTGATATATCACTTTACAAATTTGTTTAATCTCTAGAGACCGCCTCGGTGGCGTAGTTTGGCTAACGCACTAGTCGTGTTGAGCTCGACTGCGAGGACGGGGAATCGAGGTTCGAATCTGGTTGGTGAACTGGGTGGTTTCTAAATATTTTCCACTCTCCTCCACGCCATGGGTTCACTTCCTCTAATTCAACCTTCCCAATTCTACCATTGCGTAATTAGTACTTGAGCGTACAACCCAAACGGTAGTAAGACGTGTGCTAAAATAATAAAATAATAATATAATAATAATAATAATAATAATAATAATAATAATATAATAAAATAATAAAATATAATCTCTAGAGTCTAGATATTATGTATTAATAGTTAATCTTCCGTTCAAGGGATGAAACACCGGTTTAATGGCACAGTCTGATTGTAGAATAGGACTTGATCATCAAAGAAAGTTCATCTTGTATGGAGTCTGATTCTGTTCTATCCGGGCATTAAAGTCACCAGACACCCACATCAGTGGACTCACGGATTAAAGTGTCAGTCTCATCTACTCAGGCTTGCCATTGATGGGGAAAAATGGGGTCTTTAACTCAGTTCAACTTTTCCTACATTTTCCTTGAATAGTTTCCTATTCTCACTCCACGCAAATGCGGATACGCAGATTAAGGGGTCAGTATCATCTGGTCAACCTTAGCGTTGATGGGGAGGATCGGGGCTTGAATCTCGCTCGAGGATTCTGGGAGTGTTTTTTTACTAAATAGTTTTCCATTCTCTCTTAAGGCATATTTTGTTACGTTTTCTCAAAATACTGCTTTACTCATTCCTATCTAATTAGTATGACAAAATTATGGATGGGCTGGATGGGACGGAGATGGACAGAAAGTGTCACTAGTAAGTAATTTTCAGAAACAATTTATAGTATGAAAAAAGAGGTAATAGAGTGAATAAACAACATTGATTGGTAGATACTTAGTTTTTAAGACCTATACTTATAAAATTATTATTATCATAAAATGCATTAATGGGGTATATTATAGGCCTATTGAACCTTTTTAAATTTATTAGTTAATTTTTCAACTGAAACTAATCTTTTAAAAGCAGTGAGCAACATGGCTGGAAGCCAATTAGTGAGAATTAAAACAGTTGACTATTAAAAATGATAAAAAGAACATGAATAGTACATTTTTCTAACCAATCCTGGACCCGTTGTCAGATATACTCCGAAGGAATGTCTAAGCTATCCCTTAAATAGCTACCTAACTACCCAAATAACAGCTACAAAGTATCCAATCTGGTTGAGAAATTCACAGCTCAAAGAAGATTTTATTTACTAAAATATTAATAATATTATATTAAAACAGTGTCTATATGTACTTATATATTTGATAAGCCTAATTTAATTAAGTGTTTAGTGTGCAATACATGCCAATTTAATATAATTTTTAATTAACAATACTTTCTTAAATTTTAGTTACATTTTTACCAGTGCTAAGATTTATTACTGCGCTGGTGGGCATGGTTATTAAATGACAAATTTATTTATCCTGGTTTCTGGGAACGGGGAGGTTGGGGTCCAAATCCCAATGGGTGTACTGAGGGTATAATTTCCTAAATTATTTACCATCTCCCTTCCATGAAAATGAGGGTGCATTTTCATGTAATTCCATACTTACTTTTATAGGTCAATTAGTTTAACTAATACGTCACCCAAAAGCAGTGAGATGAAAAAAAAAGAACAATTCCTCATTCATTCCAGGCTGTGCCAATATTATATACATTTTTTTACATCCCTACCCCATTAGAGTAATTATTATTATAGATGCGTACAACCTGAACAGGTAGAAAAGCATGATTACATTAAAAAAACTAAATAATCTAAGCTTTTAATTCAAACGAGTACAACGACGTGATTAGAAAACAGTTTTCAAATTCAGTTTAATGTGTTAAAAGTTCGTATAAACACGTAACGCGATGTATTTTGATATCCCATTCCTTTGTTGTGTTATATATGTTTGGTTTAGAAAGTTGAAGTTATATATACAACTGATTTGTCGATAATCTCTCAGAAATAGTGCTTAGATGTTGTATTTTCTGGAAACACCAACTAGCACGAAACCTAATGAATCTGAATGTTTGAAGTCGTCTCCCACGGTATCTCCACAGACTGAGCCACGGCTGGCGGGAGGTGTTAGTTTACTCCTAGTGCACCCTGGGTCACTTATGGTGACCCTCCTCGTCTGACCTTGTCGTGACGTCATTAGCTAACCAGCGGCGCCCTTTACCCAACAACTCTTCGGTGCAACACGGGCACAATAATAACTTTATCTCGGGGATGAAGAAGGATTCGTTAAAAATGCATCGATTAAGTCACTAAGGATCAATAAAAGTGACAGTATTTTGTGTGCATGGCCTGTGCTATCTTTGGTGCTGACTGACAGTTCACAGCTGACTTCTGACACTCAACATTTAGGTATATACCTAAATTTTGACTGTCAGAAGTGACAGCTGCTAAACATATGATTTTTGAAGATCATATGGTTCGGCGTAGGGATACATAATTTGGTTTGGTAGCGTTTCAAAGCCGTCAGCTGTCAGCTGTGAGCTGTCAGTCAGCACCAAAGAAGCCATTGGACTACTGTATTTACACTAACAGAGAGAAGAAAAGGATGGTAGAATTTGTGTGAATATACCTGCAGTTGTGAAAACGGAGATTGTAAAACCATTCAGAAAAACACATCATAAGTATATTTGGCTGGGATATAAACCATGACCTCCCCTTCACCAGCAAGTGAGACCAATGTAGATCAAAACCATAGCCTGCGTGCTCCCATATGTGGGTAATAGGGATCGTTACTGACAGCACTAAGGAGGGGATGTAGGGATCGCGAGTTAAGGGCAGTTTTTATACTAAAATATTCTATTCACTAAAGTAAATAAAATATTGTTCCAAGAGTAAGATATAATTTAACTTTCTTCACATGGTGATATCAACAATTGTTGAATATCTGTCATGAGCATAGTGGCATTACATGGGAAACCTTTTTAAATGTAGAGAAAAAGTTGTTATTAAATTCCAGGACACTCTTGACAGATATTCAACAAATGTTGACAGCCCTATGTGAAGGAAACTAAACTCAAATTAACAGTAATGGAGCAATATTTGATCTATTTTGCCCAAACAAATGTTTTGCTATAAAAACTGCAAAATAATGCCCTTAACTTGCGTCTTCTACACTCCAACCTTAAGTGTTTGTTATAAACTAGTCCTGAAAGGTAAAATTGGATGTGTTTATCTGGCTAAAACAAGACATTCTCTCCCTAAGCAAGTACTGTTTTATGTCCTTAACATATGTCTCATTCTTCCTTTATAATGGTCTGATCACCTCATTAATAATCAGAACATATTAAGTAAGCCATCGGAAATATTAAATATTTTACATTTATTTTTAAAATGGATCTACCCGTTTTGGTGGCCGCATGGTCTAAGGTGCTACTGTCGCAATAAACTAGACTGCTGATAACGAGGTTGGATTCCAGTCAGGTGCATTGAGGGTGGTTTTCCCTAAATTGTTTTCATACACTTTCTATAGTTAGTTTTTCAAATATTTAACCAGGAACCGATTTCCTTTGGCTGTAGGGAATTCCGAACCGCACTTATTTTTCCTTATAAATCCCCACGTGATATTTCCAAATGGTAGTTACACACCAACCACCTTATATTTTTCTCAGATTTTGGGTTGAAATTTTGGGATGGACGAAAACGTGGATTAATAGTTAAAAAATCTGTATTTCTTACAGTTTTTATAAAAAAGATATTTTGAACAAAGAAATAATCAAAATTTGATTTAAAAAATAAGATAAGTTTAGCATTCAACATTTAATAAATCTCAACAGATATTTTACATTTATTTGTCAAAGGCATAGTGGCATTTAAACATAAACATTTTAAATTAACCAATTTAAATAGTTTAAATATGACACCTGGCCACGGGAATCGAAATAAGGACCTTTGACCTATCACACCAATGCCCTACCACTGAGCTATTTAGAATTTGTCCCGTGTTTAAGTTCATTCTTCAGTCACAGTTTAAGGCTGAGTATGAATTACTCTGGAGACAGGGAAAAACATGGATAGCTCAGTGGTAGAGCATTGGAGCACTAAGCTAAAGGTCTTGGGTTCGATTCCCGTTTCCTACTGTGATTTTTCAACTAATTTAATTAATTGATTTGTGCTCCCCTCAATACGGGCAGTGGCCATAATTACAATGATATGCAGCCTGTGTGTTGATATTTATTCATTTTAAATTAAGATAAAAATAACCACTGCGGTGGCAACATGGTCTAATGCGTCAATCTCGCAGTAAACTAGACTGCCAATGTCGGGGAGAGTCAGTCGGGTTTTACACTCTACTTCCACGCAAATGTGGGTATACTTCCTATACATATAGCCTTCCTCAGCCCTGAAATCCTGAACGTAATTAGTACATAAGCGTATGATCTGAACGGGTAGTATGACGTGGTGCTATAAAAAAGATTAAGATACAAATTCTTGTTCTTTTTCCACGTTGAGCTTGGGGAATATGCAATACCTGTTGGAGCTACCCTCCCTATAAAATTAAGCTAAACGTATCAATTGAATCATCATTTAAATTATTTTCAGCACAAACTCTTTTGGTTTAAATATTGGAAACATATTTACCTTAACCATCGTTTCTTTCGATTGCACCTTAAAACTAACGCCTTAGATACCTCAGCTGAAACAGAGCCTGGTATATGTAATGATCGGGCTGGTAGCTCCTGGTCAGTATCCAGCGATACTAACTCAGAGACATACCCGCTAACCAGGGACGTCCATCCCATGTACCAATGTTGCAGTGACTCGTCTGGAACAATGTTTTTGTTTCGTTGTAAGTAAATAGTCACGATTCCACGTGCTCATTTCGCTAGCTCAGGTTTCTCCAGAATTATTCAAGCATGAGGCGGCTTGTAAAAAACCCACAATAGTTCTCGCGCATCTCTTCCCTCCCGTAATGACCTATGGGGAGTCAATCATGTAGACTGAACGAGAAGCTGTTTCGCCACGAAACAATGGCGGTCATAAATTGGGATGCAACAAGATGGGAGCCTATTTGACTACTTCTCAAGTGTGGTCAGTTTAACTGCCCTTGGCTGTTAGCTGTGCTCTACTATTACTATTATTACTAGGAATAACTCGATACTGTGCTCGTGTGGTAAAGGTGTTGGTGTTGAAGTAGTTTTATGGTGTGTAATTAAAGAAAGTCAAGTTTGAACCATTCTTATATATAAAAAACAACAATTTTGAAATGATAGACCTATAGGGGCCGTCCTTAAATTAGGTAAGGATTGTTTTCATGATGTATGTAAGGCATCCTAATATTTTCTGTCCCCGTCCCCTATCTTACAATTTTTTTATGATTTGATAAACTATAACATTTTAATAGTTAAGTTAGTTTTAGACATAAGAATTGGTAACAAAGCAAGTTATATGAAATTGTTTAATACTTTATTATTATTATAACAAAAAAAAAAGTCGGTCATCGTGAGTATTGCAATTAGCTATCTTTGTTCAAAATATCAAGTCTTTACTCCAATAATTTCTATAAAACATTGGAAATTAGTGGTTAAATTAGACATTTCAGAGTTTATAAACTTTTTTAGATTATTACACACTACAAACATTGACTAAAAAAACCTACGTAAAAGAGATTCTAACCCCCCTCCACCTCATAAGAAAAGGTAATCAAATACTGTACACCCCATCCCTTAAAAATACTTACATAATTTAAGGGTTGTAAAAAAATTATACATACATATATATGTATATTAGTGCTTCATGTGCACAGTTAGGACTATACGTAGACTATATCTACACTAATATGTTAGGGATGAGTAAGGTATAATTGAAAGGAAATGTAGCCACATTTTTTAGTAGAGAGAGGAAAACACCACAATAGACTTAGCTGGGATCATAAACCCAAACAAGACTACACTAGGTCATTAGTCCCTTCACTCCAACGTTGCTTAATTATATTGATTTAAAAACTACCTGGACTCTTGAGGACTAAATCGTACGGTCAAAAAAAGGTGAATCTTTTAATGGTTTGTGTTAAATGGGGAATCCCACACTAAAATTATGTACTTTATTTAAGATCCAGGCTTTAAGATCCAGTAACTTTCTTCGGTGTCCACATGGTCTAAGGCATCACTCTACCTATAAACTAGACTGCCAACGAAAGGGGCAGATCGGGTTTCGAATCTCAGTCGGGTGTACTCAGGGTGTTTTTCTAAAAAAAATTCACTCTCCCTCCACGCAAATGTGGGTACACTGCCTCTAAACTCAACATTCCTTATTCTTAACTCATTAGCTTAGATAGTAAATAGGTGTGAAGCCTGTACAGGTAGTAGGACGTGGTGCTAAGCAAGTTCCAGTATGATCTATCCAAACTAATTCTATGACAATCACAGCGACAAGTGCCCCAGATCATAAATTTATAATTTCAGTGGCAGGGAAACAATTCAATCAAACTTGTTCAGTTCAGTCGGGGAGTCGAACTCTGGGAATTCTCAAAGTGGGTAGACAAGCTACCGATAGATCCGAGACATAGGACAACAGCCTCCATACCCACACTGGTGGGCACACAGTCTAAATGTCAAGCTCATTCATTCTGGTTTGCCAGTCGTAGCGAAGGTCTAAATACCAGTTATTTTTCCCCTTAATGGCTTACTAAGCTCCTTTAACGCAAATTTGGGTAAATTTACTCCAAAATTCTATCTTGCTTATCCTTATCCCATTACCGTAATTAAAGTATGCGCATTACTCTAACAGGTACCAAGACGTGGTGAAAATGCCCACAAAACAATAACATTTATGTTAACAAAATATGGGAAACAACAAATGTTTTAGATTTTTTGAAACATTTTTATGCACATGCTTAAGGCTTTGCTGCAAATGCGTAATAAATCACAATACTGTCTCTTGAAAATCCAAATCTAAACTTACTTAAAGTTCATATCTATTACAGCTCAAATTAAGAAAAAATTAATACCAAATAGTACATTTAATCCCATTTTTTATTATTCCTATGTAACTACGAACATTATAACAAGTAAATCTCACCTAAGTTTTCAGTTATTTCACTAAAATATGATTGAGTTATCTTAGTTGAACTATATTTTATCCACCTTATCAAATATGAAAATATCTAAACTATTATTTTGGTAGAATGTCCTTACATGTGACTACTGATAACATTTGTGTTTATGGGTCGCAAAGCGAAAAAAAAAGTAATACACGGTGATTAACTTGTGACTGAACACCTATTTTTACTTTCTTGCTAAATTACAGATAGAGAAAGTATTGTGATTATAAAAAAAATTGAACACGAGATTTTGATGAATGTCGACGTTTCATGACTCCACCGAATCCAAAAAAGTGGTCTTAGAATTTACGTCTGTCTGTCTGTCTATACCTTTAAGTAGAGCATAAGATATTTAATCGATCGGGCTAAAATTTGGTATCTAGGGTTTTCATAGGGTTGCCCCGAGGGATTTTTGGAATTGTATGTCAAATCTTAAAATTAAGGGTAGTTTATTGAAGGGCAGAAAGAGACAAAATCTATTTTCTCAAAATTGGCTCTAATGATTATGATTAAATTTCATTTCCAAACAAAATGGCTACTCTCAATATTTCGGCAAAACGAATTTAAGGGTTCCAGTTAGATGCGTAAATTCCCATCTTTATCATATATCCGAAACTATTTGAGATATGAAATTACTTATTTTTGTAATTATGTAGATCTATTTATAATACAAATCTTTTATTTAAAACATATTTGTATAAAACCAATGAATTTTAATCTATACGCAAATATATATATATATATATACTTTTGGAGCATTAAAGGTAAAATATTGCGACCGTAAAAAAAATCTAACCTGAAATATTGATGGATGTAAACGTCTCATGACCCCACGAACACTTGAAAGTGGTTTTTGCAACGCCGTCTGTCTGTGTTTCTGTCTAATCATAAAATTAAGAGCAGTTTATTAAAGTATGAAAAGAGAAAAATTAAATTTTCTCAAAATTGGCTAAAACGATTTTGATTAAAATTCGTATTTAGGCGTTTATTAAGATTATAAACAAAATGGCTTTATTCATTTTCCCATGAGGATGACTTTTAGGGTCCTTTACAGATGTAAAAATTTTCTATATCTCCTCAACTGTTTGAGATACTAAATAACTTACCATTGTAAAAATTTTAGTACTATTTAAAATAAAAAACTTTTATTTGAAATATATCTTTATAAAGCCAATAGTTTTTGAGATATTAGCAAATATGTTAATACAATTTTGTGAATTTTAGTTATGAATAGATTCAACTTAAGTTTTAACAAAATAATTCTCTAATGCCACAGAGTAATCAAATAAGTAAATCTTTCAAGAAGTTGATGTTGTTTTTCCTTTAACCTCTTAGGGAAATGTTTGAACAGCTCAAAGGAGAATCCAGGATTTTAGAGAGGGAGGTGGGACGTGGGTGCTTCCATCGGGATTGGGGAGAGGGTGGGGGAGCACTTCAAGAAATTTTGACATAAAAATACTTCAAAATATGAGAGTAAATCTTTAAGTAATTTTTCAGTGTAACACTAAACTTTAAAATAATCCTCTTATGAGGGGTATAACTCGAAATTTGCGATTAGTTTTGAAATTTATTAAAAAAAAATAATAAGAACATCATAAAATAGTGATCATAGAGAGGGAAATAAGTTTAAACATTATAACAATTTGTATATAAGGGTTTTTTTTAGCTATTCAATCAATTAGACAAAATAGATGGAATCATTCAGATTTTGAACAATCGAGCTTTAACTCCACTCTATAGTATAGCTAGTTATTTCTCATTCTAAACCAAAATTTCACCACTAAGTCATACCAACACGTTTTGTGTGTAGTATTATTCAAAGATTTAAGTATTTATAATAAAATTACTGTATAAATAATTTAATAATATTACCAACAACAATTTAAAAAAATTAAATCTGTTTAGTGAGATAGTATTACATGACAATAAAACTAGTAGTGTCTTTAACATTGATTTAATTGGTTTAAGTGCTTGAAGGGGGTGCAGACCCCATTATCCCCCTTACTGATTCTGACCCCGGTACAGCAATGATCAATATCTCTAATTTTAGACTCCCTAGTCAATAATTACCTATTTTATTTGTCAAAATGTATAAAAGAGAAATTTAATAGCAGTGCGATAACCATAATATGCGCATCCCCTAATAAAATGGCAAAAATTTTAACCGTAATTCAAAATTTTAATGCAAAATGTTGACCCTTAGGACCAAATATCTATATTTTTTACTAATCCAAATATACAAATGAAGACGTTATATATTTTATATTTAAATTATAAGATTTGAAACCATGGGTCAAAAATGTTTTACGTTTGTATAGCGCTATTGGTTCTTCGGTTCGCTAGCGTATATTATATTACAAATTTTGAGTATATATCTCCATTTCTAAGCAATAGAGCGAGAAAGTCCTTGCGGAGTTCCATACCATTTATTTTAATTAGCTCATGTTTGGAAAGTCACATTTGAATCAAGTAAAACATACCTTGCCCCATGACAAGTAGGAATGTCTCATATAAGATGGTGGAAGTGTCCACCGCCCACGCTCTTCTAAATATTTACATATCTTATATTGCACATACTAAGTGTCCAGTTCCAAGTGAATCATCCTGTACTATAGATTAGTTTATACAAAAAAGCTAGCAAAGAATCCAATTAAATATGGGTATTAAATTATTAGAGGTGCACACATAAAATTGAGCTGAGATAAATGTGATGCAAGTTTAATGAATATTAATAACTATTTCAATCTAAAGCCAATATTATATTCACTTGATAAGAATTTCCAAAATTTTAAAATAAATTACCATACAAATTTTATTGGGAAAAAAGAGGGAAAGTCCAATTTTACTCAAATTTGTCATTAGTTTAGCAAACACGATACCTTTCTACTGTACTTCAAACAACGATTAAAAGAAGTATCTTTAATATTTAAATACAATTTTAGATTAATTAGGCTATTTTTTGGGGCCCTAATGTTGTTTTAGATACGAAGATTTTGGCATTAAAATGTATGTAATGTGATTTAACCCATTCTACCCCGTATTCCTTAATGCTTACATTAGGAGAAAATTAAATCATTGGTATATTTAATTAAGCCTGACCATTTCGTGTAACTTTTGATAAAGTTTGTCCACTTCAAATCCCTTATTTTAGTGCTCAGTTTTAGAATCAGGTGTGTGTGTACGTGAATATATGATTTTATATAAATTTAGGAAATACTAAGCGTAGCACATGCCTTAATTACTACTATATGTTATATAATTAAGAACCCATGTTATAGATAGTTACTGTAGTCTGGTTTTTAAAATTAAGATGTACTCAAATCCGTACAGTATCTATAATATATACAGAACATGACAAATATATCTGATCACGTATATCATGTCAAGTTAAGAGAAGCTTCAGAATTATTCACATACTCGCTCACCGACTATTCAAAAATATAAGGAACTTTTGAATAAAACGAAAAAGTATGATAAAATATTTTCTATAAACTAATCTTATAAACCTATATACCTACCGTAAAAGTATTATTTTTAAAATTAATTTTAAAATATAACATGGCTATATTTAGTTTCACTAAATACACTTTTGTGTAAATCATTACCTCATGATTGAATATTGTTTGGCCTACTAGCAAGGATAGAGAAGAAGGTTAAGTGTTCAAGGAATACAAATAATGCCAGTTTTTTCCCTGGCAAGAATATATGAGTCGGTTTTTGTTGTTATTTTCAATAGTCATAGCCAGTCAAATTTCAAAGAAATGGAAAGAAAAGTCCCCAAATTTTCACTAATTTACCTTTTTTAGCGTATTTCACGAGCTATTGATGACATCGTGATGGAATTATTATATACAAAACCCAAATGGTTGTAGATACTTGTCGGCGTAAATATAATAACTAAATAATGTGACAAATAATATATTTATATATATGTTAGCAAATTTATTGAGTGCTTAGATAAAAAAAATCAAACCATTCCACACATTTAAAATAAAGTAAGTGGATTTCTTTTAAATATATAAACTGTGCTAGTTTAAATATATTTTTATAAAGCCAACTACTTTATTTAGAAAAAACTAAGATTAAGATTTTATTTTGAAGCCTAATGATTTATTTTTATTAATCATAAAACAAAATTGAATAACATCTCTGAGCTTACTTGGGTATTTATTTGTAAAATATCTACTAATAGAAAAGATTTCAGTTATTTACTACTTAGCCCTTTTACTGGTTGCAGATAACTTATATTAAAAAATAAAAACGTATTAATAACATTCACATGAAAAAACAAAGAATGGTTAAAGGTTTAAAACTAACTACATCATACATAATAGATTACCAGTTTTGTTATGGGGAGAAACCTTTTTTTTAAACAAATTCTCTAAAGTATAACACATTTTTGTTTTATCTCAAAGTTTTTCTTTGAATATCCAGCAAAGGGTGGATATAAATTGTAATTAATTAGTTAAAGAACTACACATTTACAAGACGATAGCTCCAGAGAGGGATTACACGAACCAAGGCCATGTACAATGTACTAATCAAGAACTGTACAAAACCTGCCTGAGCTTCAAAACTTATCAGTCTCTAAAAACAGCGACAAATTGAGTGAGTCTGAGAGACAGACATTGATAACGACTCTGAGCAGGATGAACACAAGCCACTAATTAACTCTCTCTAGAGTTCATCAGGACATGGGAAGATGTGGAATCTCTCTACATGCCATTCACTTCTTCAGTTTTAGAACCAGTGTTTTATATGATATAGTTCTAGTATTTTCTATTGACATACCCAGGAGAGGGGGTTGGGGTTGTTGGATAGACCATACGCCCCCTAAAGATTACAGATAGTTAGAAAACAAAATGTGAAGTATATATTATATATCATATACATAAATTAAGACGTGTTAATTAAATATTGGAACCCAAATGGAAATCTGCTATTCTAAACGTGCAATTTTATAGACAACACAAATGCTTTACAGTTACAGATTGGGTACAAAATAATATACTTGAATATATATTATACCCCTCTTCTCCCTCAAAGTAAAATGTTTTATGCACCACTGAAAACTTCTATTAATGAGAAATATTAGTAAACTTATTTTGAAAAAAGCTGTTTAAGTTGAAAACTATTTTAAATAATATGCATCACCTGATTTACGTTAACATCTAAGGGCCCTTTTATGCATGCGGTTCCTGTCGTCCGACAACCGACGGCAAAAAACTCGTTCGTTTTAAAAATCAATGGAAACAAATGGGTCCCTTTATGCTCTGCTCTCCAAGTTTAGTTGTTGCGATTTAAAGATCGTGTCGTCGAGTCCTAGTAATTGCATGCGGCAAAAACTCGTCCGGTTTCTCTATATACATTGCGTTTAATGGTTACTTTTATGCAAACGCGCGAGCTGTGTACCATTCTCTAGAAATCAGTGCAGCCAACCTCCTATCTTGTTGGCCTGTTGTTTGAAACGTTTCGGCAAGTGGCATAGTATAATTCTGTTGAAGCTGTGTTATTTGTAATTTTCATGTAGACTATGAGATACCCTATCTACGTATCTTGCACTTTTAATGGGCTGGACATTCCATCTTCTTTTTCGTCTTTTTCTTAAGGTATATCCGATCAGCAGCATACAACACGCAAGTATCCATCTTCTACCGCAACACATTGGCAACACTCATAAAATGTTTTCATTCCCCCTACTAGTTTTTTTCAACGGATCACTAAATGTCGCATGCATAAAAGGGCCTTAAGTAGCTCTGGAAGATTATATACATGAAAAGTAAAATTTGTTTTAACTAGACTGAAGTCCACACAACATTGATGCGTTTGACGAGTTGAGTAATTTAAATGGGATTTTATGGTGTATATTATGTATTTCCATGATTCTGGTTACATAATCTATAATCGATAAACCCTGGCTACATGCTCTATAGGTTACATATTAGGCTTAGCTAGCCTAGAAACTATGCTCACATATTATATAGCACAGCAACCTTGATAATATACTTTTTAGTACAGAAACCTTTGTCACATTCTCTATAAATAGATCGACAACTCAAATGTTTTCTTTAATAATATAAATTTGATTTTAAACTATTTGAATATTAATACCCATGGCTTACTCACACAAATTCATCACCAACAATCTACTTGTGCGCAAAAAATTACCAGTTAGACTTATATTTCTAAAATAAAAAAGGCTAATAACAGGTATGAAATAATGATTAGTCTTTCGACATGAGGTTAACCTGCTGCAATGTAATTTCACATGCTACCACTTGTATGGACTTAATAAGGTGGTTCGTATGTCACTTGTTTTCAAATCAAAACATTACCACAACAAATATTTTTATTTTCATTCAGTAACACACACTTTTCTCTCCATGGTAAATTTTAATGAGCAGATGTAGCCAGAAAGCAAACTATCATAATTCCTAATCAAGTTCCCGAGCGAGGCAGTTTATTATTATCATCACTATTATATTATTATTATTATTATTATTATTATTATTATTATTATTATTATTATTAATATAAATAACACTTGTAGTCCATACAAATAGGTTAAATTAGCTAGTTTAATATGTATTTAAAAAAGACCATGACTAAAGAGTTGTTGCGGGCCAACATTAAATTAAGCTTCAAAAATGAATTTAAATAAATGAGTTAATTGGAGCTAGACTAGTTTTCCTCTGTGGTGGAAATATACAAAACTGTCTAATTTAGCATGCTTGAGACGGACAAATTGGAAAAACAATTGAATGGGTTGGACGGTAAAAAATTTCTTACATGACCACAACTTAAAAAGTAAAAAACTTCTTGCAGATTATTTTTATATTACTTATAAATCAAAGCATCGGTCTATGTATTATAGCCTATAATTTCTGGAACTGCTGAACTTATTGCGATAGAGTTTTTCAATGTATGTAAATTTTTATCGTTTTAGGTTATTTATTGATCAAATGAATTAAATCAAATAACATTTATGTACCTCCATGAAGTTGGCCCCCCACTTTCAAAAAATTCAAGTTTTTATGATTGCAATCGTTTGTTCTTCGTTTATTTCCAGATTTTTCCGCAAACATTTTCGTTTGTTACGTATTGATAGCCCACAAATGATATGTTTACATTGGAGAGGGTAACTTTATGTTTGCCCCCACTTTTAAAAATTCAAGTTTTAATGATTAGCAATCGTTTGTTCTTCATTTGTTCCGGATTCTTCCCGCAAAAATTTTGGTTTTTCTGTTTTGATAGGCCCACAAATTATATGTCTACATTGGGGGGCTAACTTCATGGTAGCCCCCCCACTTTAGAACTTAGAGATTTTTATGTTCGCAATCGTTTGTTCCAGATTGTCCCACAAAAATCAAAAGTATCGTTTGTTCTTGCACAAATGGGACGTGAACTTGTGACGCTTTGTTTACAAGTGATGCTCCAAATTCACGGTAGCGCCACCCTCCCCCCCTCCTTACAATTTTAAAAATTCAAATTTTCTCTCTTGATCCACGCAAATTTGGGTTCACTTCCTATAAAATCAACCTTACCAATTCCTAACCCAGTAGCGTAATTAGTGTTTAATCGTGTGATCCAAACGGGTAGTAAGACGCTTTGCTAAATTAATTGATTAAATAATTAAATATACATTTTACATTAATTGTTTTTCTGAATATTAATAATAAATAATGTTCAACTTGTTTTTGATAGGAAGAGTAATTAATAAGCAGAGCCCAAATTTTGATGACAGGTCATGTTTTATTTTACTACATCACTGACAATGCTCATGTGTACATAAATTCTGATCTTCAGCCCTTAGTTGTGTAAATGTTTCTCGAGGTAAATTCTTTGTTTTGTCGTTTTGGATTTTAGCTAATACTATATTCTTCGTTTGCCTTTTTTATTAGTCATTTATAGGCATTTTTTGAATAATTGCTATGCACTTATGTTAAATTAGTATGTTTTAAATGTTATTATAATATATTATTAATGAATTAATATTCAAACTTTTTTTAATCAATAATAATAATAATAATAATAATAATATTTAGCACCGCGTCTTACTACCCGTTCGGGTTATACGCCTAAGTACTAATTACGCTAATGGATTAGGAATTGGGAAGGTTTAATTTAGAGGAAGTGAACCCGCATTTGCGTGGAGGGAGAGTGGAAAACATTTAGGAAAAACCACCCCAGTTCACCGACCGAGATTCGAACCTCGATCTCCGTCCTCGGCGGTTCGAGCTCAACCAACACGACTAGCGCGTTAGCCAACATACGCCACCTAGGCGGGTTTTTTTTTTTTTTTTAATCAAACCGTTGTCGGAATGAAGAATAAGGTTGAAAATTAACTCTTTATCCTCTTTGTTTGTCATGTTTGTAAAATACACATTACCGATGAGACGTTGAGTTAAGCAGGGAAAAGTTGCGTTAGGATGGGATTTTTTTTAAAGCAGATTTTTGTAAATTAATGCTATATTTATCAGAATGCAAGAGTTTAATTATTGTTAAAGGACTTTCATTGAATTAGCTATTTTTTTTTAGTTTCAATTTGTAAAGCGTGTGTTTGATTTAATTGTATGAATTCATTTCAATATTTTGTTTAAATTCTTAGAATTCTTTTTTTGCAAATTTGTTGTCATTTTTTGGAGGTTTAGGCACTTTACTTACTTTACTCTACTTTTCTCATTACTTTTTTGGTCATCTAAGTCTGGACCCCATTTTTAAACATTGGTTGAATTTAATAAATCATTTTCACTGTTGTTTTCTAAGTCATCTTTGTAAGTGATTAAATTGGAATAGATGACATTTGCTGCCAACTGCCTCTTTGTGGTCAAAGCTATATTTACTGCATCATAAAGTAATATAGCAAACAATAGGAAAGTGCGGTGTCATTGCTTATTTAACTACTTTAGGTGGGAAAAGGGAGCTACGCATAATGATACATATAAATTAATTTTAAAGCCCATTAACCGGAAATAAACACATTTTTCTAAAATCAATTTAAAACAAAATAAATATAAACATGTTTAAGAACATTCGAACAAATTAGCAAAAACATTAAAAAAAAATATTCAAGTTTTGAAATAATAAAAGGAGAGCTACTACTAACAAAAATATTTAAGGCTTTGAAAAAGGAATAAATGAAAAACCTTAAACAAAATCCAAATTGGGCCAAGAACAAATATTGATTACGAAGTGTGTGATGTGGCGAGAGGTGAGGGTTGGGGGAAGGGATGGAGTTGCCATAACGATTCCAAACCACACTCCTAGTGTAAATAAGTTATGTGTTGTCCTACCAAAATGAAATGTAGCGTATATTTTAGAGGAACCATCTGGAAACAAACAAATAACAAACGATTGTAATCTAATAAAAACATGATTTTTAAAAGTATGGGGGCTACCATGAAGTTGGCCCCTCACGATTAAACAAAGGGTTCACAAGTTCACGTCCATTTGTGCAAGAACGAATGCGGAACAAACGAAACTTTTTAACGAAAATCTGGAACAAACGAAGAAAAACGATTGCGATCATAAAAACTTAATTTTTTTAAAAGTGAGGGTTCTAACCTTTTGTAAAATTTGTGGCTTTCCCCACTAAATAAAGAAACAATATAAATTTGTTAGGGTAACTAGTCGAAAAGGAATACCGAAATCAAACGAAGAACAAACGATTGCAATCGTAAAAGCTTGAATTTGTAAAAGTCGGGGGCCAACTTCACAGACGTCATTTATGTTTTCAAAGATTTGGGGGGCGCTTGGCAACGCTCCATTCCCATAAGCGTTGTAGAAAGAATATCTTTCGATTTCAAATTAATGGGGAGCTGTGAAGTGGTGCAGTTTCATACACCCATTATGTATGTATGTATGTGTGAAGTAAAACAAAGTGTCGTGTTCAAGGGAAGGTTTAGTATTAATTGAGCAATGAGGGGTAGCAACTTGAGTAGGTATTGTTCAAGGTGTTATGAAATTTTAATCTCCATCTAGAAAACGAATAATGTGTATATTTAAAACAAGTAAGTAACTGACGTCACTAACAGCCCGTGCAACACACCATTGAACAACTTTCTTCGAATGGTGCTCTGAAGAACCCTTTTCAAGTTGCTTATTCACAATGAGGTTGCTTCATGTAGTGCTTGGAAAACTAAGAGTTTCATTGCTGAAACAAGGTGCTTCTGTTGAGGAACCACCCAGAGTAATGAAGGGTGATTCCCTGGACCAGGTATATTTCATACATCCGAATAACACGGTGTGTTAATTATTTGAGAATGTGGCTCCATTCGTTGAAGGTACAACTTCATTTGGAAACTTACGTACCAAGAAGACGTAACCCACGCTAGTCCTACTAATTAATTTGCCTAGCTATGGGACTCTTATTAGAGGATGACTCACAATGGAGTGATGCTTTATAAAAGCCGCTTTGTGTCGCTCTCTTATTCACATTAAATATTTGCTCTCTAATATTAATATTTTTAACCTTACAGATCCTTTCCCTCTTTGACTCGTCCATAGATAAGGCATGTCGGATTATATTAAAGATAGAATCAAACAGAACAATTGGCGAACATTTGGACTTCAATGAAGATACTTTTAGCACAGGTTAGACCAACATCATTAATTTATAAGGCTCTCTCTCAGACATAGAGCGTGAAGGACTTGAGTATTCTTCTACCCAATAATTCATACGGATCTAAATACTATAGAGACTATTTGAGGAGAGACAAAATATCAGTCTAGAGAATGAGACGTGTTAGCGTTTCAAAATAGCACCTTAAGAGCACAAGAGGAAATACTTTTATAGTTATGTTATTATTCGCTAACTCAGGTTAGTTTCAAATACTTCATCTGGTCATAGCAGCTACTGTGTTAGAAGGGGAAGAACAGCCCATGTGATATTTAAATTACATTAGCATTTTTCTAAAAATCAAAAACTGACCGTTTCACATCAAAACTACTGCAAAAATCTCTTATATTATGGAATGAGATACAATGTCACATAAGGCTTCAACTGAAGATTTAGATAGAGCTATGAGAGTTCTCAGAAGCAACAACTGTGCTCATAGAGGCATCACCGTGTTGTTCTCAGTAGACTTACCTATTCCTATCATTCCAAGAATCATTAAGATGAGGAGGTCAACGCCTCCTGAAAAGATCCTACATAAGTCCAGACGTTGAGAAAAGTTCCATATCATTAATATGTGCATTCTTTTACGAAAACGAAGACTAAGCTTACATCGAATATTTTTGAAACTCAGAATGGAGTCTTCGGAGACCATTAATGTAAGTCTCCTTGAATAACTAATAGATATGCGTGCAGGTCAAATGCAATATTAGTTCATTATATTTATCCAGATATACGTCTTATTCAAAACAAGCCTCTTTCAGGTTCAAGGAGCAAGCTATTCTAGTTCCAATAATGAATCGGCTGGTAAAATTAATGTATATTTTAAAACATATTATTTATTTTTTTTATTTTTAAAAGTATTTAGCTTGCACTTTCGAACCAACTGATTATGTTAGCAACACGAGAATTTCTATGAGTGGGATTTAGGGGTCTACTAATTTCCCAGAAAAGGTATTTTCACATACATCCCAGAGCTTTTTAACATGCCACAAACTTTATGGGACCGACGGCCTTACTTCCCCTCTGAAGGAAGCTGTATTACGGTATTTTACTGCTCAAGAAATACCCGTCAACCCCTGTAGGGTTTGAACCCACGAACATCGAGTTCTGAGGTGAGCTCTTTACCGCAAGACCGCCGAAGTTGACTATACCATTTTGAAGTGCCATCCTGCACTTACATTGTTAGCCTATACCCTGTCTAGTTCTTTAATTCCCTTAGTCCGTTCGGTTTACCCATCCACACTATTCAAACAAATTTGAGCACCCATCATTTTGCTGCGTAATAAGAACGCACCTAAACTGTGTAATGAGACCCACTTAAATGTAAACAATCTGCAAAACTGTATCATAGAGGCAAATGTCATAGGAAAATGGGTCGTGATCAAAGTTCCAGTTCCAGTTTAAATAAATGCAATGACCATTAAACACAGCTCAAGGCCAAACCCTGAAGGTGGCAGACGTTGGTCTCCATGCACTAGTTTCCCACATGTGACGTGTTCCCCTTATAGGTCTAGCAACAACTTGTAAATTCTCGCTTTTGATGATAAAACTACTAACATCCTTTACAAAAAGGCTTTTCCTTAAATTTTGTTATTTATTTCCTTCAATTAATAGTCTACATATATTCAGTGGGTCTAATTTTAAAACAGAAATAATTACACAACATTGAATTTTATTACTCTGATGATATATATTTTATCTATTCCATAGTTTTTATCATGGTAATCTCTACTGAAAATTAAAAACTATGAAATTAAAAACTTATTGTTTTAATAGGTACATTTTTAAAACCGACATCGGCGCGAGCGAAGCTGCGCTAAAATACTAGTATTACACAATGTGTTATTTTTTATAATGAATATGTATACATATATTTTATATTGGGCATTAATGTACACTATCACAAAAATAAATACATAAGATGTTCCTAAAGGATTATAATGTTTGATAAGCTAACAGATTATTTTGTCTTTATTAGTATGTTCAATACTAATGTTAGTAACGAACTATGCTAAGAGGTAGAATAATTTGGAATAAACGCACAAACACTTTAGGTTGGAGAGGGAAATGAAAACCACAGTGATATATATTGAAGTCATCCATCAGAGCATCCAGCTGGGAATCGAATGCTGACCTCTCCATCACAGGCAATTCTATCTACTATGAAATTGATGCCTTGGACGCCTTGAATATATTTTTTTAGTAAGTATTTTAATCACTTTTACATACACATTTTCTATCTCCTCGCCTTGTTCGTAATCCAGGATACGAGAATCTTGATCAACATTTGGTCTCTTTAAAATACTATCGAACGCAGACATAACTCCGAGCACAAGCAAGCGTGATGACGTAGGGGGGAGTTCGTTTCTTTTAGAGGGTTGGGCCACTGCAAACGGGAACCTGTTTTAAAGTTCAGGAATCAGATGGTACTAAAAAAATAAACGAAAGATATCTTTTTTTTACGACCATGAGAAATATCATACGTGATACATGACATATAGTTGTGCGGTCACGACGTGAGGGTCACGTAACCGAGAAACGTTCATGACGAATGTGACCTGCGAGAGAGAGGACGGTCGATCGTGGAAAATACGGTGACATTTCTCAAAATGAAAAGGGTTGTTAAGAGCCCAAGTCAACCACCACCCGCCTCCCCCTTGGCTAGCAATTAACATAGGTAGAACCGCCTCGGTGGTGTAGTTGGCTAAAGCGCTAGTCGTGTTGAGCTCGACTGCCGAGGACGGTGATATCGAGGTTCGAATCTCAGTCGGGTAGCCTGGGGGTGGTTTTTCCTAAATTGTTTTCTACTCTCCCTCCACGCAAATGCGGGTTCACTTCCTCTAAATTCAACCTTCCAAATTCTTATCCATTAGCGTAATTAGTACTTAAGTGTATAACCCGAACGGGTAGTAAGATGCGGTGCTAAATAATAATAATTAAAAACATAGGTAGGTAAGACAAATTGAACCAGACGTCACATCGGGATGCAGTTCTTAGAGTCTACATTAAAAAACAGAAGAACTGAAACCAGTGGAACAGTTCTACCATGCTTTAAAAAATAAATCAACTTAAAAAAATATTATTTCAAAATTAAAATAAAATATTAAACTGTTCCCAATATCCTCTTTGTCAAGAGAAGAATAAAGAAATTCTCACTTATGTAGTTTTTGGTTGAAGCGTAATCAATTATCTAATTTCCAACTTAATCAGCCGGTGATAATATGTGCTCTAAGAGCGTCACCTAGTTCATATGAAATATTCTCACATGATGATATTTATTATACAAATGGTCTTTATGTAGCTTCATAGGTATTGGGGGAAGTCTATATTAGAAATAAAATGGTGGGTTCTATTTTAATTAAACCCGCCGAGGCTCAACCAACCGAGATTTGAACCTCGATCTCCACGTCCTCAGCAGTCTAGCTCAACACGAAACTAGCGCCTTAGTCAAATACGCCACCGAGGCGGGCTAGGTACTTGTTAAGTAGACGTCGACATTACATATATTACATATATCTTAGAACGCAATCATAAAAATTCAGGAATACTTTGCAGTGGGGAATAGGTCATTTTAATCTTCAAAACCTCGTCAAAGATATTCTAGATTTGAAGTGTCAAAAAATATTCAAATTTGAATTATATTTTATTCTTCAAATTTTAATTATTTAATATTTTATAACTCTTGTGCTACTAATAGTTATATATATATATATCATGTAAGAACATACTAAAAACTAGATTTTATGCAATTAATCTATAGCTTAATTGATTGTGAATTCACATTTGAACAAAATTAAAATATTGAAGGAGGAAAACATATTACCAACTCTCGAAACAAAGACTCTTACACACTCATAATCTTTTCTAAGCTCGGATTCAAATTCGAAACAATCGACAAAATAAATATTTGGCTTGGAGATATGGTATCTGTAAAAAGTTTTTTCAACCTATCTATAATTTATGGCTCATTTTTAATTGTCAGCAATATTAAAAGTAGACATTCAAAATTGTATTATTAGATTACATCCATATGACAAAATTGATCTTATCTACGTGCTCGAGGTAATCTTATTTTGCGCTCTTGCATAAATTGTGAGCTTGACTTCCTTAAACACTTGTTCACCAGTGCCAGTAACTTCAAAACCAACGAATATTTATGATTTATTTGAGGTATTAAACTTGAACTTTTTGAACCAACTGATCATATCAGCATACGAGAATCTATATGAGAAAAAGCCTTCTGTGGATATGCACCTTGGGTTCACTTTGACATGTATTGCATGTCTATTACATTAGACTGGGTGATCACTGGCGCTATTAACTACCCAATAAATGAACCTAGAGAATTGAAACTTGAAACACGTACTTTAGGAAAGCTACAAGTATACTACTCAGTATTTTTTACTAACATCCATATTTATTTCGAGCATGGATAATTGTCACGTGATGACCTAATCACCGGTTTGTACTGTGGATGAGGTAGACAATAAATGTCTGTGTGAGCGGTTGAATATTATAATGGTTCGTTTTCTTTCAAAATTCATCACTAAGGAGAGAAAAATATCAACCTTCAAACTAAAGATATTTAACCAGACAGCTAAATTTACCTGAACACTTGTAGCTAGTTCAAAATATATGGTGGATGTTCACAGGAAGTGAACTTACTGGATATTCTCTTTACAGTCTAATTTTTATGGTAAAACTTTATCTGACAGCTATAGAAGTTACTAGGTCTATTTTCACATATTCATACGTCAAGTCATGTGAGCTACATATGTGACTTTTGATAGATATGGTCCATATTAATAAAATAGTGTGTGTGTTTTTGATGAGCGTTACGTGATATCTACAGCACACAGAGTTCAGACGTTTTAAAATTAATAGCCCTTGAGCATAAATATGGGTACCTCAAAGCCAGAATCTCACAATTTTGATTAAATTTTTAAAACTATTTAAAAACAATTTTGGAAAATATAAAATAAATAGACTTTCCTTTTGTTTGTTTGAAGCAAAGCAAAGCGTTGTCCGGGGGGGTGGGAGGGTGCACGCATTCCATTGAACGTTTACCCTGGTCAACACCAGATAATTATGCTAGGCAACTATATAATAACATTAATAATATGTTGAAATGCTACTAATATTACCACAATAAAATATGTTTGTATATTTTAGATTTTCTACAAATAAAACCAATTATAATAATTTTACTTTGACACTCCACACTACTGTGCCTAGCCCCACCTCAAAGTAAAATTAGAAATAAATTAAAGTAAATATTTAATTATAAAAACAAAGTTCCGTAGGTATAGCGCTTCTAAAAGACAAAAACAAATCCAGCCAAATCTAAAACAGCAAGCAAGTACAAGGACCCCCACGTGTGGTTAGTAACAAAACACTGTAATCATCGCACGAGGCACTTTGCGTCCCCACTAAAACATTTTTTTTTCTGAAGCCTCCTATTGTTTCAGCCTCCACCCATCACAACCACCGATACGACAGGGCCCTTTAAAACACTCCTTTCCCGCCAAATTAACCTCTTCATGATACCTCACACCATGTCAAGTTTGATGGAAGCTCTATTCGCTTCACAAATGCAGACATAAAACCTAATAATTTCGTCAAGTTGTAAAACACTGTAATGATTGCCTTTGACGCATAACGTTTATTCAAATGAGGTGGAGAAGGGGTCTCCATACAAAATAAAACTTAAATATGTTAGGAGTTTTAAGGCTGTCCACACCTTTTAGACTAGGCGTTCTTTAAGAGTCAGAGCAGGGTAGGGGATGTCAGACTCAGGACAGCACAATACAGAGGGTAGTGGATGTGAGACTCAGGACAGCACAATACAGAGCAGGGCAGGGGAGACCAGACTCTGAACAGCACAATACAGAGCAGGGCAGGGGGGAACAGACTCAGAACAGCACAATACAGAGCAGGGTAGGGGATGTCAGACTCAGGACAGCACAATACAGAGGGTAGTGGATGTGAGACTCAGGACAGAACAATACAGAGCAGGGCAGGGGAGACCAGACTCAGAACAGCACAATACAGAGCAGGGCAGGGGAGACTCAGAACAGCACAATACAGTATAGGGCACATTTAGAAAGAATTTGCAATCGAAACGAAAGCATATATATACTTTACACATTTCTATTATAAAAAGAAAAATATCCATTCCATACTTGTACTGAAATAATTTATCGATAATAATTGTAGTTATCGGTATCGCAAATGTAAGAAAGAATTGTTTCACCATAATTATGTATTTCTTCCGTTTTTCTGTTTTTTTTTCAAAAGAATGTTTAGAAAAAAATATTTGAATGCTTTTGAATATTTTTAGTTATGATTGTATATTTAACATAACTAATAATTCTGTTTTATAATGGTTTATTACAGTCTATAAAAATACCTGAAGTCTACGATAAATTAATCATAAAATTGAATTTCAAAACGAAGCAGTAGAAATTTTAAATCAGGCTATCAAAGTATGAGATTACATAATATAATACATTACTAAGAAAACAATTTACATACATGATAGCCATAATATTGCTGCGTCATCTGATAGCTTGTGGTCTTAATTGATCACACAAATGTTAGTCGATGATTTATCCACGTCCTTCACAGATTCTGCCTTAAACTATGAGTAAGAATGACCCTGCGCGGGACGATTCCTGTATGTCTAATTGGTTAAAGCATTGGCGTACTAAGACAAAGCTCCCTGGTTCTATTCCCGTGTCCAAGTGTCATTTTTCAATTTAAAAAATATTATATTTAGATTCTGCTATAACCATAATTAAAAATAAATGGTACGGCACACCGCACAGACTTTCTCTCTCTTTCTATAAACTCGTAAGATTTCTGAACGGAATAATGTACATTGAAACTTCACCACTCCACATAAGAACACGCATAAAATAATATACAATGATATAGAATCAATGAGAAAAGAGGCGCATCTTTGTCCACCTAAGAGCATTTCAAACAGTTTAATGTCTTCCACAAGGGTCAACACTTCGTTTTAAAATTTCGATTTCTGGTTAAAATTTTAACATTTTAAAAGGTGTTGCAGATCTTCAAGTCATCGCATTGATATTTAATTATTCATTTATACATTTTGACCAATAAAAAATGTAAATATTGACTATTGAGTCTAAAATGGAGATAGATCATTGCTATGCAAACATTTCTCCTAAGAGATTTAAGGAAAAATAACATACTTTTTTTAGATACTTACTTATATTTAATTACTCTATGGCATTGGAGTATTATTGCGTTAAGACTTAAGTAGTATATGTTTACAACTAAAGCTCACAAAATTGTATTAATATATTTGCAAATATCTCAGAAACTGCTGTTTTTATAAAAATATATGTCAAATAAAAGTTTTTTATTTCTAATAGTCCTACAATTTTGCAATGATAAGTTGTTTAGTTTCTCCAATAGTTGTGGAGATACGGAAATTAACGCTTCTGTAATGTACCCTAAAAATCATTTTCATAGAAAAATGAAAATAGCCAGTTTATTTATAATCTTAATCAACGCCTAGATACGAATTTTAATCAAAATCGTTTAAGCAGATTTTGAGAAAACCAAATTGTTCTCTTTTCGCCCTTCAGTAAACTACCCTTAATTTTAAGTTTTTATAGACACACATACAGACGGCATTGCAAAGACTATTTTTAAGGGTTCGGGGGGTCATGAGACGTCGACATCCATCAACATTTCAGGTAAGTTTTTTTTTTTTACGGTCGCAATACTTAAACTTTAATGTCCAAAAAGTTAAAAAAATTCATATAATTGCGTATATATTGAAAGTTATTGATTTTATAAAAATATGTTTCGGATAAAATATCTGTATTATAAATATATATACATATTTGTAATGCTAAGTAATTTCATATCTCAAATAGTTTCGGAGCTATTTAAAAAAATGTTAATTTACGCATCAGACCGGAGCCCTTAAAGCCATTTTGCCGAAATATGAGGGTAGCCATTTTGTTTGGAATATTTATTAATGTTTATAAATGAAATTTAATCAAAATCGTTGGAGCCGATTTTGAGAAAATCGACTTTTTCTCTTTTTGCCATTCAGTAAACTACCCTTAATTTTAAGTTTTAATAGACACACAAACAGACGGCATTGCAAAGACTATTTTTAAGGGTTCGGGGGGTCATGAGACGTCGACATCCATCAACATTTCAGGTTAGTTTTTCTTACGGTCGCAATACTTAAGCTTTAATGCCCAAAAAGTTAAAATATATATATATAATTGCGTATATATTGAAAGTTATTGATTTTATAAAAATATGTTTCGAATAAAATATTTGTATTATAAATATATATACATATTTGTTATGCTAAGTAATTTCATATCTCAAATAGTTTCGGAGCTATTATAAAAAATGTTAATTTACGCATCAGACCGGAGCCCTTAAAACGATTTTGCCGAAATATTGAGAGTAGCCATTTTGTTTGGAATATTTATTAATGTTCATAAATGAAATTTAATCAAAATCGTTAGAGCCGATTTTGAGAAAATCGACTTTTTCTCTTTTTGCTCTACAGTAAACTACCCTTAATTTTAAGTTTTAATAGACACACAGACAGACGGCATTGCAAAGACTATTTTTAAGGGTTCGGGGGGTCATTAGACGTCGACATCCATCAACATTTCAGGTTAGTTTTTCTTACGGTCGCAATACTTAAGCTTTAATGCCCAAAAAGTTAAAAATATATATATAATTGCGTATATATTGAAAGTTATTGATTTTATAAAAATATGTTTCGAATAAAATATTTGTATTATAAATATATATACATATTTGTTATGCTAAGTAATTTCATATCTCAAATAGTTTCGGAACTATTATAAAAAATGTTAATTTACGCATCAGACCGGAGCCCTTAAAACGATTTTGCCGAAATATTGAGAGTAGCCATTTTGTTTGGAATATTTATTTATGTTCATAAATGAAATTTAATCAAAATCGTTAGAGCAGATTTTGAGAAAATCGACTTTTTCTCTTTTTGCCCTTCAGTAAACTACCCTTAATTTTAGGGGTAGATATCCAATTCCAAAAACCCCTCGGGGCAACCCTATGAAAACCCTAGATATCAAGTTTCAGCTCAATCGGTAAAATAGTTTAGGCTCTAGTTGGAGGTACAGACAGACAGACAGACAGACAGACAGACAGACAGACGGAAATTCAAAAACCACTTTTTCGGATTCAGGAAGTCATGAAACGTCAAAATTCATCAAAATCTCGAGTTCGATTTTTTTGACGATCACAATACTTTCTCTACCTGTAAGATAGAGAGAAAGTAAATATAATAGCTTAGCTATTTAACCCAAAACCCTATAATAATATATCGTCTTATGGATGGACAATTAAGAAATGTAGATAGTATGAATGTGTAGATATATATATAAAAGATTCTATTTGAATATCTTATCATTATTAGAAATTTAAACAATTATATACATATTTTTTCAAAACAAATTAATCAGGTAGCATGTTGGATCAAACACACTTTTTAATAGCCACATTGGTGCGCACGCAGCTTAGTGTCAAGTTCATATAGTCTTGTTTCACGTCTATTGGGGTTTGAATTCCTGCTGGGTGTACTTAGTATGAGTTTTTCCAAATGGTTTCCCTCACTACCTCAATGCAAATGTGGGTACATTTTAATCTAAATCTTATTTTAATAATCATAGCCACAATATCGTAATTAATATATTTGTGTTTTATTCAAATGGGTTGAATAATGAACATGTTTGTCTATGTTTTTTGTAAGAAGGTCACCAGAGCCTTAAACCTGTGGTTGTGTTCAGTTTTGTGTGTGGCAAGTGTTCCCGCTATCCCACGCCAAACACATCCATCATGTTTGTACCTAGTACGTGTCCAGACATCACATGTCTATGTATGGTCACAAGTTTTCACTGCAAGGCTCAATACGGAGAAATAGATGGATGGAATGGAACTTTCCTCCTGGCTGAAAAAACCTTTACTTCGTCTTTTTCCCACGATGGTAACAAAAACACAACAAAAATAACTTTCGTTTTGACATAACTCTGAGACATATAGTACCTATGGCGAAACACGTTTGATTTGATAAATGCTGGACTAGAAAGTGTTTAAAATTACATCAATATAAATGAGTTGATTAATTTTATAACCATTATTAATTTATTATTATTTATGTTGGATTATATAGGCTTATATAGTATTATTGTATTTGGCAAGTGAATCGTTAAACTATTTTAGAGTTATTTTGTAAGGTAAGTTAATAATAGAGTAATTAGACCAATAAATCAAATACTTTTTTCAAATAAAATTTTATACATTTAAATTATTGATCAAATATAAAAATAATGTGTATTGTGTTTCAAAAAGAGAATTACAAAACCAAGAAAGTTAGAGATCTGAAACTTGTAAGGCCATACATATATTCAGGAGCGCAGCCTAACCACCCGGTCTCAGGCTTATCTCAACTGAGTCCCAGGTAGCGAGTGTACTGTCTGGGTTTGAAACAACAAATTCAGAGATTTCAAACTAACTATTAAAATAAACACTGATACTAGCAGACCCAAGTTAAATTTAATTTAAAATATTAAAATTTAACAGCACTAATATTAGATTTAATTTAATATTAAGACATATGCATGCCTACATAAAATTAAGCATACATTTAAGTTAATCCAAAGAATCAAAAAATTAAGATGATTATGAAATAAATATTAAAATTAAACAGGTTGAAATTTTTATGACGCACATTTCATGAAATCAAAAAGATATATTATATTTTCTGCCATTAACTCTTACTTTATTTCTTCCTCTGAGACACTTTATCAGCACTAATAATTTTGGCATTCAAATTTCGTTTTGTATTTCTTTAACTATAGTTATTACTAAAATATATTGGGATAGTGATTATAAAACATTAATTTTAACTTTGATTGGAAGGCCTTGCAGGTATTTGTAGTTCTTATTGCGATTGAAGAAACTTCAGCTCTAATGGGAAGAGGAAATTCACAATCAGGAGAAACATAATTTGTCAAAACTTAATCTGTGAAAACTTGGTCTCGAGGTTCTCGGGGTTAAATAGACATTAAAACATCCATGAAAACACAAACAATATGGATGGGTTCAAGAAATTTCAAACCAAAAAACAACTTTAAGTATTTTCTAATCTCATAATCTTTTTTCTGCTCTCCATACCTGATCCAAATATTCTTAATATTTTTATACCAATTTTGACATAAGTAAACTATTCATTATTTTAAAGTGACATTTGGCCAAACTTGTAAAAAATTTCAATATGAATAGACATTTTAAGCCTGCATAAACTTTGAGACGAGAGGTCACTCCCAGTTTAACTCATTCACAGATCACAGCCACGAGTACTTTGGAATAACATAAGGTAGACTTGCAGGAAGTAAACAAAAACAAGGAATATAGTTACCATTCATCATTCCATGAGATATAAACATTGTTGGAGCAATTTAGGTATAATATTAAAGGTCTCAACACCATCACATTGTGATAAGAACTGTAAATTAGTGTCACAAGAGCATATCACACTATTATTTTCACAATCATTAACTAGCAAAAAGTTTCTTGTTTATTTGCTTTTACAACGATTTTCTCTAAACTTTAGTGTAGTGGTGTAGGATCTTGGGTAATTTAAGCCTGACAAATGATCTAGCTCAATTAATATTTTTACGAATCAACTGATAATCATAACTCGTTAATGTTTCATTTTAACGATTTCTTTGGAATCTACTATGTAAAATAAATGGCCTTTCAGTTGGGTTTTCCGTTGCTTTGCGTGTCAATGTATGGTTTAATTTTTGTCTATTTCGTACAAGTTCTAATTTTGGTTCATAGTCATGATCAGTCACACTTTCAACATTTTATATCCTTAACTTTCAAAACACATTTACTGATCTTTTTGACACATTTGAAACGTTCATTATTTAAACTCCGTGTTGATACTGATAACAACACAAGCTACACTGCCACCACAAGGAAATCTATCAACAAAGGTAATTACGTCATTGATAGTTCATGATAGCGCCACATAGGGGTTTCATGGACAGTTTAGCCAACCCCTATTGTTTGTGCAACCCTTGGGACATAGTTATTATTATTATTATTATTATTATTAGCACCGCGTCTTACTACCCGTTCGGGTTATACGCACTTACGCTAATGTGTAATGGTAGGGTGATTGTGAGATGAAATGGAGGACCTACAGTTTAACGTGGAATCCGAACCACGGTGGAGATCTGGCACTCCTCACATTCACAAGTTGTGATTAATACACGTCTTGTCAGAGGTGAAGGAAGAGTTCGGCAATCAGATAAATCTGTGCCGGGACCGAGTGTAATGATCCTGCTTTGTTGCATAGCTTTTGGTGTAATTAAATTAAGTTTGTGTCAAATCTATTTGTCGCACTGTACTGTTGTGTATTCATTTCCGTACACGTGCGAGCAGGCTACGGGTTAGGAACATTTGGTTTGCTTGTTTCTAGCTCTAGTAATTATTAAAGAAAAAAACCTCGCAGTGTGAGTGCGAGAAAGAGAGCAATATTTTTCATTTGCAAACTGTATTTGTTTTGATTTCTTTTTAAAAGGTAGTTTTGCTTGTGCTCGCAAGAGTTCAGCAGCTCTCAGTATCAAAATTAATGTTATAGCCATGAAACTGGTGGGGGGTATGAATAATTTGCAGCACTTGTTAACGAGGTGTTCTGAGAGAAAGACACGATGAAGAAACGCGAGTGTTATTGGGGCAATTTCTTGAATGTAGCATCTTAATATGTGCAAATAAAACTTGTAATATGTATTAATATATACATTATTTAATTAACAACATCATCAGGAGGTTCGCGTGGGAAGGAGAATCGCGACAAATGGCTTTCCCAATCGCGGGGCACGATAAAAAACACTCACGGTAAACTCGGGAATTTAAGAGGTGCTTACCGACGGCTTGATAAAATACTCACGGTAAACTCGGTATTTTAAGAGGTGCTCACCGACGGCTTGATAAAAAACACTCACGGTAAACTCGGGAATTTAAAAGGTGCTCACCGACGGCTTGATAAAATACTCGCGGAGAACACGGGGAATTAATAGGTGCTACCAACCAATTCAAGGGCAGATGCAGCAATGGAGCAGCTGTGACACACAAAGGCGTTCCTGTAGGTACTTCATCAACAATGCAGAATAGCAACAGAGCATCGAAGTAACCGATCAACGGATGTTGGGGAATCACCGAGGGACAGGTCGACTGAATAGCGTAGATATGTTTTGCTACATGGTATTATTTCATTATTTAATCAATTAATGTTGTTGATAACAGCAGTGAGGCAACAGAGCAGCGGATGCTGGACCATCGCCGTGGAACAGATCAACAGAATAGGAGGGGATGAATAAAATGTTTGTGTCACATTTCAGTATTTTAACTAATTAATGTCATTGTGGATAGCAGCGAAGTATTTCATTAACGGATGCTGGACAATCACCGAGGGACAGATCAACAGAAGAGCAGTAGTTATATATATTTTGTTTGTTACATTTAATTATTTTAATTGATTGATTGATGGGTTCATTGTAGTAAGGGAATTCGTTATAACATTTAATGAAGTAAGTAGAACTTAAAAGGTGTTTAAACTTAGAAATTAATATATTTAAGAAATTCAACAACTCTTTTAGTTGATGATGTTAGAATCAGAAGAGGATTTAATTGGGGAAGAGTGTAGTAGTGGGATAGGTCAGTTTCCATTTTGTTCGGAAGATAAAGACATCATGAACAGACCATATAACCAAGAAGGATTAGAGGAGAGTGAGGAGGATTGGGAAAATGAAATGTATGAGAGTAGATTAAACAAACTAAAGGTGGGAAATGCAAACAGTAGAAACTTACATGAAGGGTGCATTTCTGTAACAGAACAGGTAGAAGAAGGGGAGTCAGGAAATAATAGTGAGGATCAGATATTAGATGAAAATAGCTCAAAGGGACATTCAAAATTAAAGGATGGGGGTGATGAAATTTCGATATTAAAAAAAACTACTGTAGACATAGAGGATAGTAAAAGAGATTCTGAACCAGCTGAGGTAGAAAAGAATTTAATAGGGGAAGGGAACAAAAAAATTGAACAACTTATCATGACTATAATGAGTCAGATGGAAGATAATAATAAAAAATTGGGAACCCAAATAGAAAATAATAATGAAAAATTGAGAGCTCAAATAGAAAACAATAATAAACAAATAGAAAACAATAATAAACAAATAGAAAACAATAATAAAGAAATAAAAAACAATATTAAAGAATTAGGAATAAAATTAGAGTGTAAACTAGATAACCTGGAAATATCGCACCAGGCACTTAATGTTAAGGTAATGGATCTAGATAAGAGTTTGATCACTGTAAAACAAAATCAAAACGAGTTGGAACAAAAACAAGATAATTTAAGAAAAATTCATTTTGATTTAATTGGGGGAGTTGACAAAGTGAATGAAAAAATAGAAGGGCTAGAAAAGAAATTTATAGAGACAGTCAAAAGCACAGAAAATAAGGTAGAAGGTATTGAGTTCAAAATTGTTCAAATAAAAAATAATGTCAAAATAGTTCAGTCTAACTTGGAAAGAGAAGTCAGTAAGGTTAGGTTAGAACTGGAGGGTCAACTGGATGTGAACAGGGATTATATTACGTCGCAAGTAGAAGATGTACTGACCCAAAAAGGCGAAAGCATAGAGGAAAAGGTCAAAAAGTTAAAAGATAGCTATATGAAAAATCTTGAGAAATTACAAAACAAAGTGGAGGACTTAGAATGCAAATTTAATGAAGTCAAAAATAAAGAGAAAGTTGATAGTCATGTTTGTCATAATAGTGTCTTGTTTAGAGGAATGAATGAGGAGATGTTATCTTCAATTCCCAAATTCAAGGGGCAGAAAGGAAATATTTCGGCAATCCAATATATTCGAAAAGTGGAGCGTACTTTGAAAGGAGAACGATTTAGTGAAGCTAATAAGATTGCTATTTTGTTATCAGGATTAAGAGAGGAAGCTAGGTCCTGGGCAAATTCTGTAGAAGGAGAATGGGATACATTTGTGCAAGCAAAGAGTGCTTTGTTGGGAAAATTTTGGTCACAGGTAAAACAAGATAGTTTTTTGCAGCAGATTTTCAATGGTAAATACAGTGTTCGAGCAGGAACTATGTGTGAATATCTTCACAAATATAAGGTACAAGCAAAGTATTTGAAATACCCGATAGAGGAAGATAGGCTCATGGGGCATTTAATATATCATTTTCCTCAAAATGTACAGGATGCTCTTATTGGCGCGAATTTACAGGACCTTCAAGACATGGAACGGGTGTTAAATGCATTTGATGATAGATGTCAAAGAACTAGAGAGTGGGAATATTTAGGGGATGTGCAGGAACATGATTCAACACAAAATGGGCACGTACCTTCAGATTCAGAAAGAAGTACAGGGATAGAAAGTAAACAAAATTGGTCAAGTTTCCAGAAATTTAAGGATCAATACCATCCACAGGGACAAGGTAGAATAAATGATCAGTATCAGAGAGAAAGCAGAACACCACCTCCATCACAACACTGGGAGAGAGGGCAAGGAAATAGGAGCAGGGGAAACCAAGATAGTGGTCCACGATTCAACCAGGGACAGTATAGGCAACATGATCACAATCAGGGACCGAAGGGATATAATCAGTATTATCACCCACCAAGGTACAGAGAACAAAGAGACATGGGAACCCAAAATACTAATCAGGGACAGAGGCAAGATGATGGACGAGTTCGAGCGAGAACTGTAATGGCAGAGGTGTATCAGCCTAAACATTTGGATGAAATTAAACCTTATTTTGAGAAAGTGACAAAGATAGAGGGAAAGTAGGGATGTATGGCTGGAGTAGGAATAGGTTTTGTGTCCTCATGATGATAAAACTTTTATTAGGATTGTACTATGAGCTTAGTAAATTGTGCTTTAAACTTAGTGTGTATAAGAAAAATCTTTTAAGATCTTCTTGTAATGTGAATTTAACTTAGGGTATAATTCTACCGAAATATGGATAGTGTATATTTTGAATGCTATTCAAGAGAACTACCAATTTAGTCTGAAATGTCAGAGATATTATATTTTGTGTTTTGTCAAGAGTTTCATGCTAATTATGTGCAGTGCAATGTGTATGTTTTTTTTTATGTTGCTTATTATATTATATTATCATGTGAAAATAGTGTACATGTAAGAAGGCTAGCTAAACTCTAAATAATAACTCTCTTTAATATCACTAGTCTATTGTGTTTTATCAATTAAAGTGAGACACTAAAACCTTTCTGCCATAGAACATTAAAATCAGAAAAGGAAATGGCAAAGCAAAATGAACATTATTAGAACTGTTAAGTGAGAGATTTTGAAGTAAATGATAAACATTTTAAATTATATCAGATGATTGATGCCTGCCGCTACTCTATGTAATCAATACATTGGTTTTCTAGTTTTTATTAAATATATAAGCTTTAGTGGTGTCATAATATGTGCAAAGGGCTCAATGTAAAAACAAGCTGACCGAATTACTTCCTGACTTATTTTTCTTCTAAAAATAACTCAGAAAGTAGGGGAGTACTGTAATGATCCTGCTTTGTTGCATAGCTTTTGGTGTAATTAAATTAAGTTTGTGTCAAATCTATTTGTCGCACTGTACTGTTGTGTATTCATTTCCGTACACGTGCGAGCAGGCTACGGGTTAGGAACATTTGGTTTGCTTGTTTCTAGCTCTAGTAATTATTAAAGAAAAAAACCTCGCAGTGTGAGTGCGAGAAAGAGAGCAATATTTTTCATTTGCAAACTGTATTTGTTTTGATTTCTTTTTAAAAGGTAGTTTTGCTTGTGCTCGCAAGAGTTCAGCAGCTCTCAGTATCAAAATTAATGTTATAGCCATGAAACTGGTGGGGGGTATGAATAATTTGCAGCACTTGTTAACGAGGTGTTCTGAGAGAAAGACACGATGAAGAAACGCGAGTGTTATTGGGGCAATTTCTTGAATGTAGCATCTTAATATGTGCAAATAAAACTTGTAATATGTATTAATATATACATTATTTAATTAACAACATCATCAGGAGGTTCGCGTGGAAGGAGAATCGCGACACGAGGATTGAACCCCGGACCCTCAGCACAGAAGTCTGACACCTTACCCCTAGACCACCATGTCACCGACCTTGGGACATAGTTAGTATGTGCCTTGGAGCCACTATAGCCAACCCCTATAGTTTGTGCAACCCTTGGGACATAATTAGTATGTGCCTTGGAGCCACTTTAGCAAACCCCTTTAGTTTGTGCAAACCTTGGGACATAGTATGTGCCTTGGAGCCACTTTAGCCAAACCCTATAGTTTGTGCAACCCTTGTGACATAGTTAGTATGTACCTTGGAGCCACATTAGCCAACCTCTATAGTTTGTGCAACCCTTGGGACATAGTTAGTATGTGCCTTGGAGCCACTATAGCCAACCCCTATAGTTTGTGCAACCCTTGGGACATAGTTAGTATGTGCCTTGGAGCCACTTTAGCCAAACCCTATAGTTTGTGCAACCCTTAGGACATAGTTAGTATGTGCCTTGGAGCCACTTGCTATGTTTTTATTCTACCTCTGTAAGAATCAACCGTTTGTAGGGTCCCAGTTGTTACGCCGCCTTTAGGATAACCTGAGGACGTGCACTTCAAGCGTATTAAAAAAAAGCCTTTTCTTTTAGATTGACGTCTTAAACCACATTAACCACACTTATTCTCTTTGAATAAAATGCACTATTGAATGTAGTATAGTATTCATTTGTTTTATTTCCAGTTTGATCACCAAAAATAAAAACTTTAAATTCAAAGATAAATTACAGAAGAAACGTTAATATTAACTCTAAATAAAAATAAGAGATTTTGGTTTGTTGTTTCCTATTCACATTATTAGGTAGAATATGTATTGTATAAATCTTATATTGATAGTTAAATTTTCATAAAAACATAAGTAATCTAATAAAAGGCAGCTGTTTCAGAGCTTAACACTTTACACCGCATTAACACCAATTTGGCTAACTATAAAATCAAAAAACCTCGATCGATCAAACTCTGCAAATAAATTTTAGAAAACCTGTGCGTCTATAGTTCTAGCTTTAAAAGAAATTAAAAAGCCTAATATCTTAGACCGTTTGACCACAGATTTTGGTGGCTAATAAGCAAAACCAAGAAACATAGAAAGCATAAACTTAAAATAGCCTTACAAGCTTGAGTTAGGCTATTGTTGTTTAACTTTAGCGTATTTAAACGTTCATAAATCGTGAACTTAATGCCTCAAGTCACCTGACCAACGGTGTTTATAAGTACTAAATCAAGAAAACTAGAAAGCTGAAACATTGTGTATGTACTGTAGAGTACAATGGGAAAATTCATTATTTTAACCTCAGGATTATTTTTAAATCAATAAATCTAGAATATCTATTTTTACTTTTATATCCATTCAAATAGTTACGGCTAAGACTCCTATACCATTTATGAGGGTGGTTCCAAAACAAAGAAATTAGATAGAGGAATCTTTGTACAAAGAGAAGCATCAATATTTGTATCTAGGACTTATTATTTTTAACTCAACAACTCAAGCAAGCTTATTTTTAGTTTTCCATAAATTTGGAGGCTTACGCACTAGACAGCGTGACCATATGTTTGGGAACTATAAAAACAAATAATTATAAAAGATAAAATTTGACTTACGCCTGCATACTTAGGGCAACGTCAGATTGTGTACTTAAAATGTATTTGCCTTATTTTACATACATTTAAAGCTTTACGTCATAGGCTGCTTGACCACCGGAGGGGGTGAATCCGATTTCAAAAAACTTAAAAGAGATGATATTTTGAATGGTTATCTAACCAAACATGATGGTTTTTACCCCAAGTGACTTTCTTACCACTCTTTATTGTGTCTGTTGCTTCATACCACCTGACTATAAGTTCCGGCAGCTTATAAACCAAGAAAGATAGAAAACTTAACATTTGTCAAAAGTTTACTTACTCAATGAAACTTTAGGCTGTGCTTTTCAGGCACACTAGCTAAAGACCTACAACTTGTAGTTCAATAGTTCACTAGCTCAATTCCTACAGTTGTAGTTAAATAGTTAGTTAGCTTGAAACAGATTATAGTTCAATAATTCACTAGCTTATGACCTACATATCTTGCAGTAAAATAGTTCATTAGCTCGAGATCTACAGCTTGTTTTTAAATATTTCCCTGTATTGTGATCTACCTCACTACTTTACTAGCTCATTATTTCTACAGTTCACTAGTTTGTGACCTACAACTTGTAGCTCAATAGTTCGCTAGCCTATGACCTATATCTTGCAGTAATATAGTTCATTAGCTCGCGAACTACAGCTTTTAGTTCAATAGTCAACTAGATTTTGACGTAAAGCTTGAGGTTCAATAGTTACCCTGATTGTAGTTAAATAGCAGCAGAATAACTAATTATTTTTCAAACTGTAGCTCATATTTCAAGATTAATACCTGCAGCTTTTAATTCAAAGATCACTAGTTAATTACCTACGAAATGTAGTTCAATAGCTAGCTAGCTCGTGGCCTTAAGCTTGTAGTTCAATAGTTCACTAGCTCACAGCCTTAAGCTTGTAGTTCAATAGTTCACTAGCTCGCGGCCTTAAGCTTGTAGTTAAATAGTTCACCAGTTTGTTGCCTGCGTTTTTATACGTTTTCTTCTTTACATCACAATATTTATTTTATAGCTCTGATTCTGCTCACCATAATATGAATTGGCAGAATCAGCTCAGTGCTAAGGTCATTGTCTTTGATCCTAAAGGCCGTAGTTTAAACCTCTTTCAGGATGAGTTTGGAAAGGCTGTTTCTCTCTGTTTCTCACCTTAAATGTTGATGCATTCCCTTTTGTTTAACTTACTTATTTACTCCCTGCAGTGGGTATTAGTTCTACATGTCAATCTCATCTAGTCTTGTTTGGTAATAACTGGAAGGTAGGTGTTCAAATCCTGGCTGGGTACACTGATGATGGTTTTCTCTTTACGTGAATTTGGGTATATCTCCTTTTTTACTCTACCTTCCTTGTGCCTACTATACGAGCGTAATTAATATATATTATTTCAGTACGAATGATTAGTGAGACATGGGGAGAAAAAACTTTGTTAGTCTTATCCTATGAGATTTATTCATCCATAGCCTTTGGACTTCACTTATATATGGATATAAATGTACATACAGTAAATGACTGGCTTAGATTTTCATTAATAGGCTTTACTGATATGTAAGTGTTTTATATTTCTATGAAAATCAGTTAAAACACATCTAAATCATATGATATTGTCCTCTCCCCTGATCAATCTGTGACGCAACCCACAATATAACTACGTGATGCTGCCTGCAGTCGTCACAGGCGTTACCAACATTTGAACATTCGCAGAAACCAATTAAAATATAGAAGAGCTGCCGTGTTTCGATATATTAACAATACAATGTAGCTAAGATGTCACTCTCATGTTAGATTGCCTGCTGAAGACGGGGAGATTTGGGTTTGAGTCCTGGTCGAGTTTATACAGGATGATTTTTCCTAAAATTGTTGCCCACTCTCATCTCAAGCAAATAATTGTAAGAATTAATAGCCAGAGCTATTATTTATGCTTATTAGTGGGAATTACTTCATCTAGATATCACATTCTGAAAATTGAGGTCCCGGGTTCGATTCCCGTGTCCAGGTGTCATTTTTCAATTTTCAGAACAAATAATTGTAGATTACGTCTAAAAATTTTATTTCCTCATCCCTACTCTATTAGAGTAGTTATTATACATGCGTATAGCCTTAACAGGTTGTGATAAATAACCAAACAATACGAAATACATATTAAAATATCATATTTTTACTTTATAGCACATATATTTGTGTGTGCAAAGATTTTCATGTATATTATTACCAACTATTTTGCTAATACTTTTCTTTAATTAGGTGTTTGGAGGTGAACTTTGCTAACAGATTGGGAGGAGAACAAAGAGGAGTTCAAAATCGTAATTTATTCAGTATATAATTCTGTTTTTAATTTGTTGTCGTCTCGTCTTTTGTCTCGAATGTGAAGCGTTCCCCTCACGTTGTATCAAGTTAAGAAATTGGAAGATTTTGAGGAAAAGCTATGAGAAATATAATTTGACTTAAGAGGGATACCAATTAGGAAAAATGAGAAAGTTACATAATGGAAACCTTGATGATTTGTATCCATCCCCAAATATACTAATGATAACCAAGACAAGGTTGTGGAGGCCTATTTGGGGTTGTTATGCAGCGCGTATGGGTGATTACAGGAATATTGTACACAACACTTTAGTTGGGAAACTTAAAGATACAAGAACCTTTGGTATGCTGAAGAAATGTATGTGAGGTGTAGACTAAATGAAAATAGAATTAAATTAAGTGAAGTGTCAGTTTTTTAGCGTATGGCAGCATTGGCTGGGGTAGGTAGGTATATATTACATATTTTGGTCGCCTGTGTGTATGATATGATGTGATGATAGTGATTATGAAGGTAGGGAGCCAAGAATGATCTTAAACCTAACTTAGCCCTAACTAAACAAATCCTGGTGACGGTTGGAATAATTTCCCGTTTGATACAAATACACCTAGTACTATCCGAGGATTGAACCTGTGACCCCCAGGTGAGTAGCCAGGTGTACTAACCTCTATACCACGGGGCCAATTAGGAGTGTCAGTTCAAGGGTCAGGGTAGTTTGTTATTTAAAGGTGAACTCCTAAGTCCCATATTGTTGATTTATTACATTTGTTTAAACACTGTGATTATATTTCATATAACTATCTAAACTAGCTATATAAGCTAGTATAAAATAATTTTCAAAGAATATAGCTATGTTTAGTAGTATTAGCACTAGCTGTTTATGTCACTATAGTATACGTGATTAGGGCTGCTTTTGAAAAGCGTTTGTAGTAACTAAACAATATTAGTTTCCACGAAAGTGAATTAATTATCTGTTTACTAGTGAAACTTTTTTTTTTGTTCAACTTCTTTGTGTAACCTAACTATAATAATGGATTAAGGTTGGGTGCTAGTGAGCACCAGATTAGTGCATTAATTGTGCAGTTTTTATAGCATAAACATTTTTTGGCAAAAATAGATCCTATAATTCTTCTATAGAAACATAGAGTTTAGCTTTCTGCACATGCTAATTTCAAGAGTTCTTGAATATCTCTCATGAGCATAGCGGCATTTGGTGACAAACTTTTTAAATGCAGAGAAAAAGTTGTCACTAAATTCAAGGACACCTTTGACAGATATTAAAGAACTGTTGAGATTAGCAAGTGTGAAAAACTAAAATCTATGTTTCTATAAAAGAAATATTTGATTTATTTTGGCCAAATAAATGTTTATGCTATAAAAAATTGAAAATACTGCCCTAAACTCACGCTCACTAGCACCCCATCTTAAGTAGCCAAGCTTTTATATTTGTTAATTATGACCATAGACGAATCTAATTATAATATTTGTTAAATTGCAAAATGAAACCTGATCACGGGAATCAAACTCAAGACATTTGGCATCGAACGACATTACACTACCCACTGAGCTATCCAGGAATCGTACACTTATAAATTTACACTGGTCAGCATAAAGCCTTACCGAGTCTGATAATTCGTGATCTTAATTGATCGCTCTTATTAGCCGATACTATACACACGTCCATAACAGAATCTAACTTAAAATATGAGTGAAGAATGAGCCTGAGCACAGGACTCCACTTTTGGATAGCTCAGTGGTAAATAAATGGCGCATTAAGCCAAACGTCCCGGGTTCGATTCCCGTGTCCAAGTTTAATTTTTCATTTTAAAGAACATGATATCTAAGTGCGGCTATTACCGTAACTAACAAAAATAATAGTTGGAATCCATAATAATACTCGTATAGTTAAAGTACATCAATTAAGAGGCAAAAGTAGGAAAACACTAGTCTAGGAATGTTTGTTTGTATTGCGAGTTTCCGGCGATTTTGATGAAGATATTTATTGAATTGAAACAGGCTCACCTCATTATATAATAATTGGTGAATATCTAGATGACAGAGATATAGCGAACAATATTAGGCATGTTCTCTTGGGTTAAGTTTGGTTACTTATAAGTCATGAACCGATAAAATTCATCCTTAGGAACAATTCTAAGTGCCCCAGTAAATTTTTTTGAAATGTATCCATAGAAAACACTAAAAACACTTTATATGGTTATTAAGGCCGTCTGCCTATTCATCTAAGGGATCTGTAGCAGTGTTTTTATTACCATTAAAAATTAAAATTCTATATGACTATCATTTTAATATTCCATCCATACAGTACATGTTTTCAATATTATTCTAGATATTTACGTCAGTAATCAGAATTATGAGGTAAGTAGGTATTGAACAGTAACGCTATTTGATTTATACCGGGAGCGTTGGCTAAGTGAAAGTGGGTTTAACTGTCTTGATCGACTCTTATTCGGGAGGTCAGCACTTGAATTAGACTTGTTTGGGTGCATTGCGTGTAGCTCATCATAAACAAGTTTCAACCAACCTCTATCAAGGTGAATACTGGTATATTAACAGTTTTAAATTATTCAACAGCCCTTGTTTTAACGTATTAACTCAAAATAATATTTCAGAGATTATGCCTGAAAATGCCAGTTAAAGATATCATAAAGAATGACACATCTTAAAGCCTGCATTGGTGGACAAGCAGACAAGGACGTTAAACTCCTATTGTCTGGTGTGTTGATGACTGATGTTTTGGCTTACAAATACCGGATGGATGTACTGAAATGTTTTTCCTAAATAATTATTCTTCTCTCTACCTCTTCATAGACACGGATAAGCTTCCTATAGATTACAACTTCATTATTAACTTCAAAATTTATATGTGAGCATTTATATAAAAAGTACTCAAAAATGGCGCAAACCAGTTCGACATTTTTAAAAATTCCAAAATGACAAAACATAATCTACAAAAATATATATTTATACAATAAGGGGATCATGAACAAAGTTTGTGTACTCAAGAGCATTATATGGGACGAAAAAAAAGACATGTCATCAAACTTGGAACCCTTCTTATGATATATGAATATAATCTGAGACTGAACTTAAATTGAACTAAGAATCATTCTCTACACATTTATCGCTTTCTCAACCCCCGTGAAGACAAAATTTTTTAGATTAAACTCAACTAAAGCTAGATTGTACAGCACCAAGCTCACAACCAAGATCTTACAGACTTCTATTGTCTACCATTTACATCCTCATCCTGTCTACAAAAATGTTGATTTGGTTTAAAAACAAAACTCAGGACGTAGACACACTTACATAAGTCTATGGCAGCCTCTTTAATCACTTGCAGCTAAGCACCCTCAGACCACATACGAGTACATCCAGAGATGAGACGTTCCTAAAGAGCTCTGTCGCCTCACCCAGTCCTGAGAGGTCACCGGCGAACAAGTCATTAACAAGGAGGGCTCTCATACTGTGTTTCTTGCACGATAATTCAAGATTTTAAGACCACTAGGGGGTTTCCCCTTCAAGCAGTCGCTGACCCTCCTTTATATCATCTGCTCTTTCCTCTAAGTGCCTGTCAACACACGCGGCCATCAAGATACAAACACCCCCACGTACACTCTGAGACAAAATACCGCAAATATAATCAACTTGTCTAATATAATATTAGCATGATAGCGGGTCTATGGTCCAATTTCTATGGGGAGAATATTATATAAAATAAAATATTTTATTTTACCCGACTTCAATTTTATTTTCATTTATTTGAGGTATTTAACGTGCACTTTCTAAGCTGACTGATTATATCAGCAGACGACTTATAATCTATCTTAACTTTAGAACAGACACAACATCCAGCCCCCAACCATTAATTCAACACTGTGAAAGGAGAACCCACATTTCAACAAGGATACATTTTTCGGTTATGCTAAGAATCAAAAGTGGTACTCTTAGTGTAAATCCAATTTTCGTGGCGAGAGGATGGGAAACCATTTATAAAAAAACATGTTCACTACAACTGGTAGGGGCTTAGCCCCAACGTTACCGGCAAACCAGAATAAATGAGACCACGCGTGAGTGCTAGATATACCCTCAAGTATTCATACGTCAGGTCATGGGATCTGCATCCGTCTCTTTTAATAGGTATTATTAATGATAAGAAATAATACAATGGTTTAATATTTATCAATGTTGATTCAAAAAATGTTTCTGTTGTATGGTAAAAATCTTTCTACCAAAATCTCTAGCCACAGCCGAAGGGAGTTCTTTCCCACATATTCTCCAACATATTTTCTTAGACAAGTGATTTACAACTTCTTTCAACTCAACGGCAGACTGAGCAAGGCGGTAAAATTGTCAAAGGCTACCGTCACTTTCTTAAGGAAGGATTTTATCATTAGCTAGAGTTTTTAAAATTATTTTGATCATGGATTTAAAAATATTTATTTTTATTCCTTAAATTATTTCTAACTTATTTTCGTCTTCTCCTAAACTCCCGTGACACACCAATGCTCCACGGACTCACCGGTTAAAATCACTGCTTTTGGCAGTCAAACACATAAATCTAAAATATAAAAATTTATATTTTTTACAATTCCATGAGTTTGAGTTTGTTTTGTATACTAATTTATCATTTGATTCATATTTGATAAAGTCATGTGATATGTGTTTCCCGTATTAGAAAGCCCATCGACTATATCCCAAACTTATCTTGTCCAGCTTAAAGGTAACGGGGAGCTCAGGATTTAGGTCCCGGCCATGTGTACCGGGGGTGGATTTTATCTGACTCCAGCTAAGCATAATAGAAACAAGTATAGCTCTGTCGGTTACTAAGAGGCAGTATCTAAATAAAGAAGAAGGTTAAATAGCTCATATCCTAACCGATTAACCGGGAATCTAGATACAATTACACGCTCTAACCAGGAAACGTACTGAGTTCCGGATCTACATTATTTATTTTAAAACAGTAAAATTATGATTAGTTTGATGGTTTATTAATTTGAATACAACTAATTTTCAATGCTGTTGGGTTTTTTAAAGTGTGGAAAAATGATCTCACTGTTCCTTACTAAACTGTTTTTGTAAGTAGAATACAATAAACCTCACCAAGATGCGACTCTGGTTCTAGTTGAATCACTTACCAAAGTTAGGTGTCATCCTGAGGGAGATCTTAGGAGTTAAAGGCTATGGTCAGTTTTTACTCGTAGGACTGTACCTGCCCTTCAACAGCCGTGTCGGTACTCAAGGACTTCTGGCCAGAGAATGGTTGTTGAAATGAAACGAACGAAGGTGTGATGACAGCAAACGTTATTAATTAGAATAAAAATAATCATTGAATTGTAAGAGTTCTGCGCTTCTTTGTTATGAAACCCACAACTAATCAACACACGGCCACCTCACGGATAGAGACGTCAGATTTCATGACGTCTCGTGGTCTGGGTACCAGTTCAAAAAACCATCTTTTCATTTTGGCGTGGTCAATACATCAATTTATGAACGTAACATCTTTTGAAATCAAGTATAGTATGATTATGATAGAAAGGTAAGTTAAGAAAATCCTATCTCATTATTTTGACGTCAATATTTAATTTTATTATATTAATAGTATTATTTTTCAGTCTTAATAAAATCAATCAAAAGTGACAGCTGTAGATAATAAAACTTGATGTTTGAATGTATGAAAGTAGTTTCAGTAACTTTCAAAACTATCAGATACAATTATAACCACCAGAATCTTATTATAGCTGGAAGTTATATTTCACACCGCGCGTTAGTATTTCAGCACACCCTATGAGAGGGGCGTGCAGGGGGTACATAGTACCCTGGCCCGGGGGTCTAAAAGGGGCCTGAGAATTTCCTGGATCTCAGAAAATGTTTTTATATTATATTGAAGACTATCATTCACATATCAACTAGTAATATAATTTAAGTATAGATTTTCCTTTTTTTATTTATAAAATTATAGATTATGTATACATTTTTTATCTTATTTTTCTTTTTTTCAGATAGGTTTGGTTAATTTTTTTGGAGGGGATTAATTAAAAATGGAAGGGGGCCCGAAAAAAACTTTGTATCCCTTATAAAATTATTCCCAGAGGCCCTGAGTATTTATCTGGATTATCCACATTTAATTATACCAATGATGTAGGAATGAGCAAGGTAGCTTAAGAGGATACAAAATTTACTCATTTGTGTTAAGAGAGAGTGGAAAACCATTGAGGAAAATTCACTCTCCGTATTTTCAGTCAAGATTTGAACCCTAGCCTACCTTTCCATTTTATTGGTAAGCCAGACTATATTACCTTGACGTTTAGATCGTGTGCCCACCAATGTGGGTCAGTTTGGAATTTGACATTAAACAGGTGTCGATTTATTTTTCCTCTTTGGTTTAATTTAATTATTATCACTACTTATTAGTACGATCTACAATAGTTACTGTCTAATTAAGATGACACTAATATAATATTACGGTTGAGTTGACGTATATAAGGTTAAGTGAGTTAAATCTACATCTGCTGAAGTAAGAAATATTTCTTGTTTGACAAGGTTAAGCAATAAAACTGTTTTAATTGATGAAATTATTAACTTAATCAGGCTAAACAATTTTACAAATTTCGATTAAAATGTATTAAATTTAAAGTAAATTAATGTAAAAATAACAATAATTATAGCAAGAATATACAGGCGAGTTTAGTCTAAAATAACCCTTCTTAATATTTATACAAAAAATAAAGCGTTAAAATATAACATTTTATTTAAACATATACATTAAAACAAGTATGCATCAGATAGAACTTGGCCAGTTGAATTACACAAGTATACTTTAAAAGAACTTGGCCCGTTAAATAGCACAGTTGAGGAAACTTTTTTATTATCAGGCTACATTTATCACTATAATTTTTAATCGATTAATTTAAACAGTAGGGATGAAGAGGTGCTGTTTGGATTAAATGCACCCCATTTACGTTTGGAGAAGAGGTAAAAATCAATGTTCTAGGCTATATATGTAAAATCAGTCCCAAACTACCCAGCCTGAAATTGAGCCCCCGACCCTATAAAGCACGCGTTTAACGCCTCATACCACGTGACTACAACTTCTTTGTTCAATTTTTCAGAGCATATTTCCTCCCAAATCAAGTTTTTTCCAACTAGGGTTTAATGTTGGAAGAGGTAAGATGAAAATATAAATGTTAATTAACTGCTTACACAAATCTGTGTTCAAATAGAGCTGAGCGACTAATTATCTTCACTGGTCCTCTTCAGACCCTAACCAATATAAACTAAAATTTAAATTTTCCCCAAAAAAGTTAAACTTAAAAAACACACTATATTACCTAGATATAGTAATTAAATCAAATATCAGCAGTCGTATTAAAGTAACAGTAGCAACCCTTGCTTTTTTGTTTACTGTTTCTTTCTTTCTGTGAAATGATAATGTCATGGCCAATCTGATAAACATATTAAACATTAAATTAAAATAACTAGTGCAGTTCCGGATGACCAGATATGGTTATACTCAAACCAAGACTGTGTTAGAGCCAGAGGTTATAAGAGTAGTCTGTTACGAAGCCTACCTTTGAATGCTATCTTGATTGTGAGATAAACATAAAAATCTGGTAGAGCTGGTCTTGAATTGCGTGCACTACACGATATTAGGGGGTGTAAATTTCAATAAAACTGCAGTTACGCTGCCAAAATAGGTAGAAAATAGTGGGGGAAATTAACCAAACCTATCAACAGGTAGATTTTCTATGTTAGATCAGGAAATTAAGAGATATTCAATAGTTACTAAAATACATTTAAACTGGGTACAAAAGCATTACGATATCATGATAGTTTTTAAAAAATGTACAGTACATTTTATTAGGCTCAATATAAACTTTTAAATTTTAAATTCCAAATATAGTATCTACCAGAAAAATAAATAAAAAGCCGATTTCTTTATTTCTTAGAATGAATTCTACACTAAGGATACTGATTTTGAGTTACCTGGGGAAAACAAACTATCCAACAAGGATAAGGAAATGGAGAAAATAAATGGTACGGCACACCGCACAGACTTTCTCTCTATTTCTATAAACTCGTAAGATTTCTGAACGGAATAATGTACATTGTATCATCAACACTCCACATAAGAACACGCATAAAATAATATACAATGATATATAATCAATGAGAAAAGAGGCGCATCTTTGTCCACCTAAGAGCATTTCAAACAGTTTAATGTCTTCCACAAGGGTCAAAACTTTGTATTAAAATTTCGATTTCTGGTTAAAATTTTAACATTTTATATGGTGTTGCAGATCTTCAAGTCATCGTATTGATATTTAATAATTCATTTATACATTTTGACCGATAAAAAATGTAAATATTGACTATTGAGTCTAAAATGGAGATAGATCATTGCTATGCAAACATTTCTCCTGAGAGATTTAAGGAAAAATAACATACTTTTTTAGATACTTATATTTAATTACTCTATGGCATTGGAGAATTATTGCGTTAAGACTTAAGTAGTATATGTTTACAACTAAAGCTCACAGAATTGTATTAATATATTTGCAAATATCTCAGAAACTGCTGCTTTTATAAAAATATATGTTAGATAAAAGTTTTTTATTTCTAATAGTCCTACAATTTTGCAATGATAATTTGTTTAGTTTCTCCAATAGTTGTGGAGATACGGAAATTAACGCTTCTATAATGTACCCTAAGAATCATTTTCATAGGAAAATGAAAATAGCCAGTTTATTTATAATCTTAATCAACGCCTAGATACGAATTTTAATCAAAATCGTTTGAGCAGATTTTGAGAAAACCAAATTTTTCTCTTTTCGCCCTTCAGTAAACTACCCTTAATTTTAAGTTTTTATAGACACACAGACAGACGGCATTGCAAAGACTATTTTTTAGGGTTCGGGGGGTCATGAGACGTCGACATCCATCAACATTTCAGGCTAGTTTTTTTTACGGTCGCAATACTTAAACTTTAATGTCCAAAAAGTTAAAAAATTCATATAATTGCGTATAGATTGAAAGTTATTGATTTTATAAAAATATGTTTCGGATAAAATATCTGTATTATAAATATATATACATATTTGTAATGCTAAGTAATTTCATATCTCAAATAGTTTCGGAGCTATTTTAAAAATTGTTAATTGACGCATCAGACCGGAGCCCTTAAAGCCATTTTGCCGAAATATTGAGGGTAGTCATTTGTTTGTAATATTTATTAATGTTTATAAATGAAATTTAATCAAAATCGTTGTAGCCGATTTTGAGAAAATCGACTTTTTCTCTTTTTGCCCTTCAGTAAACTACCCTTAATTTTAAGTTTTAATAGACACACAGACAGACGGCATTGCAAAGACTATTTTTTAGGGTTCGGGGGGTCATGAGACGTTGAAATAGATCAACATTTTAGGTTAGATTTTTTTACGATCACAATACTTAAGCTTTAATGTCCAAAAAGCTAAAAATATATATATAATTGCGTAGAGATTGAAAATTATTGATTTTATAAAAATATATTTCGAATAAAATATTTGTATTATAAATATATATACATATTTGTAATGCTAAGTAATTTCATATCTCAAATAGTTTTGGAGCTATTATAAAGAATGTTAATTTACGCAACTGACCGGAGCCCTTAAAGCGATTTTGCCGAAATATTGAAAGTAGCCATTTTGTTTGGAATATTTATTAATGTTCATTAATGAAATTTAACCAAAATCGTTAGAGCCGATTTTGAGAAAATCGACTTTTTATCTTTTTTCCCTTCAGTAAACTACCCTTAATTTTAGGGGTAGATATCCAATTCCAAAAACGCCTCAGGGCAACCCTATGAAAACCCTAGATATTAAGTTTCAGTTCAATCGGTAAAATAGTTTAGGCTCTAGTTGGAGGTACAGACAGACAGACAGATGGAAATTCAAAAACAACTTTTTCGGATTCAGGAAGTCATGAAACGTCAAAATTCATCAAAATCTCGAGTTCGATTTTTTTGACGATCACCATACTTTCTCTACCTGTAAGATAGAGAGAAAGTAAAAAGGAATAAAATCAGATATTAAAGCAAAAAGGAGGATTGTGGTAAGCATCTGGACCCAGCTAGGTAAAATAGAGAAAATGTGTGACAATTTTGTTCATTTTGGCCCATCTATATTATCTGGATTAATTCTTAGATAATAGAAGATAAGCACAACTATCTAGTCACAAAGGAAATATCTTAGGTGTCACATGCCCATACCATTAAATGGTTACTTTAAATTAATAATACATTGCTAATGAACATTTTTACTTTCTCTCTCTCTATCTTACAGGTAGAGAAAGTATGGTGATCGTCAAAAAATTCGAACTCGAGATTTTGATGAATTTTGACGTTTCATGACTTCCTGAATCCGAAAAAGTGGTTTTTGAATTTCCGTCTGTCTGTCTGTCTGTCTGTCTGTACCTCCAACTAGAGCCTAAACTATTTTACCGATTGAGCTGAAACTTGATGTCTAGGGTTTTCATAGGGTTGCCCCGAGGGATTTTTGGAATTGGATATCTACCCCTAAAATTAAGGGTAGTTTACTGAAGGGAAAAAAGAGAAAAAGTCGATTTTCTCAAAATCGGCTCTAACGATTTTGATTAAATTTCATTTATGAACATTAATAAATATTCCAAACAAAATGGATACTCTCAATATTTCGGCAAAATCGATTTAAGGGCTCCGGTCTGATGCGTAAATTAACATTTTTTATAATAGCTCCGAAACTATTTGAGATATGAAATAACTTAGCATTAAAAATATGTATATATATTAATAATACAAATATTTTATCTGAAACATATTTTTATAAAATCAATAATTTTCAATCTATACGCAATTATATATATATTTTTAACTTTTTGGACATTAAAGCTTAAGTATTGCGATCGTAAAAAAAAACTAACCTGAAATGTTGATGGATGTCGACGTCTCATGACCCCCTGAACCCTAAAAAACAGTCTTTGCAATGCCGTATGTCTGTGTGTCTATTAAAATTTAATATTAAGGGTAGTTTACCGAAGGGCAAAAAGAGAAAAAGTCGATTTTCTCAAAATCGGCTACAACGATTTTGATTAAATTTCATTTATAAATATTAATAAATATTACAAACAAAATGGCTACTCTCAATATTTCGGCAAAATCGATTTAAGGGCTCCGGTCTGTTGGTAAATTAACATTTTTTATAATAGCTCCGAAACTATTTGAGATATGAAATTACTTAGCATTACAAATATGTATATATATTAATAATACAGATATTTTATCCGAAACATATTTTTATAAAATCAATAACTTTCAATCTATACGCAATTATATGAATTTTTTAACTTTTTGGACATTAAAGTTTAAGTATTGCGACCGTAAAAAAAAACTAACCTGAAATGTTGATGGATGTCGACGTGTCATGACCCCCCGAACCCTAAAAAATAGTCTTTGCAATGCCGTCTGTCTTTGTGTCTATAAAAACTTAAAATTAAGGGTAGTTTACTGAAGGGCGAAAAGAGAAAAATTTGGTTTTCTCAAAATCTGCTCAAACGATTTTGATTAAAATTCGTATCTAGGCGTTGATTAAGATTATAAATAGACTAGCTATTTTCATTTTCCTATGAAAATGATTTTTAGGGTACATTACAGAAGCGTTAAATTCCGTATCTCCACAACTATTGGAGAAACTAAACAACTTATCATTGCCAAATTGTAGGAATATTAGAAATAAAAAACTTTTATTTGACATATATTTTTATAAAAGCAGCAGTTTCTGAGATATTTGCAAGTATATTAATACAATTTTGTGAGCTTTAGTTGTAAATATATACTACTTAAGTCTTAACGCAATAATTCTCCAATGCCATAGAGTAATTAAATATAAGTATCTAAAAAAGTATGTTATTTTTCCTTAAATCTCTTAGGAGAAATGTTTGCATAGCAATGATCTATCTCCATTTTAGACTCAATAGTCAATATTTACATTTTTTATTGGTTAAAATGTATAAATGAATAATTAAATATCAATGCGATGACTTGAAGATCTGCAACACCTTATAAAATGTTAAAATTTTAACCAGAAATCGATATTTTTAATACGAAGTGTTGACCCTTGTGGAAGCCATTAAACTGTTTGAAATGCTCTTAGGTAGACAAAGATGCGCCTCTTTTCTCATTGATTCTATATTATTGTATATTATTTTATGCGTGTTCTTATGTGGAGTGGTGATGATACAATGTACATTATTCCGTTCAGAAATCTTACGAGTTTATAGAAAGAGAGAGAAAGTCTGTGCGGTGCGCCGTACCATTTATTTTAAATCATGAAACCTCCTGGTAAAAAATACCTCTATTATTTTAAAACGGGATGGCCCACCTTCTGATAAGCTGGTGAGAATATGAACTGTTGGAATGTGTAATGTGAGAGGAGAGTTTAATAAAGATGGAATTGTTAGATGAAATGTTTGTAAGAATATTTGATATTTTGTGTGTATGTGAAACCAAGCGAAAAGGGAAATATGTTTTCATGAAGAATGATGGTAGCCTAGCACTGTGGTCAAGAGGAGATGACTTGGTAAGGGGAATTCAGGGAGTAGGATTAATCAAAGCCCCAAAAGCTCACCCATTTGGTAGAAAATATGAGTTAGTGTCATCTAGTCTTCTATAGAAATGTACGAAAATAGACAATGTTATAATTTTAGTTGCTTGTTATGTTTCGGAGGAGGATGAAAATGAAAATGTGAGTGTGGATTTTAGGAATGAGCTCAATTAAGTCTTGAATGCATGTGAACCTGTTAAGAGGATTATCTTGTTAGATTATATAAATGGATGGGTGGGTACCCAAAGAGAGAATTAAAATAATGATAGGAAAGTATAATCGCAACAGGGTGGAAAAAAATATTGAGATAGTGAATCTGTGTTTTAAAAAGGGTTTATTTGTTTCATGCAGATGGCTTAAGAACAAAGCTATTCACTTGTATACATGACAAAGTGGCGATTCAAGAACAATGTTTGATTTGTTGTTTATGGTGATAAACTATGACGATTAATCAAGAATACCATTGATGTGAGTGGAGCTAAATGTGGAACAGATCATTTACTAGCAGTCTCAGTAATTTAATCAGGCAGGAATTTTGTGAGGCGGCAGTTTATTAAGACTAAGCAATTAAAAGTGAAAGTGGAAAAATTGCCGGATAAAAGTTTAAGAGCGCAATATTAAAATTTCTTGGACGAAAAATTATTTTACAAGAGCATAAATGGAATGTATAAATAAATATTAATTATATAGAAAGTGCTTGGACCAGAATAAAAGAGGCAGTAGTTAGGAAAGATGCGTGTGAAGTGGTGTGTGGGGACAACTTTAAGAGAGATAGTTTGGTGAAATTAACAGGTGAAAGAAAATGTGAGATAAATAAAGAAACGTACAAACGAATAATTGTTGTGAAGAGTGAAACAGAATTTAAGAATCGTGGGACAAAGCCAATGAGAAAAATAGGAATGAAAAAAAGTAGTAAGTGATAGTAAGGACAATTATATTTAAAGAAGTAGAAATAATGTAGAATGATTTTGAAGAGAATAAGAGCTGTTCTGGAAGTGGGTAAAAATAACGAAACAATGAGTGCAATGGAAAGGCCTATAGTATTCAGAATAACGTTGTGAGATGATTTGGAATTAAATCAGTATAAGAAAGCGAAGGAGGGGATATTTTGAGTAACTACACTGTGAAAACGTAGATATAGTAGCATAAAATGGGAAAATTAAATTACGAGTGAAAGAACTAACAAGGCTAGGAGATTAAAGGCTAAAGTGTTCAGAATGGCAAAGATGCGGACGTAGATGGGACCACAAGTGGAAATGTTTAAGCATGGAGGCATATCACTTCTTACCAGATTGTGTTGGTTTTTCAATGTATGTGCTGCACTTTCGAATGTTTATAAATACTATAAGAATGCTGTCATTGTACTTTTGTATGAAGGAAAGGAAGTAAAAGGAATGTAAGAATTATAGTGCAATTAGTTTGTTGACTATTCTAACAACGTTATTAGTAGAGTCTTAATAATTGAAAGGGTGAGTTAAAAACTCCAGACAAGATTTTGGGCATGCAATTGGTTTCCAGCCAGGTAGAGGTTACATGAGCCAGTTATTTGAATTGCAACAAGTGATTTGAAGATGTAAGTAGTAAGGAAGAAAGTGTTTTTTCATCTAGTTGACCTGGAGAAAGCGTACGATCGGGTGAATAGAAGTATATTATGGTAGGTTCTGAGAGTATGGTGTGGATGCATGGTCAGTGAATGCAATTATGGCGGTTATGATGGAGGTAGAACATAGGTTAGGGTGATGGAGCTTTGAGCGATTGATATTTATTTTGCACAAGGTTGTAAGCAAAGTTTTGTTTTGTACACAACTGCAAAGATAGATGGTAACTTGGGAGTTAAAGAAAAAAATACTGAAACTATAAATATATTTTGAAATTGATGAATTGGTGGATGGTATGGTTTTAAAAAATGACAAAATGTTGTGGAAGAAATGAAAAACACTTTGATTAAACTAGAGGAAAGTGATATATATAACTATGGAGAGCAATCTCTACAAATATGAAGATTTTTGAATTATTTTTTTATGTATGCTGATCAAAAACATGAACATGAATTAGATGATCTGAGAATTGAAGTATCTGAAAATGCTTTCAAAGTATCACGTTTGGTTCTACAGAATTTCCAAAGTATATAAAGTTACATCTGAATGTATTCAAGAATGGTGGGATGATCGATCACGATCAGTCAAAATATATTCTTTGTCGGATGCTAGTTTTGTTTGTAGTCCAGCTCAATGATGATTTCGGATTATATGAAAGTTCATTAAATAGAATTTCTAAGAGAGGAAATAATTGAACTAGCAAAATTATTACCAACTCTCAACTATATTAAATATGAAGACAAAAATATGACAACTAACATTTGTTGCTAAAAAATTGAACAATATGTTAAAATTATTGCAAATAGGTGTCTTATAGCAGACTTGGAAACTAAAAATATAAGAAAAAAGAGGTGTTGCCACTTTTTGTCAAGTATGTCATGCCCAATGCCTTTGATAAAGAATGAAGGAAAGTAGAGACAATATAAAATATATTAATACCAATCATCTAGCAAGTGATTTAGTGAATGTTTTAAGCCAAATCAAAAAAGTAAAATAATGTTGGTATCAACGGAAGGTACTTTACTTAGAACACTATTCCCATTCTGGTCCGCTGAATTATTCACGGAGTAATATATAACATGTGAATTAAGACAGTTAAGTTAAGAGTAAAAAATAGAATAAAAGAAAAATCATCCACTTTCAAGATATCCAACCAGTATACAATCACCGTCAGGAGATCAAGCTGAAAAATTAATAGAAACAGAACTATTTTCACAGTTAGTAGAGAGTGACCAAATGATCAACATTGGAAGTAAAATGAAAGAAAAAATTCCGTACTATATCGACAGCAAATTAATACGCAACATATGCGCGAAGAAAGAAATCCTGAAGATTAAAACTGGGAACATTTTAGCTATTAGTGGTGCCACCCACTCAGAAATTAATGATAGGTTGAAAACAATTAAATTCCTGCTTCAAATCCAACACCTGTTGAACAGACACATGTTAATGTTAATATAGAATTTCCTTTTATAAAAGGTTGTTATTCTAACTCCTAGCCAACTCCTCTTATGATTGATTTCCCTACAGATCCTCTAAATCACAACTTGAATCAGAATTACAAAAAATAACTATCAAACAAGCTTGTTTATCACTTTTGAAGAATTCAATCAACTATGTCATAAATATACAAATGTTCACTGGCTTGAAGTAAATTATACTTTAGTAAGCAGTTTGAGTTAGCAGGGTAGCATGGATCTTATGACTCAATTTATTGAAACAAATCAGGAGTCTTACGATGTTAAGACTGTGGGGGACATTCCTGAGAAAATGGTATTAGTATCAGGGGAAGATGGCATGGAAAATCAACCTTACTAAGTCAAATTGCACTAAACACAAAGTAACAAGACCCAAATACGCTAGTTATCCATATTGATATTAAAAACACGAATCAGATTTTTGTGAAATAAATAAAACTGTATCAAGAGAAGTGATGATTTGCAATTTTTAAAATCATATTTATTAACTGAGGTGAATGATAATCCATTACATAAAAAAAATCGATTCTATTTTAAAACATTCAAACCAAATAGTTTTGTTACTTGATGGTCTTGAATAAATAATTTCAGATAATTATTTAAAAACAATGATTTCCCTTATTTGCTTTGTGAAATGAAATTATCGAGCATTTTAAAATTGTTGTTAACAGAACTAACATAAAAAGTAAAATAGAATTCGGTTGGATACTTTATCATTTTGCATGAAACCATTTTCAGGATCGGAACAATGGAATTCTTAGAAAAAAATGTATCTCAAACTATTTAAAGGAACAGGAAACTGTGCCTTTGGTTTATACATTGTAATAAAGCATTTATCATTATCCCTCTTCATTGTGAAACACAGGCTGAATTAATACTAAGAAGCAAAGCAACATTTGAAAATCTGTTTCTCCACGGATTTCAGTAATTTTCATCTGATTTATTAGAATTTTTATAGAACAAAAGTTTGAGATGTATTGTTCCAAATACGAACTATTTAACAAGAATAATGGTGAAAATCAATACAAAACAAAAGTTTGAGATGTATTGCTCCAAATACGAGCTATTTAACAAGAACAATGGTGAAAATCAATACAAAACAAAAGTTTGAGATGTATTGCTCCAAATACGAACTATTTAACAAGAACAATGGTTGAAAATCAATACAAAACAAAAGTTTGAGATTTATTGCTACAAATACGAACTATTTAACAAGAACAATATTGAAAATCAATAAAAAAACAAAAGTTTGAGATGTATTGCTCCAAATAGAACTATTTAGTTAGAACAATGTTGAAAATAAATACAAAAAATAATTAAATAAAGAGGTTTATTGAAAGTCATATGCTTGCTTCCTTACTAATTACTATGTCAAATAAAGTCCCCTAAAATAATACAAAATAAAGTTCAACCATTTCTTCAAAGAACTTGTAATGGACTTGAAAAAACTTGTATAGTTGACACTGTTTACAATGGAAAGCCTAAATTTGTTCATGTTACATTTGCTAAATATTTTACTGCAAAGTGGCTAGTTTTAAATTACATTCGTTCTAAAAATCATGGATTGCACATAAATACAACAAATGGTGCTTTATCCAAAATTCTACAATGTGAAATACACCCAAACCTTGTGAATGAATTAGACGATGGTGGAAGGACCCCATTACATTTAGCTATCCTAGCACAGGACAGAGATAAATTACTTCAACACGTAATTACTACCATCCAAACAACACAAAAGAGGATTATTGAAAAGTTATTGACTTCTGGAGCAGGAATTGGCATAAAAGACCAAACCTTAGGATGGACACATTCTGCTATAGTACCATAGAAACGACATATTGGGATATTCTGGGGAATTATACTTGAGGCAGGTGAGGTGATTGAATTGGACCTGAACATTTTAGCACTAACAATTAAAAAAACAAATCAGATTTTAAAATAGGTTTATTTTATTCTATTAAGTTTCACATTAAAATTATTGGATTTAATAATAATAGTAAATGTAAATGGGTTGTTAAAGGTTTGAATTAAATTGTGGACATCCCTTTGATTGTAGCAGCAGTATACGGCTGTTAAGAAGTTATTAAACACTTGGTGATTAAATGGCATGCTAAACCTCAGATTAGAAATAAAAACTCCACCACTGCACTCACTATATTGGGCCAGTTTTAAGGAAATTTTAAACATTGTAAAATATTTTGTGAATAATTGCCATTCGTATATTAATGTTCAAAACCAAACCAAAATGACACCTTTGAGAATCGCTTCATTTTGTGACCATGTGGATATATTGAAGTTTCTTATAGAAAAAAGAATGTTAACGACCTACGATTATTTAAAAAAAAATTATTTTCTTTTGAATCTAGCGGTGGTAAATGGCCATGTTAATGCTATTCATTATTTTATTACAAACTGCAGAACTAACCCATTAACGAGCCATGGCAATGGAGTCTCATTAATTATATTAGCTACCTGTAACGGCAATTTAGAAAGAATTGATTATTTAATAGAGGAATGTAAAATTAGATCCAAATATAACTTTAGAAAATGGTGAGTCTCTTCTTCATATCGCCATTATGAACCGGAACTGGAATCCATGTTTTCATTTGATAGATAAACAAAACTTAGTCCCAACGCTTATAATAAAAATGGTCAAACGCCACTTTTATATGCCATGCATCTGAGTGAGTTTGATGGTGCTATCAATTGAGTAAACTGAGTGATGTTTTGGCGGGGATTTGTGATAATTTTGGGAATAAACCTTACACATCGTTGTAGTAGTGCACCCCCAAATTTCAGTGGAAGTTTTAAAACGTTTGTTAGAGGAATGTGGTTTGCAACCTAAAATTTGAAACAAGTTTGGACCAACAGCTGTAGACTTGCCTGTTTAATCGAATAAAGATATTGAAAGAAAATCACTCGTTTCTTCTGACGTTATAAAATACCTTAGGAAAAATCACATATGATTCGTGAGTTAAGATTTCTATATAAATTGGGGCAGTGCTATTTGAATTAGTGATTGAAAATTGATAAATTGAAAATAATTTTTGAAAATTATTTTTACCATTGTTTTACAATATTTATAATTTATATTGTATATCACCATGGTTAATAAACTTAACAAAATATTTGAATCATCAAAATACTTTCTTATATTCAACCAACATTTTACAAACAAACTTTCACACATATGTGTATGTATATTTTTGTTTTGTTGTAATTGAACTAAAGCTAGTACGAAATCAAATTAATTAGTTAAATTTATTATCTATCGATTACGTCATTTTACCATTATAAATGGTATTTTTGTATTTATTACGTAAAGTAAAGAACCATTTTTTTATGACTCTGTAATCATAAATAACAAATATTTATGATATAAATATATATACATTCTCAATTTGAACAAAATCAGTTCAATATATCAAAATGCATACAGATATACACCCCGTTTTCACTGAATGGTATCAACAGGTTTACCATGTTAGAATTGATAAGGTTAACACTGCTTTCTTTCAGGCTAACTAGATCATACATATCATTTAAGTATTTAAAGGTAGTGGTATTGACTATCCGAGGATAATATATGCTATTATTATAAACAAGTGTAAACTCCAAGCTGTATATTGTGTCAGAGTGTTCGTGAAGCTTGACGTGTTTGTGGATCTTCAACTGTATCCCCCTTTCACGAGTATATGTGTCAGGGATTCTGGTGCCGGAACTATGCTCGACTATAGCTCACAATGAGAGTGTACAGAAGTTGCTATGAATATGAAGGTCATATGGTCACCTCATGAGAAGAAACAACTAATTTCATCTCCTTGCGCTTTTACCATTTTGTGCTTTCCTGTCATCACTAGGAAATAAATATACGTGAGACGTCTTCAATAATATTCGCTTTGCCACCATGTTTGTGACGTCATACACTCCTACCCTCTACCTAACTTCTGTGGTTGATAATATCCTAACTTACTGTTTGTATTGTTTTTAACACGTTTGGCTTAAAATAATAAGAAAGAAAACATTTTCTGTTTAGTAGTATATTATAATAGAATATCATCTAATTTTTTCCTCAAATACTGATTTTATATCAATATTTTAGGGAAGATAGCAATATAAAAGAAAAAAGGGTATATTTACACATTTATAATCATCATAAAATAGGTGGATTACATGTTTGAAAATGTATCTGAAATTTGTTACACACAAATGGAATGGTTGACAAAACGTTTCATAAGATCAGTAAAATACGTTCTAATCAACGTATTGTATCGGTAAATATAACATATGCCTATATATTATTACTAGGCTTGCTTGCTACCCCACTATACAGAAACCTTACCGCAGACAACTCGCCCCACCAAAACATCCCAATGTCAGAATGTTAACAGATCACAGAGGGCTGTGATATTCTTGTACGTTATCAATACCGCTCCCTGGAGGTCGTGCCTACTATATATCAAAGGGGAGGCCATGAACAGAGAAACTTGGCTGCCAGACAGTCAACTGTTGTGTTTTCCTCCAACCCCTCCCACCTTTTGTCTTCAGCTTGTTTCAACAGAAGTCACGACATGGTCGCTCATTTACACCGCCTTTTAGATTAACTGACACTTCTACTGTGTAACAAGGACGTTAGAGAGGGGACAAACGATACAAACGGTCGAGATTCGTATAGTTTTTCAAAGAAAGAAGATCTTATTTACATATTCAATACAACTAAATAGTATTAAGCGCTCCTGTTTATATTTAAGTTTTTGTATCTGATAACAGTAATAGGCGTTCTAACATATTTAAAAGGTATAGTCAGATCGATAAAATAGGAAACTTCTAAATTTGTTTCTCCCAGACTTTCGCTACTCATAACACTTTCGGGCTGTGGCCTATCCAAAGCAGTGGTACACCTAAAGAGGGGCAATCTGGGACTGTGCCCCTACCAAGACAGCAAATAGTTTCATTAAGGTCCTAAACTAAACGAAGTATAATAAAACGAAAGATGTGCTGAATATAAAGGCTATTTATTACATTTTCAAACAACTTGATAGTAATAAAAAAAACATCATCACACACATTTAAAGTAACCCCAAGATCCCCAAATGTAAAATAAGTACATAAATAATTATTTCGATGGATTGTAGTTAAGGCCTTTTACATTAATAAAATCTCTGGCCTCAGTTCCCACGAGGAAAACTCCGAATATCCTCTATACTCTATACATGTTCTTGGGTCCAGGCTATTCCCCTTGAAACTCCAACCCCACCGCCAATTTTATCCAAAGTGAATTCATTTAGACTACAACCTTGATCGTATTACTAACCCAAAAGTACATTTCTGAGTGCGCCACTGAACCAACATTACCCCTTTATCAATTTTATCGATATTTGATCACTGTTAAAATTACATAGGAGGTGTGTATATAAAAAGTATAACTTAATCAACATGCTTCTATTCTTGAACAAACCGTTTCCGAAAAGAAAGTTGCAAAACAATAAAAATTCTTGAAGCTAACCGTTTGTTCCCTTGGCTCTGGACTTCCACACCAAATGAAAAGGGCCAATCGCTTTAACATCACGTCAAAATCTGCCTTCAATTATGTACAAGATTTTCTATAGTAAAAATAATAATTAATATTAATAAAACCTGTGGTACTTCATATACTTCTTGACATATCTCATTTACTCTTAAGACGCGAGGTGGCTCGCTTCGCACGGATTGTGACGCACATGTCAGCTTCAAACATTCGTCACAAGATAGTTCTGATAGTCACACGCTAAATGTGAGTAATGAAACAATCATGGACAACGCACGTCAGTAAACGACATGATTTCTTCCGTCTGTAAGATCCCAAGAGCGATCAGACCTTTTCTCCACCCCAGTTATCTGACAGGAATATTTACTTCGACGGAAATTTCACGCCACGTATCTTATATTATATTTTTTATTATACTATTCTGAGCTTTCGGCATCCCATAATAATAAATTACTCTCATAGTGTTGAATTACTTGATGTAGATCCTCGTTGTTGTCCATGACGCGTGCGAAGTGCGGAGCGAGGCAACAACACACCGGTCCACACGAAACGTTCCATTTGCACTGACGCGCCTTTGAGCACGACCAGCTTACGGACAATAACACGGCTTGCAACACATGTGCGCTGCGCAATCATCAGGGCGAGCATATCAGGTATGGACAAAGCGAGGCGTGCGCTGTGAGCCGTGCGAAGCGCGCCACCTCGCAATGTCCGTACGCGGCGTGAAGCCAGGATTACGCGTAGGCCTACCACAGTTTAGGAACCACTCTTTCAGTGCTTTAACATTTATAGCAGGCAACAGTGAACAGTGTCTATAATTCATTTTACTACCTCCAAAAGTTAAACTCTCTGTTTACGTGACAGTAGCAGTTCACATGTTTATTCATTACATGGCATTATATCTCTTAGAAAGAGCACTGTAGTACAGTATCTGACCGTTATAGCCATTATTGTAAGTTCTTTAATATAGTCATACGTCAAGTCGTGTGATATATTGCTAGATATATTTCCTGCAGTGGCAGCTTTTGGTCCGAGTAGATGAAGGGATTGTGTTGGGGGAGGCGGCACCTAGAACCTATTATACACTACAGTTTTAAAATTAATATACTTTTATAAAATATAAACAGATTCGCTTACGGTCAACGTTGATAACATTGTACTACACTAAGAGTGTTATTGAATAGCTATTGATAATATCTATCAAAAATGACAGCTGTAGATCGCATGGTCTGAATTATGAATATGTGAAAGTAGATCTAGAAATTTTTCTGTCCAGTAAAGGACCTTCCAATGAAACTAGGACAGTCTATACATAAATACATTAAATAGTATAAAAACTAATATGATAAATTGATTGTTTAAGGTCTTCTTAGAATGAAAATAATTTTAATCATCAAACTGTTTATTAGTTTGAAGATTTAAGAACATACATGTGATGATAGCATACGTTAAAAAAATGTATATGTATGTTGTAAACAATATGTTGGAAAAGCAAGTAAAATGGTTAATAAATTATATAAAAGTGGAAAAAATTGATTATATAATGTTTACTTGAGTACAATTAAATACAATTATCAATGAAATACGGTTTTTAGGTGTTAATAAGCTGTTACGTTCGTTAGTATAGTAAAATAATAATAATTTTGTTAAATAAGTTAAACCAAAATGTTGTTAGAATTTAAAATGTATGATGAAGAAGAAACTTTAGTTTGAAATTACATTAATATGTAAAATACAGAAATGATTTATTAAATTGAATACATATGGGTGAAGTTATAATAATCATATACTTGTCTGAGATGTTCCTTGACAATGTAGTGTTCAAGATCTACCATTTTGGTCTTGGTATATTTCAGTGTATATGACGCCATCATGAGGAAACTGAGTGGACTTCATCTTCCCGTCTGACATTTCCTTTGTTTAGAAAACCTACGGTTCAACCTTCATAAAAATAACCTTATCTGACAGCTAGAAATGGTTTCTTACCCATTCAGGTATAGACTACGCTGATGGTTTCAGGGATACGGAAGGTTATATTTAGAGGTACTTACCCGCATTTGCGTGGAAGGGGATTAAATTTTTTTTTTAAACCTCGGTAACACTGACCTTGAATCGAAACTCAATCTACCCGTCATCGGGGTAAAATATTATCAAAGTTGACGGTAAAAATTATTTTCTAAATGCATCTTGCTATCAGAAAGCTATTATTGACGTTCTCCCACAAGGAGACAAAGCTCCAAGCAATAATCACATCTGTCCCAATAAATATTATTATACTATAGTAAAAACTCGTGCATGTGTGTAGGTTGGATGCGGATGGCCACTCCTCTAGCTCTATGTCAGTCGTTCGTGAACGGGTTACAAGCTGTAGGAAGGTCGTTCATGATCGACTGAACTACAAGCTATATGCCAATTGTTCGTGAATGACTCTGAACTACAAGCTAGATGCCATTTGTTCGTGAATGACTCTGAACTACAAGCTATATGCCATTTGTTCGTGAATGACTCTGAACTACAAGCTAGATGCCATTTGTTCGTGAATGACTCTGAGCTACAAGATGCGTGTTATTCGTTTGTGAAAGAATGAACTAGAAACCTTAATGTCAGACGCTCACAAACCACTAAACTACAATCTCTAGCCCGTGAGATATTCGCGAACAACTGAACTATATAAATAAAAAAGCTCATTTAAGTGAACTGTATCACCTTGAACTAATCTCTACAGGGAATGTTCCCAGCTATCTTCTTTAATTTGAATGAACTGGGCAGAGCTATGACGCCGTGCAACTATATTTATATAAAATCCGTATCACTATAGGCCAATCACTCCCCACCCCACTCAGAGTTTTAATTGTGTCACGGCTAGCAACAAGTTCTTTGTACTCTTAACAGTGAAGTAGATTTTCCATTTCTATTTCTATTGAACTGTCTACGTGACAAAATGATCGCGTTGAGGCTTCACGTATCTCATGGGTGAGAATAGGTTGCAATGACAGATGATTAAAACTAAGGAAAACTCAAATTTCCTCTCCAAACTAGCTTACTTTATGTGGTCAAATTTTAACAATGAATAAAACACATCATGGAAACTGATTTATAATAGGGTTCATTTCTATCCTAAAACTACCTGAAAAATTAGTATAGTAATTATTAGAATAAATGGAGTATTACACGTGCATTTCATTAACCTTTTGATGGTACAAGAACGTGACTTACAAACTAACTAAAATTAGGAAACTACGACTGAAACTACACAGGCAGTTGTGTAACAGCAGACTGGACTCGAAACTTATGAGAGTCCTGTGTTCGACCTCTCTAACCTCCTAGACACGATATAGATTAACGAATATGTGACAGATGGTACCAGTGACATTTCTTATCACGTGACATTTCATACCACTCAGCTCAGAGGGATGGCTACCTGAGAAGGGTCTACTAAATTAATGGGAATGTGTACCAAGCTTCAGTTTTGAATTCATCCAGGTGAATTTAATTGAATTGCTGTGTAAGATGTCTCTGATATATAAGGTCACGTTGGAAAGGAGAATGGTAATAGTAGTGGAGAATTTCAAGTATTTGTAATCTAACTTACCTAACCAAACCAAACCTAACCTAAACTAACCTAACTTAAGCTTATCTAACCTAGCTCACTATTTAACTTACACTAACTGAAATTTTGACATTCTCACAGCTATCTACTATCCAGCAATGAACCTTGCTTGCAAATATTAGCTTTTTTTAGGCTAAATATATAGAAGTGGTACCATTTGTCACATCGTAAATATTTGAAGTCATTAGTAGACCGTTTTCAGGTAGGATGTTATGAAATGTCGCAAAAAATTGAGTGGTACAAGATGTCACTGGTACCATTTGTCGGGACATCAGATCAGCGTATCAATCTGTGAGAATACGACAAAAACCACAGGATAAAATAACAACATTGTGGTTTTAAAGATAAGTAATATTGTTCTGTTAAGATTATTATTTTACGATCCATTAACAAAGGTGGACTGGCAGGTTACAAGTGGATCGCGACCAGAAATATGACGGTTCATATTCATTCGTGCATTCATTAAGACAATAATAATAATGGTGATGATGATGATGATGATGGTGATGGTGGTGATGGTGGTGATGGTGATGATGGTAGTGATGGTGGTGATGGTAATGGTGATGGTGATGATGATGATGATGATAAGAATGTTAAACTGAGATTTCAAGGAGTTTTTTGGAATGTAAGTACAGTCTAATATTCATAGGGAAATTCTTTTATAAAATATTATATTGTTTTTAATTAACATTGATAAAGTCAACCTCGTGGTCTTGGGGTAAGTGCTCGCCTCAGGACCCGATGTTCGTGAGTTCAAACCCAGCTGAAGTTGATGGATATTTATTGATAGATAAAAATCTGTAGCACAACTTCCTTCGGAGGGGAAGTAGAGCCATTGATAAAATTTTGATTGTGGCGTGTAAAGTATTCCAGGAAGGTATGTGAAAATACCTTTTCCAGCAAAATTGCAAAGTCCTTTAGTTCTTGTTCATCACACCAGGGTACGAAATATAAGAAGGAAGAAAATGAGCGTTCTACTTTGCGAGGCTTCAGATTTATTTACTGATAACACTTCCCTCTTCAGCTGACGAGTTTACACAGTGTATATACTATTAGTGCGTTAAAAACATTGACTGTCTTTTTAAAACTACCTTTTTCTTATTTCCTATTCTAGATAAACACATAATAGCACGAACTTTTTTAATCCACATTCTGGCAGGAAGACTTCTACATGATATTTTAGTTACTAGGCCAAATAGCCTAAATCGTAGCTAGTTTGTAAAAATTAGTTAAAAAAACTTCAATATAAAAATGATTTTTTTTAACATTGTAATACTATTTTTAGAATCATTTAAGGACCAGTATTTTCCCGTGGTTTCCCTCGCATCTTTGAAACAAAATATTATTCAGAGGCCATACACTGAGTTCACGGAAGAAAGCAGTATTTTCCTATTTGCAATCATAAGTTTCGTGGAAACAAATTATATATATTTTTAAAAAACATGGGAAATAAGAGCATTACAGTTTAACTAGGACCATTTAATGTTCAGACAATTATTGCGTTTTAAAATTATGGTCCTTCTACATATATTTAAATGTTTCAATTTTCTACCGTACGGGGAATGTTTTATTTTGATAGTTTAAGAAATATTTAAGGAAGACCACTTTTCCCCTTTTCCCTTTTCCGATAGTTTTTTTTTTTTTAGTATTTGGGGCCGTTCTTATACCAGCCTGGCAAATTTCAAACATCTACTGCATTAAGAAGATTTTAGTTTAACACCACTTCTTTATATTATTGGTTCAGCCCACACGCATCTTATGTACTGAAATATTGTTCTTATATAATAAATATATTTATGAAGTGCAAGTCAAATTCTTCTAAAAAATAAAATAGTATAAAATAAAAATTTGTTATAGAGGTATTAGGCCTAATAATCTCTATCATAAGTGACGACTGAGGATCACACGATTTGACGTAGGAATACGGGGAACTATACTTTTTATATTTTCTGGCTCTCAGATGTGACCTTTCCTATTAAAAAAGGACTGTATATGTGATAATTGAATGTAAATGTGAATGTGAAATAAAAATAGTCACTAAAGTGCACTTAATCATACAACCTATCCGGGCTATCCGATTATTTACACTAGTGAGATAGAGACGAGTGAGATATATCTTAGAGGATATGTATCATCATTTTCGTGGCGAAGCAATATAAGACTGTTTAGTAAATAAACACCCTCGTTACAAACAGCTGGTATTTGAATCCGGTTCTTTTCGCCACTGGTAAACCAGCACAGCAGAGGTTTATGCCTTATATCACGTGAATACCGAGTCAGGTAGTAAAAAACTAAGAGTAACAAACAAGAAATCTGGTTTTGAGTCTACATACTAGGGCGAGACTGACGTTTTAAATCATGTGATCACAGGTGCAGGTAACTCCAAAAACAACATCGAATGATGAACATTGACATTTGATCTTATGGAATTTTATGGCTGTGCACCTCTATTAAAAGTCGAACGCCATAGACTGCGTGACCACTGTTGAAAGTAGCAACATCACCAATACATCCCGAAATCTGAAACTTGGCATATGTAATTTGAGACAACTTATTTTTAAAATTGTGACGTATAGTCAGAGATTGGTTACATAAATCACGTGATCACCGGTTTGTGCTGTTAATTAGGTATTCGATAACTACTCATTTACAGTCTATCGTTGAGTATTGTAGCGATTCGTCTTTTATAAAAACTCAACACCATAGAAAAACTTCAACCTTAAATCTAAAAAAATTTCACAAAACTGCCAGCTTTACCTGGGAACGACGAGAACTTTCCTCTAGTAATGGTACTTCGCATGGTAAGCTAGAAAGATAGATTACGTTGCATAAAAAGTCAGGGTAGAGATATTAATATATCCTACAAAAAACATTCCATGGTGACATATGTGGATAGAAGGTATCACGTGGTCAGCAAAACGAACCCTTAAGCTGTTACTCTCCGTTTTTTAGACCGGAGCCGCTACTTTATCATTCAAGTCATTTGTCCTCACGAAGCTGAGCTGACCTCGTTCCAGACCCACTCCATCAAAGATACATTTTGGAAGCACCTGGGATAAAACCCGGGACCTCTATCTGTAACCAGGACCTCTGACCACTAAACCACAGAGGAGGATTGAACTCTGAGCACTAGACCACAGAGAAGGATTGAACACTGACAACTAGACAACAGAGAAAGATTGAACACTGACCACTAGACCATAGAGAAGGATTGAACTCTGACCACAAGACCAGAGAGGAGGATTGAACTCTGACCACAAGACCAGAGAGGAGGATTGAACTCTGAGCACTAGAGCACCGAGAAAGATTGAACACTGACAACTAGACAACAAAGAAAGATTGAACACTGACCACTAGACTATAGAGAAGGATTGAACTCTGACCACAAGACCAGAGAGGAGGATTTAACTCTGACCACTAGACAACAGAGAAAGATTGAACACTGACCACTAGACTATAGAGAAGGATTGAACTCTGACCCCTGGACCAGAGAGGAGGATTGAACTCTGACCACAAGACCAGAGAGGAGGATTGAACTCTGAGCACTAGAGCACAGAGAAAGATTGAACACTGACAACTAGACAACAGAGAAAGATTGAACTCTGAGCACTAGAGCACAGAGAAAGATTGAACACTGACAACTAGACAACAGAGAAAGATTGAACACTGACCACTAGACCATAGAGAAGGATTGAACTCTGACCACAAGACCAAAGAGGAGGATTGAACTCTGACCACAAGACCAGAGAGGAGGATTGAACTCTGAGCACTAGACCACAGAGAAAGATTGAACACTGACAACTAGACAACAGAGAAAGATTGAACACTGACCACTAGACTATAGAGAAGGATTGAACTCTGACCACAAGACCAGAGAGGAGGATTGAACTCTGACCACAAGACCAGAGAGGAGGATTGAACTCTGAGCACTAGAGCACAGAGAAAGATTGAACACTGACAACTAGACAACAGAGAAAGATTGAACATTGACCACTAGGCTATAGAGAAGGATTGAACTCTGACCACAAGACCAGAGAGGAGGATTGAACTCTGACCACTAGACAACAGAGAAAGATTGAACACTGACCACTAGACCATAGAGAAGGTTTGAACTCTGACAACTAGACAACAGAGAAAGATTGAACACTGACAACTAGACCACAGAGGAAGATTGAACACTGACAACTAGACCATAGAGAAGGATTGAACACTGGCAACTAGACAACAGAGAAAGATTGAACACTGACCACTAGACTATAGAGAAGGACTAAACTCTGACCACTAGACAACAGAGAAGATTGAACACTGACCACTAGACTATAGAGAAGGATTGAACTCTGACCACAAGACCAGAGAGGAGGATTGAACTCTGACCACAAGACCAGAGAGGAGGATTGAACTCTGACCACAAGACCAGAGAGGAGGATTGAACTCTGAGCACTAGAGCACAGAGAAAGATTGAACACTGACAACTAGACCATAGAGAAGGATTGAACACTGACAACTAGACAACAGAGAAAGATTGAACTCTGACCACTAGACAACAGAGAAAGATTGAACACTGACCACTAGACTATAGAGAAGGATTGAACTCTGACCACAAGACCAGAGAGGAGGATTGAACTCTGACCACAAGACCAGAGAGGAGGATTGAACTCTGAGCACTAGAGCACAGAGAAAGATTGAACACTGACAACTAGACCATAGAGAAGGATTGAACACTGACAACTAGACAACAGAGAAGGATTGAACACTGACAACTAGACTATAGAGAAGGACTAAACTCTGACCACTAGACAACAGAGAAGGATTGAACACTGACAACTAGATCACAGAGGAAGATTGAACACTGACAACTAGACAACAGAGAAGGATTGAACACTGACAACTAGACTATAGAGAAGGACTAAACTCTGACCACTAGACAACAGAGAAAGATTGAACACTGACAACTAGACCACAGAGGAAGATTGAACACTGACCACTAGACAACAGAGGAAGATTGAACACTGACCACTAGACAACAGAGGAAGATTGAACACTGACAACTAGACTATAGAGAAGGATTGAACACTGACAACTAGACAACAGAGAAGGAGTGAACACTCACAACTAGACTATAGAGAAGGACTAAACTCTGACCACTAGACCATAGAGAAGGATTGAACTCTGACAACTAGACAACAGAGAAAGATTGAACACTGACAACTAGACCACAGAGGAAGATTGAACACTGACAACTAGACAACAGAGAAAGATTGAACACTGACCACTAGACAACAGAGAAATATATGAACACTGACCACTAGACCATAGAAGAGGATTGAACACTGACCACTAGACCATAGAGAAGGATTGAACTCTAACAACTATACAACAGAGAAAGATTGAACAGTGACAACTAGACAACAGAGGAAGATTGAACACTAACAACTAGACCATAGAGAAGGATTGAACACTGACAACTAGACAACAGAGAAGGATTGAACACTGACAACTAGACAAGAGAGAAAGATTGAACACTGACCACTAGACAACAGAGAAAGATTGAACACTGACCACTAGACAACAGAGAAAGATTGAACATTGACCACTAGACCATAGAGAAGATTGAACTCTGACAACTAGACAAAGAGAAGATTGAACACTGACAACTAGACCACATAGGAAGATTGAACACTGACAACTAAACCATAGAGAAGGATTGAACACTGACAACTAGACAACAGAGAAGGATTGAACACTGACAACTAGACTATAGAGAAGGACTAAACTCTGACCACTAGACAACAGAGAAGGATTGAACACTGACAACTAGACCACAGAGGAAGATTGAACACTGACAACTAGACAACAGAGAAGGATTGAACACTGACAACTAGACTATAGAGAAGGACTAAACTCTGACCACTAGACAACAGAGAAAGATTGAACACTGACAACTAGACCACAGAGGAAGATTGAACACTGACCACTAGACAACAGAGGAAGATTGAACACTGACCACATAGCAACAGAGGAAGATTGAACACTGACAACTAGACTATAGAGAAGGATTGAACACTGACAACTAGACAACAGAGAAGGAGTGAACACTCACAACTAGACTATAGAGAAGGACTAAACTCTGACCACTAGACCATAGAGAAGGATTGAACTCTGACAACTAGACAACAGAGAAAGATTGAACACTGACAACTAGACCAACAGAGAAGATTGAACACTGACAACTAGACAACAGAGAAAGATTGAACACTGACCACTAGACAACAGAGAAATATTGAACACTGACCACTAGACCATAGAAGAGGATTGAACATTGACCACTAGACCATATAGAAGGATTGAACTCTAACAACTAGACAACAGAGAAAGATTGAACAGTGACAACTAGACAACAGAGGAAGATTGAACACTGACAACTAGACCATAGAGAAGGATTGAACACTGACAACTAGACAACAGAGAAGGATTGAACACTGACAACTAGACAACAGAGAAAGATTGAACACTGACCACTAGACAACAGAGAAAGATTGAACACTGACAACTAGACCATAGAGAAGGATTGAACACTGACAACTAGACAACAGATAAGGATTGAACACTGACAACTAGACTATAGAGAAGGACTAAACTCTGACCACTAGACAACAGAGAAAGATTGAACACTGACCACTAGACAACAGAGAAAGATTGAACACTGACCACTAGACAACAGAGGAAGATTGAACACTGACAACTAGACCATAGAGAAGGATTGAACACTGACAACTAGACAACAGAGAAGGATTGAACACTGACAACATAGACAACAGTAGAAAGATTGAACACTGACCACTAGACAACAGAGAAAGATTGAACACTGACCACTAGACTATAGAGAAGGATTAAACTCTGACCACTAGACAACAGAGAAAGATTGAACACTGACCACTAGACCATAGAAGAGGATTGAACACGTACCACTAGACCATAAGAGAAGGATTGAACTCTGACAACTAGACAACATAGAAAGATTGAACACTGACAAGTAGACCACAGAGTAAGATTGAACACTGACAACTAGACCACAGAGGAAGATTGAACACTGACAACTAGACCACAGAGAAGGATTGAACACTGACAACTAGACAACAGAGAAGATTGAACACTGACAACTAGACCACAGAGAAGGATTGAACACTGACAACTAGACAACAGAGAAAGAATTGAACACTGACAACTGGACCACAGAGAAGATTGAACACTGACAACTAGACCACAGAGGAAGATTGAACATTGACAACTGACCACAGAGGAAGATTGAACACTGACAATAGACAACAGAGACAAGATTGAACATTGACAACTAGACCACAGAGGAAGATTGAACATGACAACTAGACCACAGAGGATAGATTGAACATGAGAACTAGACACAGAGAAAGATTGAACACTGACACTAGACTATAGAGAAGGATTAAACTCTGACCACTAGACAACAGAGAAAGATTGAACATGACCACTAGACCATAGAAGAGGATGAAATTTGACCACTAGACGATAGAGGCTGTCAGTGTTATCCTACACAAGGGGATGGGAATATATCTAACTTTTTCTTAAGAGACGAGCAACCCAAGCTTTTTAACTTTCATTTATTCGTTACTGCATGAATTTAATGTTACTTAGAACATGCCAAAGTTATTTTAATGACAATAAAGATAGTTTCTATCTCCTGATATAGATGAAGAAATAACTTTGTTTAAAGTGGGAGTGAATGAAACACGAGAAAAGGTCAGTGTTTTTACAGTTGTTATAGCAAAATATTTCTTAAATACAGAGAGTTTAATTATCTCCACATGATATATACATTTGTTGAATATCTTTTATGAGTATAGTGGCATTAGATGAAAAACTTTTTAAATTGAGATAAAAATATGTCATTAAATTCCAAGACACACTTGACAGATATTCAAATAAAATTGAAATCACCATGTGAAGAAAATTAAACTCTATGTCTTTACTGGACCAATATTTTATTTATTTCGGCAAACAATAAAATTGTTACCATAAAAACTGCAAAAACACTATTTTTTCCTCGCTCTCCTTCCCTCCCGACCTTAAGGTTGTCTACTAGGGAGCAAAGGCTTAAGATCATATTTTTATAGCATTAAGTAAAAATGTATTCTTTGCAAAAATAAATAAAATATAGCTTCATAAGATACTTTTAGTTTAATATTCTACATATTAGATCAAGCCAAGAGTTCTTGAATACAGTATTTTTCGATGGAATAATTATATCTTTACAGAGACTATTTTAATTAAGATAAAAGTTCATTCCCCGAATCTTATGAAAATAACTGAAGAACTATTGAGATTACTTTTTGTTGGAAACTAAACTAAATGTATTTAATGAATAAATATTTAATTTATTTTGGTAAAAAAATTCTTATAAAAACTTTAAAAAAATATGAGTTAGTTCGCGCTCCTTCCATCCAAACTTAAGTAATATTAACTTCAATTGGGTCCCTTTCAGGGGTAAAACATTTCAAGCTATTGAGGCAATATACAGAAGCACTTTCTATTACTTGAGTTATGAACAGACGTCCAGGCTATTTATTATTCATATTACATTTTAATCTCCATCCTTTTCTAGTCACGGTCAACGGGAGATTCAGTGGGAGCCGGGAATTGGTGCAATAGCTTTCGTTCGACTCCAATGAAATATGTGGTTCGTACGTAATAGGGCCAATAGCCTTTCAACATTAACATCATATTCCAATGGTAAAAAAAAAACAAAGTAATAAAAAATAGATAAAAATAAAAGTGTATAGGAATTTCGTGAGGACGTGTGTGAATTAGGAGAACGTTAAGCGGGAAGGGGGAAGAGGCGCTTATTAAATGCCTTTTTTAGGCATACATTAAAAAAATTAAAACAGGGGTGATTAAAGTTTTAATACTGTTCACAAATATTAATAAATAATATGCATGGCCAGAAGAAAGCTAGCATTATTATATTATCAAACTTTTCGTTTTATTAGTAATCAATTCTTAAACAGATAAGATCTCTGATTGAGCTTATTACGAGATGCGAGATAGAGGAGCACTTAGTCTATTATTATTAATATTATTATTTTTACTATTATTATTATTATTATTATTATTATTATTATTATTATTATTATTATTATTATTATTATTATTATTATTATTATTATTAGCACCCCATTTTACTACCCGTTCGAGTTATACGCACTTACGCTAATGTGTAATGGTAGGGTGATTGTGAGATGAAATGGAGGTCCTACAGTTTAATGTGGAATCCGAACCACGGTGGAGGCCTGGCATTCCACACATTCACAAGTTGTGGTTAGTACACGTCTTGTCAGAGGTGAAGGAAGGGTTTGGAAATCAGATAAATCTGTGCCGGGACCGAGGATTGAACCCCGGACCCCCAGCACAGAGGACCAACACCTAGACCTAGACCTAGACCACCAGGTCACCCTCACTGAGTTAATTGATAGTTCAAAGTGAAGCACAGGGTGATGTAATGATTGAATAAATTATTTAAAAATTAATCCAACTGAAACTATGATAAACTAAAACATAAATAAAAATATACAATAAAATAAAATAAGAAGTTTTGAATTGGGTTTTCAACCTAAGTCTCCTCTTGACAATAGATAATATATATTATTCACATCATATTAACATGATAATAATTTATTTAAATTTATCTCATCACAAGACATTGTTAAGAAAATAAGATCTTGCATATTTTGGTGGGCAGGACATGAAGCGCGAATGGAATAATCTAGAAACTGGCAAACCCAATAATAAGAGAGCATTGGGAAGATCTAGACGCAGATGTGAGAATAGCGTTAAAATGTTCCTGAGAGAGATAGGGTGTAATGAGGTTGACTGGATAGAACTAGCTCAAGATAGGGATAGGGTGTAATGAGGGGGACTTTATAGAGCTAGCTCGAGATAGGGATAGGGTGTAATGAGGGGGACTTTATAGAGCTAGCTCGAGATAGGGATAGAGTGTAATGAGGTGGACTGGATAGAGCTAGCTCAAAGAGAGAGATAGGGTGTAATAGGTTGACTGGATGAAACTATATAAAGATAGGGATAGGTGGCGTACTTTAGTAAGTGTGGCAAATAACTTTCGTGTTCCTGATGCCATAGAGTAAGTAGGAATGATTTCATAAATATCATTTATATTAACCTAGATTTAAATAGTTGCAAGTCCTATTTACATAAGTAGTACTATTATTCATAAGTTTATCAAAAGATTAATTGTCAAGCCATCGAGAATTCGAACACTATTTTTAATTAACGGAGCCACCTACAACACTGCTGAGATGAACTGAAAATGTTCAATAATACCACATTATTTAAGAATTGGTTTATCATCTTAAAAGATTATTTGACAAATATCTAATTTACAGGTATCAAAGTGTCTATATATCTCTGAAAACATTACACATTAAGTTAATAGTTATAAAATGTATGAAAAGGTAAAATTAGTTTATTGTTTAGTTTTGTTTGATTTAAAGTGTTTGCTCAAAACTCAGTTGGACGTACATATGTCTAATGAGCTTTGGGATTAGTGCTCTACTCTCAGATGTAACAATACAATCATCATTGATGTAATTGAGCTAACACCTTTCACAAATATGGAAAAAAAAAAAAAAAAAGCCAAAGGACTTGGTCTAGTGCCTGTTGTTTTTTTTAACGAGGTTAGATATTATATTTTGTGCATATACAAACAGTCGGCTTAGAGAGCTCACGTTAAATAGTTCATTCAATAAATACACAAAATGTCACAATTATAAGATTAAAGTAAAAGGGAAGAAACATAGATGTAGCTTTCCTCTAACTAATAAAGTTATTTTTAATATGGTACATACAAGGTGTAGATTCAGGCGCTAGTCTCATTTGGTTTGTCTATTGTTATCAAGAAGGTTGGGATTATAATCACAACCGAGTACACTGATGTGAGTTTTTATTAATTGTTTACAACTCATTTTCCACGAAAATATGTCCACAAGCTATAAAAAATACTATATTTTAATATACCTAGCCCATAGATGCTAATATGCGGGTAGCCAAGACACAGTTCACAAAACTAGACAATGGGGGAGAACAGAACATTTCAGCCTAATTTAGTGTTTTTTTAAGCTTCAGAGATGCCATTCTTATAATAAATACTACAGTTTGAGTATAAGCATCTCCAAGCAAGACTTTATCTCACTTTGATCACCCCTATCATTTAAACTTTTCTTTTATGGGTCCAGCTAACTCGTTAGGTCTCTTAAAGAATTAGTATTGATCTAAATTACTTTAAAATAAAAGCCTTTTTTATGTACACCTTTCGTATTCTTCATTTCTTGTTTTCTCCTTTTTGTTTTGATCGATAGGCATGTCTGTATGTCTACATAAATGTTAGATGTATAAATATACGTAACTCAGGGCTAAAATGATACAAGTCCGATATTTGTTTGAATATTAATAGAACCAGGAGACTTTTCTTTACTTGGAAGTTATTATTTTTATCTAATCTTATTGATAATCTTACCAGTTAAATATAATATTTCTAACCAATATTTTAAAGAATGTGTGTACATTTGAGTGTATTTAATTTTTCCTTCATATCTTACTACCTGTTCATACTATACTATTCTATTTACGTTTTTGAAGTAGGTATAGGAGGGTATATCTTAGAGGAAATGTACTCACATTGGTGTGGATGGAGAGTGAGAAACTATTTAAAGGAAAACACTCTTAGTACCAACTTCTGCACTACCGGAAAACCAGAGCAGACGAGTCTTGTATATTTTAGTCTGCGTGCGGGGATATTTAAATTTATCGAGTGATACTATAATTTGTCTGTTAATTCATATCAATAATTACAACCATACCCTAACATGGTATCGTAGCTAAGGAACTAGCCCACAGCGCTTGTTAACGATTTAATAGAGTATATTTATATTAGCTTGGTGGCCAAAATATAAACATACTTGACATTGGCAGTTATAGCACTGGACCACAGATATGTGTCTGGTCGGTGTGTTGAAATTAATTTCTAGTTGTTTCATACAAGAGCTCTAGACGGTTTTAAAGTACGGCGAGTCCTCGTGGAACATTTTTACTTTATAATCGTGTCGATTATAGTTAATGAGGTACAGTTGGGTTCATTTTGTTATGTTTTTGGATGCCATCAGGATGATAACGTCTTAAATAGTTTTACCCATTTCTCTCTGGTAAGCTCTCAGTGTAAAAATAATTTATATCAAATCATAATAAAATCATTTGATTTGATAGCTATGAGTATTTTAATAATATAATATGTTTATTTATGATAGTTTATAATTTAAAAAATAAAGTACTAGATTGAAATAATTTATAAAATTAATATATTAGGTAACCAGAAAGTTAATGTATGTCAAAATTTATGCTTATTAATAAAAGTTTAAACATGATTCTTATATAACATATTTTACAGGTGTGAATATAGATTTTTAAATAATTTAGCTCATTGAATTATATATTTAATTTTGTCTTTACAAACTTTGAAAAAGCACCTTTAGGTACAGATAAAAGGGGTTCAGTATGGTTTGGTTTGGTTTTATGGTGGTGAAAGGTAGCGGTTCAAATCATGGACAGATATGCTTAAGGAGGGTTTTCCTTAATAAGTCTCATTATCACTCCCTGAAAACATATGTACCCTTTCTGTAAATATCAACTTATTCATTACTACCCTATTAGCCCTGACGGGCAGTATGGCGAAGCTTAAAAAAAATCAATCTTTCAACTTTTGAATTAGACATTATTTATCTCGTGAATATTTAATAAATGTCTTTGGTCGTATATTTATTTACATAGTTGTTATTTTATTTTATTTCTGTCCAAAGCGTCTGACTATCCACTCGGGTTGTATGTATGACATTAATTAAATCTATGGAGTATGATAAAATAATTAGAATTTGAGAGAAAATAAATCGAGGGATGTGTTAGTCCATGTGACCATTTATTGTTTTTTTTACATGGGATGATTGATTTATATCAACGGATTTATTTTAAGAGGGAAAAAACTGATATATGGTCAAAATATAATTCATATGTATTTAGAAATAAAATAAACATATCTCATATTGTAATAGATAATAAGATAAATACATAATAATGTGACTGTCTAGGTGTTGTCTTAATAGAGATATATTGTTGAAATACCAAAATTCTAGTGTAGATAGAACTTTAGGTTTTAAATAATAAATGCTTTAAAATAACTTGCGCTTTTTAAAATAAAACCGTTCAATTAGAGTAACAATTGCTAATGTAGGACTCACATATTACATAGGTTTATAAGTGCAAATTATAAGGCCCTTTTTAAAAAAGAAAAGTAATTTAAATATTAATATAGTATTCTATAATAGTTTTAACAAATTGTTGAGTTATATTTATGATATTGCATTTAAATATTATGTACAGATAAATGTTGGTATAAATGGGTTGAAATAAAGAAATTTACCAAATTTATTCAAGCCCCCTATTTTAAAATAAGAATAATTGTTTCCGAATGTTATTATTAATTTAATCGTTTATTTAATATGTTTTACTTACTTACTTGATGGCATTAAGAGCCCGAAAGTTTATTCTTTGACGCACTTACAAAAGTTATCTCTATCTTAAACTTGTTTTATCCAATCCACCTCATATCACCTTATCCATATCTTGAACTAGTTCTATCCAGCCCACCTTATTACAAAACCCTATCTCTATCTTGAGTTAGTTTTATCCATTTCCACTAATTACACGTTATCTCTATCTTGAGCTAGTTCTATCCAGTCCACCTCATTATACCTTATCTATTTCAGCTCAATTCGATTGTTACCCCACTATCTGCGGTTAGGTATTACCAATGGTTGATACATTTTTTATTTGTATAATGTATACATATAATTATTATACATTATCTACTTTCTTTATGTTGTTACCCTTTGAAAGCCAAACACTATTAGTTCCTTTTTATGAATTCTTGGATCTTTTAGAAGAGTTAATATTGGATGTATCAACAACACTATAAACTAATGGGGTTCCAAAGGAAAATGGGGCGCAGCAATAATGTAATCATAAATAAATTAAAATTTAATGGATAACTCATTGTGTACTGAGTTTGTTTGCAATTAGATGAAGCCAATCTTCTCTCGAAATTCCATTGGTCTAATTAATATGGCTTTAATGCTACTGATGTAATTTTATTCACTATCCTGTATATAATCTGGTAAAGATCTGAAAACAATTTGAGAGATTTCGAGTTAATTTTGAGATCATTATAGAATATTACACACCATTTGAGGTCAGTTCAAACGAGTTACAAATCTTGTTTGCCACATTGAATATATTTTTATAAGGGCTTTAAGACGCTTCTCTCAAATAGATTTGATGAGTATAACTAAGAGCTTTATGTTTATTCTAAACACTAAACCTGTCTGATGTAGTTCATTTTTTTTTAATCTTTGGACCTCCTTGGCGTCCAGAGTCATATCAAAAGCTAGCCTCAAGGTTTCCTGTATTTATGGGTGCCTGTGTGCTCTCAGAGCTATTTGGATCTCCATTAATAAGTAGTCAATCTTACTATTTTTTTAAACTACCGAGAAAATAATCAATGTGAAGTGTAATATACAAACTTTATCCTACCTATATTTATGTGTATGTTACTTTAAGTAAAATACGCTCATTTTCTAATATCAGTGAAGTTTACCAAACCTTATATAAAAGGTGTCCGGAAAATTGCACCCGGTAAAACTGCGCCTTCCCAGAAAAAGGGAAAACTGCGCCCTCCCATGAATCAGCACACTAATAGGTGGGAAAAGTGCGCCCACACGACCTCACCTAAATAATTTTAACAAGGTCGTGTGGGCGCACTTTTCTCACTTTCCTCACGACCTTACCATTCTCACCGGTTTCTATCGGTTCATCGTATCCTTTTGTTTAGGAGGGTGGGTATTTCAAATTGACTCATCGCACATCATGAGGTCTTGAGGAGGTCAAAGTATATCGATTCATCGCACCTGTCTCTTGGCCTGTTGCTTAGGTTAGGTTAGGTTAGGTTAGGCATTCCTTTGAAATAAAGATTAGTGTGTATCTGTAAGCATTGGGTGTGAACGTGTAAATTGAAGTTACCAAACTAATTATTGATGACCTTTTACTCCATTTTTGGAATCTAGGCTAGACTCTTCAAACACTTTGTTAGGTCCTTGGACGTACTTTTTTTTTGTAAGTGTGTAAAACAGTGTGTGGGGCGCACTATTTAAATTAATATGAATAAAGATGGTAAAAGTAAATATTTTAGGGATGTAATAATAATAATAATAATAATTTTTAATAATAATACAAAATGTTAAAATAAATACTAAATCTTGTCAATGGAGTTTTATTTATGAGGTTTGAGCATAATGCATTATTAAAATAAACCCTTTACTATTTCAATGAGATAAATTTTGGAAAATTATTGTAAGTTTTGGTGTTTATTTCTTGAGGTAAGATAGTCTTGATTTGTAGATTTATGTGTTCATATTAATAATGAACTCACTTCACAGACAAGGAATCTGTGACTTAGGTATAATAGGGGCAAAGATATTATAAAAATGTGTTATATAGCTTATTTATAAAGCTTCAGTAAAAGGCTTGATAGTTTAGTTTCTATCTTACAAAAACTAAATTGATTAATTTGTGTTATTTTCTTTTTCTTTTATAAACACGGGGCTACATCAATAAACGATATGCAAGTAACAAAACCACATATATTGTCCAAATTATAGTTAGTAATTGTGTAATTAGTCAAACGGCCTTGACCATAATTATTGATATCGTTGAGGCATTGATACAATTTTAAGTCCCCGTGTGGATATAAATCCAAATTATACTACAGAAATTATTGTAAAATTTTCAATCGAAGTTTTCTGCTTGGAATTTTACCAGTTATACTTTCGTAAAATCATGTGATGTATAGCTGTCGGTTTTGAGAGAAATTATCAATGCATATAAAATAAAATTAATAACGTAAGCTAGTAATTTTGTATCATTGTTGAATGCAAAAAGAATATATTTGTGTTTACTAAAAGGCCATATGAAAATTCGAGTGTAATTTTGGATGTTTAGGGACTCATCAATCTATTTTGTTTTTTATTGTTTTATTAGCGCAGCATTTTACTACCTGTTCAAGTTGTACTATACATAGGTGATAATTAGGCTGATAAATAAGGTATGAAGAAGGTTGAATTTAGAGATTTAGAGGATGTGTACCCGTGTTTGCGTGGAGGCAGAATGGAAAACCATTTTGGGATAAAACCACCCTCATTACACCCGACCAGAATCCGAACCCCGATATCACTGTCACGAGAGTGACGCCCTAAGCCATTCAACCACCGTTGCTCCAAGATATATTTCTAATCTACATGTTATACATTCGGGCTATTCATAACTTAATCCAAGAGGGGAGGAACAAAGATAACAGCGTATGTACCCGTTCTAGCTGGGTGAGATGATGGTAAACACACTCATCCAGCCGTGAATAGATTCAGCAGGGATTCTAAGCTCGACCTCCCAATCGACAACGATCAATCACTATGTGAATCTAGCAGCCTAGACACCCCGACCACACCGTGTTCTAAGCGCTAATGAGCCCCCGCAGGCCCGACTCCCGGTGGAGATGTGCCCTTCTTGCCCTCTACCAGAGGACCAGCTGTGTATTACATATCGCCAAGACATGTCTCTAAGATCACGCAGTTTTTCTAGCTCGGTGAGATTGAGCCGATGTGATATTTGGCAGGACGTGTGTGGTAGAAACGACCTGTCATTACCTCCCAATAGATGTTCATATTATAGCAAAGATAATGTTAATGAGCTAGATGAAAAGGCGGTTTTAATATAACAGTGTGTCGATAAGTTTTAAAACAAGTAGTTTGGATCCTTTTATACGAACGAAAGTACACATTAATAATCTGGACTTAAAAACCTACGTAAAACTATATAGAGTCTTTTAGGACTAAATTATCTAAATGAGAAAGAGTAAATAGCCTACAAATATGTTTTAATGATTTAAACAAAAAGTAAAAATAATCAAAAAATCAATCAGCTACTATAAAACACTTAGGAAAGAAAATATTACCAACAGTTCATGTTTAAATAACTTTGTGATAAATAAAATGAATGAGAATTATTTGATAATTCTTTAATTCCAAAATTAGATGAACAGGGTTCCGTTTGCTAAAAATAAATATCTACTAACACTTTTAACACAATTTTGTTTGCGATTTAATCTAAATGGAAGGAAGGAGGAGATATAATTTTATACATTTTAAAGGGATAAAACACAATGAAAATCTCAATGTGAAAGATAACCCCTATGGTACCCAACTAGGATTCGAACTAGGTAAAATATATACCTCCTGCTTCAGAATCAGAGGATCATACCACTGATAGATCTCTGACAATGCACTGTCATTTACGGCAAGTTTATATTTAAGATAGTTATAACACTGATATATTTTTAAAAAGGTAGATTAACTATTGGATTTTTCTTTCAAGTAATATCAAAGTAAATTTTATGTTTTAGATAAGACTTTTGTTAATTTGTATTGGTGGGCCTTGGATAATTTCTGCCCACACCATTGGACATACTTAGAGCGACGTCAGTCTCGTATGGTATGGTTTTATGGTGTCAGGAGTTTGGGGGGTTCGATTCTGGCCATAAATATTGAATTTTTCTTATACATATTTTACCTCTCTTTCTCTCCACCAAAATGCGGGTACAGTTTTTCTTAATTGTACCTTATTCATCCCTGTCCTAGTAGTGTAAATGTGTGGTTATTCCAGACGGAAATTATGACGCGGTGAACAAAAAACCAAGTTATTTATGAAGGCATATTGTAGGATTGTAAACGGAGTAATTAGAGCCTCTTTGTTTTGGAACAAACAACTTCATTACAGACATTTGGGTCTAAACTCGGACCTTATGGTACAGAGTAAAAATAGCTACATACAAGAAAACTTTAATAAAACTCAAATTTTCATTAAAAAAAAGCATTTTAAAAATAAAACATATTTTTTGGCAGACAAATTTGATAACATTTTACTATATCATTAATGTTATTTTATAGGTAATTATGATAATATCTATCAATTGTAATATCTTTGGATCATATGACTCGACAATGGATCCGGAAAGGTAGATATAGCAACTTTTCTAGCCATCAGATGAGATTTCTCAAATGAAAATTGGACTGTAATAAGTTTAATAAACAATTATATCTATTTATTAATTGAATAAGTTATACTCACTCAGTCAAATATCAAAATTACAAAATTACAAAATATTTCCAAAATGCTTTAAGGAATTGGAATTGTTACACATACTCTCCTGAAACTCAACAAGAATTTTCTTTAAGAAACATTAAAATCAAAAGTGAGTCCTATCTAAATTCAAACTAAATATTAGTATCCTTTTTTTTATATTTAAAAATGCGTAATTTGGTCAATATTTTAAGCTATAATATACACAATGATAGTGTAATAGTACTAAAAAAAATTAGATTTTTGAATTTTTAAGTAAATTAAAGCAAATGAGCTTGTGTTTGCCACGATAACTAATCCTACAAACTGATTGATTAAGAGAGAACGATTGAAAAACTAAATCTAGAATCCCCACAAATATTGACAAATCATCAAGGAATATTTTTGTGTACCTTGTTTTACAACCTTCCCTGGCTATCAACATGTCTACACTAAAGGGTTGAGATGAGTAAGATGGAATTTTAGAGGAAATGTACCCATTTTAGTGTGAAGGGAGAGTGAAAAATCACATAAAAAAGTAAAATGCCTCAATAAACCTTGTCGGGATTCAAACAATCATCTTCCCCATCATAGGTGAACCTATAAAGATAAGGTTTATGCCATAAACAACGTATAAATTGACCCAGGTATCAATATAGCTAATGAAATCCAAAAATATTAGGATTTACTCGTAATGATATGTTAAGGTGAAACTCGTACCAATATACTTTTGCTATAAAAGGATGCAAGGCCATATTTTTTCAAAGGTTAATATGGTCAGTATTAATTTTATAATTATATTTAGTAACAAAATAGCTATTTTATTTAAAATGTGTTTTATTATTTGTGCTCTCTCATGTTTAATCGCACAACACCATATTAAAAACGAAGCGGTATCTTTCCCCTATTCAAACAAGTTCAGGCCTATCTATACAGCGTTTACACTAAAATGTATAACCCGTTTCCATAATTGAATGTTTTCAATTATAAACGTATTTTTGTACGTCATAAATATAGATAGCTTTTCTCTCTCCTCTCTCTCTCTCCCTTCACTATTAAAAATAATACCGCTTCCTAAGCTTTTCATTCAAGAGTCGATTCTTAAATTACAAACAAGCGAAACGTTCAGCGTTAAGAAAAACATTTAGAAAATTGTATGGTGGCGAAAATGGTCGACTACGTAGCCTATACTTGACATTAAATTGCTATCTTCTTGTAGTTTTCAATAACATTACAAGGTGCAAAAACAAGACTACGACTAACTTAAGTTAGAGGGGGGAGGGGGGGGAGTTAGATAATCACCCTGTTAGAGCAATCGATGTCCCGAGGCGTATAAGTGATAATACAAGTAGATAATTAAATGTAATAGCTGCAGGTAGAAAATAACACCTACTATTGGGCGGAATATAAATATCGGGAATTAGGACTGTTCACAGGCTGAATAATAATGAACATGTAAGTATGTTAGATGCGCCTGGTGTGGCCTGGGAGAGAAACAACGTGTTTGAGAGGGGGCTTTCATCTAGAGTAACCAGGCAACAGTCAACGATTGCTTTAAGAGAGAGTAGTAACTTCTGAAAGCTGAGGGGGAATAGGGGTAGTTGGGAGTTAAGAGGATACAGGAATAATGATCTAAGAGGGATATGGTGATTGAGAGTTAAGAGGGAACAGGAATAATGATAGCTAAGAGAGGTTAGAGACGATTGAGGTTAAGAGGGAATAAGGATAGTTGAGAGGTAGAGGTGAAAGAAGTTGCTGTAAGCTGAGATAACGTTATTATAGCGAGTTAGATAGATAAGGTTATCTATTTATTAATTTATGGATTCAACTATTTCTACGTGCAGTAAAACATTGATCAGTGTAAATATGTGGATACCTGGACGAATAATTAAAACTTTCTACACAGTTTAAACATGATGATACCCTGGAATAATAGTATGACTCTCTACACAGTTTAAACATGAGAATACCTGGAATAATAGTAAGACTCTCTACCAGTTTAAACATGAGAATACCCTGGAATAATAGTAAGACTCTCTACACAGTTTAAACATGAGAATACCCTGGAATAATAGTAAGACTCTCTACACAGTTTAAACATGAGAATACCCTTGAATAATAGTAAGACTCTCTACACAGTTTAAACATGAGAATACCCTGAATAATAGTAAGACTCTCTACACAGTTTAAACATGAGAATACCCTTGAATAATAGTAAGACTCTCTACACAGTTTAAACATGAGAATACCCTTGAATAATAGTAAGACCTCTACACAGTTTAAACATGAGAATACCCTTGAATAATAGTAAGACTCTCTACACAGTTTAAACATGAGAATACCCTGGATCAATAGTAAGACTCTCTACACAGTTTAAACATGAGAATACCCTGGATCAATAGTAAGACTCTCTACACAGTTTAAACATGAGAATACCCTGGAATAATAGTAAGACTTTCTACACAGTTTAAACATGAGAATACCCTGGAATAATAGTAAGACACTCTACACAGTTTAAACATGAGAATACCCTGGAATAATAGTAAGACTCTCTACACAGTTTAAACATGAGAATACCCTGGAATAATAGTAAGACTCTCTACACAGTTTAAACATGAAATACCTGGAATAATAGTAAGACTCTCTACACAGTTTAAACATGAGAATACCCTGGATATAGGAATAATAGTAAGACTCTCTACACAGTTTAAACATGAGAATACCCTGGAATAATAGTAAGATCTTCTACACAGTTTAAACATGAGGATAAATTGTAAAACGCAGTACACAAAAATACATTTCATTTGAATCATAGATAACTTAATATTTACGTGACGTGAAAGTAGATAATTTGCGATTAATTTGGATAGCTTAGTCTTAGTGTTTAATGAACCTGTGTACCGTTGTGAGAGCCCAAAGATAAAATTAATCAAAATGAGTATGTGAGTTAGTCTGCTGTTGCTATAGAGTCAGCGTAGCTGTCAAGAAGTATATTTAAAGTGGTCTTGTGGGTCATGAGTAAGACTCCCAGGAAACAGGTACATCCCTTATGTCTCCCCCCCGCAGGGAAATAGATCGCGTGAAGAGGATCACTAAAACATCGATAATGGACAGAAATTGTTGTTAGACTGGAGGGAACTCCATTGGACAGTTAGGATTAGAGTGTGTCTCGTAATCACAGACCTCTACAGAGTAAACTTGTTGTCCAGCTGATGGTTCAAGGTACTATTGGATTCTGTCCCGGTGTTTGAGTGGCCAGGACAGACCAGTCAACTTAAGATGGGGTGCTAGTTAACGCGAATTTAGTGCGCTAATTTTGCAGTTTTTATAGCATAAACATTTTTTGGCCAAAATAAATCAAACATTTTCTTCTATTGAACATAGAGTTTAGCTTTCTGCACGTGCCAATCTCAACAATTTTTGAATATCTGGCATGAGCATGGTGGCATTTGGCGACAAACTTTTTAAATTAAGAGAAAAAGTTGTCATTAAATTCCAGGACACATCTGACAGATATTCAAGGTCTGTTGAGATTAGCATGTGCAGAAAACTAAACTATATGTTTCTATAGAAGAAATATTTGATTTATTTTGGCCATAAATGTTTATGCTATAAAAACTTCAAAAATACTTCCCTAAACTCACGCTCACTAACACCCCATCTTACGGTGCCACCTACCTATTGGGAAATATTGGCACTCACATCGTGTTATCATTTATAAGAGGGGCATTCTAAAGTGGCGGGCTAGAAATGAATACCAAACAAACTAAACAAAACTAAACAAAACCAATAATGAGTGGTTGATTTAAAAAAACGCTTGAGGTACATATAATGAAGTTTTCCTTAGTATATAGTTATGGAAAGTTTCATCATTAGAATCATCTTATCAGAGAATAAAATAAAATGAAATGAGCCGCTAAAACTAACTGTAAAGGCCGGTACACACAGAACGCTAAGCTAAGCTAGGATTTTCTCTGCTAACTCTTTAGAAAAATAACTGACCATATATTTAAATGTGTTGTTTCACGCCGCAAGCTTAGCTAAGCTAAGCTATGCCTTGCTAAGCCGCACTATGTTTTTCCCAATTGCTGGCCGGGCAATTTTTCCATCCGCCATCTTGAGCCATCTTACGTTGCGCATGCGCATAGCGCGGCTTGGGATCCGTGTTGAACTGACGCAGTGCTGGTTTGGTGAAAATAACCAAAGACGTGTTGAAGTTTTGTTTTCAATATGTTTCACATGTATTTAAATAATATTCTATTTAAGTTTTATATCTAATACTTTTTTATATTAAAATGTAGGCGTTAATTGAACAAGTCAAACCTCCACCTCCTAACATTTCTTCATATTCCAAAACAGCTGTTAACAAAAGAATCTTTTCATCGTCAGCACTATCATCTGAACTGAAATAAGACATTTTGGAGAACGCCATGACTAAACTCTACTGGAGCAGACGAGTAAGAAACCTCAGTGAATTCGGGAGGGAAAGAGGATCCATTGCTTATAGTGTGATTTTTGTTGGAAGGACAGTAGAAGTTAGTTATTAAAGCTACTAGAACACTTTTAATATATTATATTCATACATCAAGTCATATTGTCTGCAGCTGTCACTTTTGATAGATAATATCAATATCTATAAGATAACCCAAATAGTATGGTAAAATGCTATCACTATTTGCCGCAAAGAAATGTTTGATTTCTCTCTTTTTGCCATCCAACCAAATGAGGGTATAGTTTAACTTGGCTTAGCTTAGCAATGAGAGTGAAACCAAACTGGCAAAGTCTTAGCACAGCACAACACAGCATAGCATATTATAGCTTAGCTTAGCGTTCTGTGTTTACCAGCCTTTAGTCTCACACTACTTCAAATATCTTTCACCAGTAGACATGCGGTCAAATATGTTGGTTTCATTTAGTCTGGTTTGCTGGTGACAAAGAGATTTTGATTAAAATCCCATACAGGTATATGAGGTGGATTTTACTAAAATCTTTCCCATCCTTTTACACGAAAATGTATATACACTTCCACTATATTCTACCCTCCACATCCCTATTCTCCTATTGTAAATTTAAAGATAGCCTGAATGAGTGGCGGGGAGTTCGAAAAATTGTCACTATTATATAATGGTAACTATGACAACAGAAACAAATGTACAGCCAGTTCTATTCATACTAGTAGTCACACCATCTAGAGAATCACGATATAAATAAAATGGATTACCACTGACAATGTTGTCGAGATTCGAATCTTGGATGAAATAACTGAAATATTTTTCAAATGTGATTACTCACTGTACAAACTGGTTGGCACCCGCACAGGTGGACAATGGCGTCAGGCCAAACTGGTTGGCACCCACACAGGGGGACAATGGCGTCAGGCCAAACTGGTTGGCACCCACACAGGTGGACAGTGATATCAGGCCAAACTGGTTGGCACCCGCACAAGTGGACAGTGGCGTCAGGCCAAACTGTTTGGCACCCGCACAGGTGGACAATGGCGTCAGGCCAAACTGTTTGGCACCCGCACAGGTGGACAATGGCGTCAGGCCAAACTGGTTAGCACCCGCACAGGTGGACAGTGTCGTCAGGCCAAACTGGTTGGCACCCACACAGGTGGACAGTGATATCAGGCCAAACTAGTTGGCACCCACACAGGTGGACAGTGGCGTCAGGTTTGACTTAACTCTTCTACTGATGATGATGAGGTCGGTGTTTGAATCAGGCTGGGTGTGTTGGACTATAATTTTTCCCAAAATAGTTTCCCCATCTCTATCTCCAGAAGTACAGATATCCTTACTCCTAATTCAACCTTCCTCATCCATACCTTATTAGTGTGAATATGTGGATATCCTGAAAAGGTGGTAAGACGCAGGACACAAATATAATCAAGACTAACATTTCAAATCACATTGGTGACCTGATGGTCTAGGGGTAAGGTGTCAGACCTCTGTGCTGGGGGTGTGGGGTTCAATCCTCGGTCCCGGCACAGATTTATCTGATTCCTTCACCTCTGACAAGACGTGTATTAACCAAAACTTGTGAATGTGCAGAGTGCCAGGCCTCCACCGTGGTTTGGATTCCACGCTAAACTGTAGGTCCTACATTTCATCTCACAATCACCCTACCATTACACATTAGCGTAAGTGCGTCTAATCCGAACGGGTAGTAAAAAGTAGGGTTAATAATAATAATTATAATAATAATAATAATAATAGTTTCAAATCAGAAAAGAAAAACATATTAACAGTAAGCGAAATTATCTAACAAAAGTCAATCAATGACAGCCCCAATTACGAGTAAATCACAATATCACACCAAATTAAAATACTAACTCCTTTTTAAAACTGTCAACTTCAGTAAAGTTCTTGAGTTCAAACCCTGTTGGGATCACTGGATTTTTCTCTCGTGATAAAGATCCGTAGCACAACTTCCTTCGGAGGGAATGTAAAGCCGTTGGTCTCATGTATATTGTAGGCTGTAAAAGAACCCTGGAAAGTATGTGAAAATGCCTTTCCAGGCCAAATTGGCAGAACCTTTCTTTCTCACTCATAGAAATCCTCGTTTGCTGATATAATCAGTCGGTTCAGAAAATACACGATAGTACCTCAAATAAATAAAAACAGTAGCACTACTCATCTGTAGACAAACCTGTGGACTTGATGTTCGGAGGGCACACTATATTATAAGAGCTCAAATATATTTTACGTAGTATTTAATGAGCTTTAAAGTATAGCTGATGGTTTTTTATTTGCTACCAGTTTTTTTAATACATTTGATGAATGGGAAGCTATTTTATATTTGATATTTATATGATAAATATAAAGCCATTGGCATTCCTTCATAATTTAAATCAAAATCTCCCAAATGATCCTTATGTTCTATATTTAAAGTTAAAAAAGTTACATATAAACATATGAAGAAAATGTTGGCACAAAAACGTATAATATAATTTTGATAATATGCTGTACAACACTATTAACGTGTTAAACCATGTAGGTCACAAATGTTTAGTACTCCTGATTATTATATTAACGCTCACAATACAGGAAAAGATCAATTAAATTTGCATAGTAAAATGCTTTACTCACAGGTGTATTTGAAAAATTATTTTAACCCATGTTAAGAGTTTTATTAAATCAATTTTCTTAGGAATATAATTTTAATCACTTTCAGTGTCTGCCGTTAGGTATTATTAGGGTTAGCAGAGTTGGTTATAACTCTACCTTTGGGTTTTTCTCTTCACTAAGTAGAAAGCTTATCGGCCGGGTATCAATGAACATCATAAATGTATGATTTGTCAAATTTGAAATAAAGTACCGTAAAAATATAACACAGTTTTAAAAAGCTCTACTTACTCACCCCGGACACACTTTGACACGCCACTGACTTTAATACATTATATTTAAACTTATATTATAAAAAGCTGTTATGTTGGAAAAATATGTATTTTTGGCTTTAAAAGATAATTATTAGTAATTATTAGTAAGATGGTGATAGGAAGGTCCAGGTTTGAACCCTGACCAAGTGGTCTGAAGATGGCTTTTCTTATTAATGGTGTACCATTGTTTCTTTCACGAAACTGCAGGTACAATTAATATAAACTGTACATTTCACAACAGTAACATATTAACGCTATTAAATGAGAATAATTTGGAAAAATAATAAGACGTGATGAAAAAAATACATTTTAGGGAAAGTTTAGATAGCATTACTTACTAACTTACTATTTGGCACTAGGAGCTCGAAAGTATATTGACGCACTTACAAAAATTAGCCACCTATTCCTATGTTGAGCTAGTTCTATCCAGTCCACCTCATTACACCCTATCTCATTCAACTCTCTTCTAATGTTGTCCTTCCATCTTCTCAATGGGTCTTCCAGTCAATATTCTGAACCTGGTTTCAGTTTCTCACATTCACGCTGCATGTCCTGCCTACTGTAATCTACGAGACCTGATTATCCTAACAATGTATTGTGATAATTACAGCTTATGTAACTCATCATTAAGTAACCTCCTCCACTCCCCAGTAGCCTCATACCTTTTTGATTCAAACATATTTCTAAGAAACTTGCTTTCGAACACCCTGAAATTGTTTTCGACATATAAGGTAAGAGACAATGTCTCACAACTAAAAAGAATAACCGGTAAAATGATTGTTTTGTATATTTTGAATGTTACTTGCTTGATAACAGATGAGATGACAACTTAGTGACCGAGTACCAGTATGCATTTCCCGATTGCATTCTTTTCCTAATACCCAAGCTAATATCATTCTTTCTCGGTAAATTTTTTCCTAATTATCTAAACTCATTAACACTGTCAAATTATATGTTTTTTGAAGTAATCTCTAAAAATTATCATCCCCAATCTGTGTTCTCTGTTTATCATATTTTAATGAGCATTAGTGATTGCTTTGTATTCCAATAGGCCTATTCTACGAAGATTCAAACAAATAAAACTGTATTTAACAATGGAGTTATAAATCCACAATGTGTTTATTGCAGCTCTTTAAAGGAAATTGATACAATTAACCTTCATTCATCACCTAGCAGCCAAGGGGTTTCACATATTGATCCACAACAATGGAAATACCAAGTTATTTAATTAATATAAATGATCAGCCAAGAAAGAAAAGGCCCAAACATTCTCAATGGAGAATTACTTGCAGAATCACTGGAAATTGCGCTGGAAACTATCAGTTTTCTCTAACCGTGTCCTCAATGTATTTAAGTGCATAAGCAGATACATTATTTTTAAGCATATGAACATACTTTTACTAATTGCCTTTCCTAATAACAAGGGCAGGTACGAATCAAATTAAGTATTTTGTGTGTGTTATTTATCAATTTTTGACAAATAAACGGTTTCATATGAAATTTGGTACAAACACAAGACACCGCTGGATTTCTCTATTTTATAATATGTTTTAGAATCATTCAGTACACCATTCCATTGTAATAGGAATAACCACGTTGCCATCAAAAGGTGCATAGAATAAAATATTAACAATAAGCTATAAGCGAAATAGTTTAAGCGATGATGACTCTGATTTCCAATTTACAAAATATTATTATGTAAAAATGATAATAGTAAGATTTAAAAAATATAATGATATCCATTGTTAGGATAATCAAGTCACGTAGACTATGGAGGACATGCAGCGCGAATGGGAGATTATAGAACCTTGTTCAGAGTATTGACTGGCAAATCCATTGGGAAGAGACCATTGGAAAGAACTAGATGCAGATGGAGGGATAACAATAATTAACATCAGAATGTACCTGTGTAATAAGATAGACTGGATAGAATTATCTTAAGAGAGGGACCGATTTCGTACTTTTATAAGTGTGGCAATGAACTTTCGAGTCCCTAATCCCATATAGCTGAGCATCGTAGGGATTTGATATTGCACCTTTTGATACAAGCATGAAATTTTACACCTAACTAAGATATGCATTTTTAGAAATGGAGGTCAAAAAAATTCCTCCTTGGACAGGAGCTATGACGTCATCAAGTTAGCAAACCCTTTGAAATGCTTTTTTCATTATACATCGTATTGTACGCCATTATATTAATTGTCCACACTGTATCCTAATTTTCAATCGGTATGATAATTTAATTAAGTATACATCCAAATCGTTACAGGAATATAAATATAATAGCTCAAAAAATAATTTACTTTAATTATATTTTAAGCTTTTAGTTTTAAAAATGAATTTATAGTGCCCAGATTTGTATAGCTACATGATTATTATACATATTTTAAGCACATACTTATCATAAATTTGTGATCGTGAATTTATTCAATTACTATAACAATTCTGTACGTTATATTATGACTAAGCTTAGGATACTTATGCACTAAAAATTTCAAAATTCCCAGAAAAATACATCAAAAACATCATTAAAAAATATGCACTTAAATAAGTACTAAATATTCAACTAACTAGAAAAAATAAATAGTTTGTTATATCAATACATTATATTAAAATGCACACATATTTTCTAAATATAAAATCAGTTGATAAAATTAATAAAAAATAACAAAATTATTAAATTTAAATTAATTAAAATATAAAAATAAATCATAATTGCACTTAGCAACAAGCTTATGTAATACATTTTCAAATGTAAATTTGTGCCTGTTGTCTGCGAGAATATTTTTTGTACTGTGAAAAGAATCCCCACATCACACGACACTAATGGTACAGATTTAAGGTTAAAAATATCATTATTACACTTGATTGTTCATTTCATGCTTCAAGGGGTGTTTTATTTTGCAACACCCCGCTTATATTCTTGAATTATTGAGAGCCTGTACTTTTTACAGCACTTCGTTTAATTTATTAATGAAATCATTACCTTGAGTTTAGTTAAACCCTTAATTATATATTTTATTATTTCAATTCTGTCTTGTGTGAAGATAATCCCTTCGCTTCTAGTTTAAAGATTGCAGTTGAAATGCAAGACAATTTAGCTTTAATAAAAATCAAATCTTCTCGAATACTTTTTTTATTAGAATACCCTGCTCTTCTTTAATGCTTTGCGCTTCTTCAGTGTAGGATTCACTAACAATTTTCTTCACAATTTCAAACTGTTCAGCGTAGTACACAGCAGCGTTGATCCAAGCTCCCCATCTTGTAAGGATTAGAGTGGGTGCAAGAGGAACGTCCTCCGCAACCTTCAGAATCTTCTGCACACGACTCAGCACTTTGAGAATTTTTTTTTCACTGTTGGTATTAGTACGTCAACGTCTGAATACAGATTGCGAACTAAGTCAGCTACTTGATGTAAACCATGTGCTAAACAGGTCACATGTATCATGTTTAGATACAAAATCTTCAGTCCCTGCATTGCTTTGCACATATGAGGTGCAGCATCACTATAAACCACTAGCACTTTTACATTTAAATATCCAGATGGACATAATAAGCTTATAGAAACGTTGAAAAAAAGCAGCAATAGTGGTTGAATGATTCACTTTGTCTAACACTTTTAAAGTTAGCAGATCTGATTGGTTTTTACTTCGTTAACTCCTGATATACCAACCTAACACAAAATTTGCCAAGCAAATTTGATCTTCATCGGTTGTTTCATCCAACGACAACCAAATACTTTGATCCTTTACTATTTCTTTTAATTTGTTTAAATTTACTGTGTATATCCCGGAAACGTATTTTTTCCTTAATGTCGATTCGTTTGGAATATTCTGTTTGGTGTACTTTTATAAAAAAAATTCAAAGATCATCATTCTTTAATTTGGTCAATGGACAAGGTTTTTCAATGAATTCTGAACATTTATGTCCAGTCCTTGGTGAATAAGTAAAGCTAGAAACTAATACTTTCCATTGGCTAACTTTTCTTTTATTACTTGTATGTTTTCTAGTTTGGAAAGTCTGCAAGACTTGGAACTTTTTGGTTGATGCAAAAGCAACCTTGCAATATTTATAAAATAACATACACCAATATGTTGTGAAATCATCATAGTTACAAACAGAATTAAAATAGCACTTACACTTTGTTTCTTCTTTCGACATATTTAAGATTTTAACAACATTAGATCTAATTAACAAATGATGAAGATGGTTGATGAATTAGTTAAACTCTTAGCATTCCACAGGTTTTGCCAGTAACGCAACAGAATCACTCGAACACTCTTAGAATTTCCAAGCATAATGATTTTTACCCAAAAGTAAATAATACCCAACCTTAAGCCCTTGAAGAATTAAAAATTCCTAGTTAAGGCGAATCGTGCACGTGATAAATTTGTCATGGGTCAAATTTATTTCTCAACGGTTAAATATGATAAAATGACCCCCTCCAAGAACCCCTTCCCTCAAAAAACTACTGAAATATACCTGCATTGGTCACCAACGTGCCAGTTGAACTTGGACCTTTTTGGAGGTCAAACCTATGTTACTCTTCTCTCCAAACACTGTTGGTTGCTGCGAATTTTAAATCTGTACTTGAGTCATTTTTATACAAAACTACCAAGTTTTAACCCCCTAGCTTAGTGGTGCCTTGAAAACATTTCTTATCTTTTCGACTTATTTGTGTGAGGCAGTAGGATCGGCATGTCAACGAGAGGAGGTGGGGTTGGTTTTACACACTAATGATTTACACTAAAGGCTGTCCACTAGGGTGGAATGAAAAAATGTTTTTTTAAATTCAAATGTCTAATAGCGATATAAACTTGCCTATTACTAATGTAATGAACTGACTAAAATATCAAATCAATCAGAAACGTTTTTGAGGTGCCGCAAACGGATTGAAGTTTAATACATTTATGATTTTTTTCATTTTTTTGGTAGATTTCTGAAGACAATATTTTTTTTGAATAAAAATTTCTAATAAAGATAAAAATAAACGTTTGACGATTGTTGTCAATTGACCAAAAAAATTAAATCAAACAAATAATTTTTTGAGGTGCCACAAACAGTTTGAAATGTTTACTTTTTGTGGTTTTTGCACATCTTTTACGTTTTTGAAATTTTTTGTTATTTAATTTTTACTTAAATATTGAATTGTGATATTCTTCGTTCCATCAATATCAGGCAGAAAGTGACAAGTAGTAGCATAGCTGAGGTATAGTGCGACCTTGAACAAGCTGTGACAAGCTCTGCTTAGTAGGCAGGGAGGGGTAGCTCCAAGCTCTACTCCAGTCGGTGGCTTTCTGAGCTTCATGCTGTGATGTGGTACTACAATTATAATGTGAAACAGTCTCATTTGAGTTGTTTTTTCATCTAGTTTTTCTTTTTGTGTTATAGACTATAGTTTTTTATTATTATTAATTTAGCACTGCGTGTTACTAACCGTTCAGGTTTTACGCTGTATAGATAATAGTGTTATTTTCTTTTGTTATATCTTGTAACAGTAAAGTAAAAATGGTAATGTCAAAAACAGTACAGACTCGGCCAATGCACTAGTGCTCCATTTTTGACTATCCAAAAGACCTTAATAAAATATTACTGCTGACCTATGAAGAAGTAATGAAGTGCTATCTTAATAGAGGCATGGGCTAAAAACAGAGTGTGCTTATAAGGAACCTACCGTAAGTGAAATATCAGAAATATTGGTAGAAAAAATTTAAAAGTTGTGGTCAAGAGCTTCTATTCCTCTCGTATCCCACACTCGTATCTTACAGATGATTAGAAAACATCATGATAGGTAGAGAAATATTTTCAGATCAAAAAATAGAGTGGTAACTAAAACTTTATAATCAAATTTGATTTGATTTAAGGATGAGAGTAAACTTCTTTTTGACATCGCTGCTTACAAATGTCTAAATTTTGCGCTTTGTAAATGTGAGAAAGAAAAGAAGGTTCCGAATTTAGAGCAAATAATTTTAAAAGACCAAAGAACGACTTGAAAAAATGGTTATTAGTGAAGTTGATGTTGCAGTATCTAGAAATTTAGCATTAAAATAATTCAAAGTATTGGAGAGAGAAATAAATTATAAGGAACAAAAAATACTGAAAAAGAATGGAATAGATGGAAAATGTGTCGTAAATGAGAAAAATAAAGATATGAAGAATACATGAAATTAGAAGCAAATGATGCTGTGGCTTCAAATTCTTATCAGATTGCAACACTAAGTTCGCAAATGCGCATGAAATTTCCTTCTGTAAATTCAGTATGTGATCGAACTGGTGTTTCTAATAGAGCTGATGCAGCAATTGCAAGCGCAGTTGTTCAGGATAGTGGCCTCATTAGTGAAGAGGACAAAAGTAAAGTAATTATTAGAATAAAAATTAGAAGAGAAAGGCCATAATGAACGCACTACAACAACTAACAAAGGACTTTATTTTGATGGAAGACGAGACAAAACTTTAGTACAGGAAAAGATAGGGAGCAAATATCACAGGAAAACCGTTCTAGAAGAATATGTGTCACTTATTGAAGAGCCTGGATCTAAATATTTGGGATATGTGGCACCACGTTCTAGGATATTAAGGATAGCATTGTGTTGTTTTATAATGTTAATAACCGACCCATAGACATAACTACTGTAGGATGTGATGGAATTGTGACTAACACTGGTAAAGCACAAGCTAATAAAGACCTTCCACCAGTAGACTTTCCCCTTTATTCGTGTCATACGCAAGCCGTTAAAAGGATAGTGAATTTAGTTACTGAATCATCATTGGCCGTATGTGGGGCCTCATAAGAGATGGATTTTTAAAAGCGAAAATAGAATCGCAGAAATTGATACCAATATTTGAAAGTAAGGAACATTTCAATATAAGGTTAATGACATTTTTTCTTATTCTGTTGAATATTTTTAATATAATATACTTATATACAGTGACAAATTTTATCCTGTAGTGAATGTATGTTGCTTTTATAGCACATATATATCCACAAGTAAAATATTTATATCTGTTTTGGATAGTATAATTGTATTCATTGAAATTTCATAAAAAATCACCAAAATTTGATATATTAACAAATATATTGCACTCAAATAAATATCTTCTCGGAAAACTTTCAACGGTTTAAATGAAAAATATGCTTTTATATTTGTCATCAATATTATTTAAAGTGTTTAAAATAAAAATTATAGTCCAAAAACAATTTTTGAAACTTTGGGTTTTTTTAGCTAAAAGTTAATTTTTTAAGGACCGTGCGGCACCTCAAAACATTTTCATAGAGCTTCAAAACTTTGCAGTATTAAAACTGATCCTAAAAGGCAACTTTTGCATTCTATTAGAAAACTTAGTTTAAAAAAAAGTGTTTTAACCCCTGTTTTCATTCCACCCTACTGTCCACGAGTTTCTTGTGAGTGTTGTGTCTGACAGCTGAGAACATTGAAAATAAACAGATAACCACCACACAAAAACGATTACAAACAAATACACCATAAGCTAAATATCTGAGCTTGTTTGAATATTATGTGGGAGACCTGGGTTCAAATCCCAGCCGGAAGCACTAAGTCATTTTACACATATCATACTGAATGCTATTACCGTAGAGATGATTCATTTAGTAAATATTAAATAAAGCAGCATTCTACTAGAAGAACAGATATTACAGTAGACCTAACTATATTTGTTAACTGAAGAGTAGATATGGACAGTAGTAAAAACTGTCTTTATAAATGATTTATAGATTTACTTACTACCAGCACACGGAATAAACGTCAAGCTCATCTGGTATAGTTTCTAATGATGGTGAGATTGGGGCTTGAATCCCGAAGGAGTGTACTAAGGGTGTTTATTCTTAAGTGGTTCCACCCTCTCCCAAACATTAGTAAGACTTAGACGCAGATGGAAAAATAACATAAGAATGGACCTGAAAGTGATAGGATGTAGTCAGATGGACTGAATAGAACTAGCTCAGAATAGGAATAGGTGGCGTAATTGAGTGGGTGAATAAATTTGGCCCAAAAAATATATTATATAAATTAAAGATCAAGACTGTAATATATCCATCAATTCAAATTAAGAAATTAGTTTCTACTTGTATATTATATTGCATAACTGTTGTATCCGTTATTTGCACGGGGAATCTATAAGGCAGTCCTAGATTTGTTATTTTTTTATCTCTATTTATAAATGAGAAATTTCTCACTCACCTACTCAATCATCACTATTCTCATACCTCCTGAAATGTGGCATAATTGTACATTAGAGAGTACTTAAAAAAACTAACAAATTTTAAAATGATAATCTGGGAAATGGGGGTAGGACATTGGTGGAGGGTTCTATTAGTATAAACAAATCTCTTAAGGTGCGGCAGAAGGGAGCGCGATTAATTTTACAGTTTTTATAATATTAATTTTTTTGGCCAAAATAGATAAAATATTTCTCCAGTAGCAACATAGAGTTTAGTTTTCTGCATATGCTAGTGTCAACAGTTCTTGAATATCTGTCAAGAGTGTCCTGGAATTTTGTCAAAACTTTTCTCTTTATTTAAATAGTTTTGACAAAATTTCAGGACACTCTTGACAGATATTCAAGAACTGTTGATATTAGCATATGCAGAAAACTAAACTCTATGTTGCTACTGGAGAAATATTTTATCTATTTTTGCCAACAAAATTTCTATTTATAAAAACTGTAAAAATATCAGTCTTAAATTATGAAATTTCAAGTTCAATGTTAGTGAAATGTGGGAGAGGGGTGGTTCAAACTTAAAAATAAAACCTACTCACAAATTCCAAATATTCCACGTTCCATATAGCTATAAGGGTAAAATTTGGCATAGTTGTACATCGGAGGGTACTTATAAAAACTACGAGAATTTCAAAATAATGATCAGGAAAATGTGGGGTTTGATAAAAAAATCTCTAACAGAAGGTAAAAAATTAAAATTAGGCCCGCAGGTAAAGGTACCACTCCATATAATAAGGGCAGTCCTAACTTTTGAAATTTTAAATTCAGGGTTTGTGAAATTGGGGGTGTAGAAACTTTTAAAGCTCCTCCTCACTGATCAATAGTTCTTCCACTTCACGAATTGCTAGGAGGATGACATTTGGCATAGTTGTAGATCAGAGGATTCTTAGAATTACTACTTAAATTTCAAAATGGAAATCTGAGAATTAGGGTGGCATTGGGTGGTTATTTATATATAAAAATCGTTTAAGAGAAGGTAGAAAATTGAGATTTGGTAAGCAAGAAGAGGAATACCATTCCAGATAATAAAAAATATTCTTAACTTATGAAATTTCAAGTTCAGGGTTGGTGAACTGAAAGTATTTATATAAAATTTTAAAAACTAGTAGAAACATGGTGATAAAAACTTAAACTGGACAAGAAGATAAAGGGGTCCCTCCATATAGCCAAAAAGGTTTCTAATTTTAAAAGAGACTCTGTGTAATTGGGGTGGAGGGGGATATAACTTCTCTATAAAAAAAAGCAAAAGCTCTCACTCACCTAATCACTCATCACTAATCCTCCTTTTTGAATAGATAGAAGGCCAAAATATGGCATAGTTGTACATCATAGGCTACTTAAAAATACTACGTAAAAATTATTTGGAATTTCAAAATGGGTCATGGTTATGATAGATTAAAAACTTTATTGAGGTTTGAATCTGAAATTTGACATGAAACTAGATATACCACTCCAGAGAACCGAGTAATTTCGATAATTTTAAATTAATAAGGAGGAGTTGGTTAAATGAGGGAAGAGGGCTAGAAATTTCTAAACAGATATAAACAGCCTCTTTGTCCGGAATAAAACAGAAATGTGGCAAGCAGGTCCAGAACACAATACAACTAACTATGCTGTAAATATAATAAATGTTAAAATTGAGCTCCATCCGTTCAAAGAGTGGGCATTTTAGCTAGTTTTATATAGAATTAACCACAAGGAAACATCCAAATCTTGAATTATCTTTGAATATTAATCATTTATTGTTTTAAATTGTGTTACAAAACATTAATAGTATGTTTACTATAATCAAAATGTCAAAATAGAGATGGAATCTAAAAATGTGTCAGTAGCTGAAAGTGAAATTGAAAAAATCTGTTAAAAATTTCCGGAAAGGTTCGAAAGTGTGCGACCAACCAACTATTCTGAAACTAGAATATGGAATCACTAAATGGTGGAATGAGCTGACCAGATGAGCTTCCTTGTCCTTCTTTCTAAAAAGACCTGCAACACGAGATGCTGTAAACTCTTGTCCGCAACTGGGGCTGGGAGTGCTGTCATCAGCCGTAACAAGTTCAAGCTGTGAAGGAAAATACTAAGGGGGAGGGGATGAGGGCTATTTGTGTACTCTAAATGTTAGAACCGAATTTTTAAATTCTCCGCTAGTTTCAGGTATTGTCAAGTCAGTCAAACACGGAAGCTCCATGCAAAAATGTATTAAGTGAAGTGATGCGTTGAAGCGATTTACACCACGAGATGGATTCATCTATAGTTTTAAAAGCTGGCCTCCTGGAGGAAATACTCTAACATCTGCTAGCTCACAACTAATCCACCAGAAAATTGAAATGAATTTAAAACCTTAATACATTAAGATAAAAATTAAATAAATAGTTAGAAATTGCTTTATAACAATGTTATCTTAGGAGTAGAATAATATTTAATTATTTAAAATGTATTATGCGATTGTATTGAAATATTTACACTTTAATCTAAGGCAAATTATTAAGTCAAATATAACAAAATCAAATACATAGAAATTATGGTTTTAAAAAAATACGAATAAAATTTTATCTGTTTGAAACGATTTTAAAGCAAATTAAAAAAAATTGAAAAAATATATTGTAGCAATTTTCTACCCCAAGTTATTCTTTTTTGTGGTTTAATTTGGGCGCTACTGTAGTTTATTAAGCTACAGAAAATTCATCTATTACCAGATCAGTCAAGGTGACGAGTACTCTAAGAACCTCAGAACCACTGGGTTACTTCAAGGATACAGTTTCTAAAGGATACTATCATAAAGTGAATCCTACTTTATCAAAATTAATTTTGTACTTAGATAATAGTTTAATTATATACAATGCATCTGTTTGAAATTGTTAAAACTTCTTAAACAAATTAAATAAAAATACATCAAAGCTTGTAACAAAGAACTGGTTTCTAAAGACTTTATCTCCTAATTTAAGGAAACGGACTGTTTGCATTTTAGACCTAGCAGACACGTGGTTTTTGTACGATAGAATTTAAAAAAATCTTTGGAGCGATATTTATTTCACCTTGTGTAACTAACTCTACAAAACAAGGTTAATATTCATCAACAGTTGAAACAGTTATATTTACCTGCATACGTATAAAGTTTTCCAATCGATAACACCATTGTCCATTGGCGTGGCCACCTTGTCACTTTAGAATGATCAACTATTGGCGATAGTGAGAACTACCTTTTCCCAATTGAACGTAAGCTGGTGTAACATAGCGACAAGACACTAACTATGTTTTTGAAGCTATGTGTAAAATTTCAATAAACGGACATAAGAGCTTTACGCTGCGTTTTTTAAATGTGTTTACTATTTGTATATTTTATATTCTAATGTGTAATTAGTGTATTAGATTTAACGGAATTGTCATATTTTATTGTTTTACGCCGTTTTAATATATTCTCTTTAATCGATTTTTGTTTATTAAGTCATGACAAGCTTGTATTTCATCCAAGTCAATGTTTTGTCTGTGCTCATTTTGAAACTTTTTTAATGTACAAGAACTCATGACTTAAAAGGTAGACTATCTCCATGTTAGCTAAGAAGGAAAAAAGTGAAGTGGATTTTCGTCTGTAATATACATTTTTAATGGTCAATTCTGACGATCGTCAAGTGTAGAATATGAAAATGGAGAGCTCCAGGTTCGATTTAATTCCTGGGAAAATTGGTAGGCCTAGATTCTATTAGTTTTCCAAGATATTAAAAAAACCCACATATATATGTTTCTTCATAGTTTGGATCAAATTCTAAGATGACGCCAAGACTTCAAAATTTCATAGAACTTCATCAGATGCATCCTACATTTACAGATCATAAAAATATGAATTTTCAGCATAATAGCACATTCTTTTTCGGCAGAAATAAATATTTCAACTAAATTAACATTTTTATTTAATTCCTGGAAATTGATTCATTGTTGGACTTAACGTAAAGGAAAGGACATCTAATTGACTTCACTTCCTTTTTAAAATTATTTTATTCAAAGTTAAATTAAAAGAACATGTTATTTTGTAAATTTAATATTATTTTAGAGGAGTACTCTTAGGGAGGATTGTTTGATTTTTTTTATTGGGAAGTGAAAGAACACACATTTTTCAAAAATTTACCTTAAGTTTTGTCTTCTTTTTTTATCTATGCATTGCTGACCTAACAATGCAAACCCCCGTCAGTCAAGAACGCCTAAGGAGGTTTTCAGAGGTAAGACCAATGTCTATAGAGCTACCTAGTGGTCCCGCGGTCTAAATTTATTTTGACTTTGTTAAGTCTGGCGCCTGTATCATATTTATTTATAGTTATTATAAGTATATACAACGTGTTTCTAAAACATTGCATCAAACTTTGGCAGGATACTCCTTGGGTGAAATTATAATAATTCTCATAAGCAACCTAGGGTTAATCTTCAATATTAAGGGCGGTATACACCCCTAAAGACAGAGCTAAAACGACTGTTGTGTGGAATATTATGAAAATGGCTTAGGGTATTACAACGAATCTTTGTATACTACTTATTGAAACCTTGATCATTTATAAACTAAATGTGCTGTTAGCGTTACCCACCCCCATCATGTAAAAAAGGGGGGGTTGTAACACATTTTTTCTAAAATAAAATATTTCAGAGTAAGTATTACCAATTTTTTACTTAAGATTAAAAAACAGGTAATCAAAATTAACAAAAAAGGTGTGTTGGAGAAACTGTCTAGCTTTCCCCGTTTCTGAGATAATCACACAAGTTTGAGATCAGAGCCAAGTGCAAATGCCTGTTATGTAGGCAGCCAGAATCGCAGTTTTATTTCGCAATGCGGTCGTTTAAACCATTTTTACCGGCACGTGTGACTATGTATCACGTACATTTGGTAAACAAGGCTGGTTTGTGTGTTATGATGGAGAAACTCTGATACTTTTCCTTCTTCATAAGCTCCGATTTGTTGCTATTTATTACATTAGTGAGTTATGCTTACACAGTTCACACTTGGGTGGGATTTTATTCATTACACTCACTGGAATATTGAAAGCTACATTAAGAAATACAAATTTTAGTTATTGCATATTTTAGTTCCTAGCTTCAAAAGCAGATTCATAGCAAGTGTTCAAAATGGTGGCCCCTAACGTTATTGCAATAATTGAGGCGACGTATCAATGACTGGCGTACTCTTTCGAAAACACGTGGAGTTTCTTGAACCTTATCACATGCAGCAACTATCCTGGCTAACAGGTCTTCCTCAGATTCAACAGCTGTCTCGTACACCAAAGCTTTGACAAAGCCCCACAGAAAGAAGTCTAACGGATTTAGGTCAGGAGAGCATGGTGGCCACGCAACAGGCCCACCTCTTCCTATCCATCGGGCAGGAAATGCAGTGTTGAGGTAGTCACGCACAGCTCTTGTGAAATGAGGTGGGGCACCGTCATGTTGTAGCCACATGCGTTGTCTAACGGAGAGCGGTACATTCTCGAGGAACTGTGGCAATGCAAATTTCAGAAATTGGTAGTAGATGTGGCCAGTCAAACGTCGTGGCATCAGGTAAGGGCCAATGAGATGGTTACCCACAATGCCTGCCCAGATGTTGACAGAAAATCTATGCTGGTTGCCCATGATGATAGTTGCATGAGGGTTCACGTCATTCCAAATATGACTATTTGTACTATTAAAATAGCCGTCTCTGGTGAATGTTGCCTCATCGGAAAACATAATTATAGTGGAGAAATCAGGAACCACTCCGCACTGCTGCAGAAACCAGTTGGAGAATTCATGTCGAGGAGCATAATCTGCTGGCCCCAAAGCCTGCACCTTGTGCATGTGGTACGAATGCAGCAGCTGATCATGCATGACATGCCATACTGTGGGATTGGACACATTCGTTTAATGCGCAATGGCACGTGTGCTTGTTGACGCGTTATCATACACATAGTTCAGTACATCTTCTTCGACAATTGGAGTGCGAACATTCCTCGGGTGACCAGCTCCCCCTAGTAGCTGAAATGTACCTGTTTCACGAAGTCACTGAGTGACATAGGTGAAGGTCCGGTGATAAGGTTGACGTCGCGCAGGATATCTATCATGGTACAACCGTGCAGCTTGCGTTTCCTTTAGCTTCACCGTACAGCATGACCAATGTCTGTCATTTCTGCGTTTGTGTACTTTGCCATTTGACTAGTAATACGCGCAACATGCAGTGAGGTCGTGTGGACTGATGCAGTCTGCTCATGGAGGGAGGGGAAGATAGTGATAATAAGAGTGGGGGAAAGTAGAGGGGTGAAGCAACACAGCTTTATTGGCTCCCTACCTGGCAGGAATTAACACTTGTTTTTGAAATTAAACATGCATGATTATCTCAGAAACGGGGAAAGCTAGACAGTTTCTCCAAGACACCTTTTTTGTTAATTTTGATTCCCTGTTTAGTAATCTTAAGTAAAAATTGGTAATACTTACTCTGAAATATTTTATTTTAGAAAAAATGTGTTACAAACCCCCCTTTTTTACATGATGGGCGTGGGTAATGGTAACAGCACATTTAGTTTATTAATGATCAAGGTTTCAATAAGTAGTATACAAAGATTCGTTGTAATACCCTAAGCAGTTTTCATAATATTTCACACAACAGTCGTTTTTAGCTCTGTCTTTAGGGGTGTATACCGCCCTTAATATAGAAGATGGACCCTAGGTTGCTTATGAGAATTATTATAATTTCACCCAAGGAGTATCCTGCCAAAGTTTGATGCAATGTTTTAGAAACACGTTGTATATTTATATGTATATATAACGGGTTTACCACATACTATTATTTTAATGTTGAACTAAATTAATTAAAAAAAACCTACCTGGGTGGATCCACGTTAATATAACAGTTCTATTCATACAGATATTAGGTGTTTATTATAAAATAATGTGATACTAAAAATCTAGAAATTATTTGCTGGATAAAATATTTCTTTCTCGATAAGTTGTAAATGTAATAGGTTTGATAGAATTTAGTTCATATTTGGATATCTCCTCTAAAATGTCACTATAAAAAATTGTAAAATCTCACTGTTAAATTACCACGAATCATTCAGTTGAAAAATGTATAGAGATCGACGTTTTACCTGATATCCCAATGGCTAATGTAGTAAGTTCAAACTCACTTAGGTCCATCTCCTATACATTAGGTACTCCGGTAATTCTGTAATCCTTCCTACAAATAATTATTCCAACAAGACCATAGAGTTTTACCTCTTCTTCGCTTCAGAAATAATCTTCTGTCATATAAGATATGTACAATATTTCCTTATTTTACATGATAATTTTAATTATTAAAATATCTGTTTATAATTCCTGAGCCCTTTCCTTTTTACTTTCTCGCTATCTTACAGGTAGAGAAAGCAGTGTGATCGTCAAAAAAATTGAACTAGAACTCAAGATTTTGATTAATTCCGATGTTTCATGAGCCTCCAAATCCAAAAAAGTGTTTTGTTTTTAATTTCTGTCTCTCAGTCTGTACCTTGGACTAGAGCCTAAACTATCTTACTTATCGGGCTAGAACTTGGTATATAAAGTTTTCATGGGGTTACCTCGAGGCGTTTTTGGAATTGGTTATCTAACCCTAAAAATAAGGGTAGTTTAATGAAAAGAGAAAAATTTGTTTTTCTAAAAACCGGCTCTAACGATTTTGATTAAATTTCATTTCTAAGCATTGATAAATATTTTAAATCAAATGGCTACTCTAATTTTTAGGCAAAATGACTTTAAGTGTTCCGGTCTGATGCATAAATTCTCATTTTTTGTCATATCTCCGAAACTATTTGATATAAGAGATTACCTACCTTTGCAAATATGTAGAACTATTTATAGTACAAATATTTTATTTGAAACACCTCAAAAGGCACAAAAATGAACACAGCTGAAAATATTTTTATTCAAACTGCCTTATTAAATAACAAAAGTGTATTAAATGAACAAACAAGTTTTGAAAACCAAGTATTTATTAATACCCTAAGAAAACGCCCTCAACATACCAACATATCAAAAACAAACCTTCATTCCTGTCTACACCCGCCCATCCTTCCATAGTAGCTAATGACCTGTTCGGGCCAGTGTAGAGAATATTTGAGCCCTTTTTCACTTTCTTTTCTTGTCATTCTCTTTTACAAGCCATATAACATATTTATTAAAATAAAATTCAAATCATAACTATCTACTATCTCATTTCACAACATCTCAGTACTTGATATCTTCCGATATATATAATATCTATGATATCTTTACAGAATGTTCTTCTCTCACTTTATATATACACGTAAAATGTAATTCTCAAGTACATTGTTTTAATATCTGGTAGATATGTTATTTCATAATTATTACTTATCGATATTGTAATTTTTTAACTTTCACTAATTTTGCACGCTATACCACATTGGCTAATGCATTGTGTTATAACCATGATTTGAATTGGTGTGTTTATTATCTTTTCATCACACATGAGGAAGATGCCATCGTAACATCGAAACATGTCGTATAAGTAACGTTGCAACATTTGCAGAAATAACCAAGGAACAGGGAGATACAAGAAAGATAAGAAAGGAATTCAATTTTTATATTTCTTCAAAATTTAATAGCTTGTTCAATCAATTATTCAAATTAACACAGTCATACGAAATTGCACGATCACAAAATCCTTTGTTTTTTAAAAACATAGTTTTAAGCTTAATTTGGCTCAAACATCTACAATTTCAATATGTGAATGAATGTTTTAAATGTTTGTATTACTTCAAGACATTCCTAAATTATAATGTATTTAAACTTGTAACTAATATTACCAATCTATTTCAAATATCATTCAAATACTGTGAATATATTTTATATTGTATTATACATTTATGTCTTTCACGTAAATTTAATACAACTTGTTTAAACTTGTTTCACAAAAATTGAATTTTTGTTACAAATATAATTAGTTTAAGTAAATCAATCATGTAAGAAATTATCATTAGATAGAGTGCTTTTAGCCACTATGGCCACCGGTTCAAATCAATAGGTGCGTCTATGTTCAAACAAATTAACATTTCATTTAAGTATATTAGATAATCCTACTTTCTCTGTTAAAAGAGAGTATACATATTGACTCATGAGATGGTTGGAACAAAGTGTTATACTCGTCAACTCAATTGGTATTCTTATTGAAACATGGTGAAACACAACTTCAAAAATATTTTTAATTGTTACAAATATATTAAGGAAACCTTACAATTCTTAGGTTAATATGTAAAACAAATAATATTCTCTAGACGTATACGGTGGTATTATAGTTATTTATCATTCGTTCTAAGCAAAGTCAGAAAATGTTTAAAAACAATTGGTACAAAAATTGAGGAACATATTTTCAAAAGTGTCATCAAATGAAGTGAAAATAATTGAAGTTGAAAGTTCCCTAGAAAGGGAAGTATTTTTTCCATTATTTCAACCTTTGGCAGTTCTTTTGAAGATATTCGGGGTGTTCCCTTTACAGAACGTCTGCCAACAAGACGGTCTCTCCTGCGCTATAGCGTAGTTTCTGTAGACTTCTTCTGGGGAATCATTTTTCACACTATTCTAACCATTTTAATCGGCATGCTAGAAGATGATAAATGGTTTTGTCTAATGATGCCATACTACATATCAAGAACTGCTTTGGTAATTTCTCTGTGCCATTATTACGATAGGTTACAGCCAGATCTTGTAACGCCTCATAGGAGATTTCGATAGATCCTGTAATAAGATGAGCATCAAGATTCCTACTTACAAATGTAACAGAGGAATAGTTTGGTCAACTATTATTGTTTTGGTTATTTTAAGCCTATTACTAATAATTGTCACTAAGCGAGTCTCTATGGGAGACCACATTTTTTACAAAGCATATGTCTGGGGGTGGTGGGAACTCTTCCAGTGTTTACAAGAATGCTCTACATCAGCGCCTTTCTGTTCTACTGCTACAGTTTGAAAACGAGGTTCGAAGTCTTGAGCAGTCACTGGAAGATATTAATGAATCAATCGTTGAATACTGACGTGGAAAGTGCAATTGCAATTCAGATTTACTGTATCTGAAGACCTTCAACTGGAGAAGTTCCGCATATTGCATCGGAAGCTTTGCAACACTATCAAGAAGCTCAACGACGCCTATGGGTGTAGGTTATTATTGTTCTTCGTGACTGTTTTCCTCGATTTGCTGCACGATGTTTACGTGTACTGCTACGTCATGCGACTGTGGGGTTCTATGCAGATCATGTTCGCTTTGATGAACACGGCTGCTCTTTATGCAGCCACGGCTGTGCCAGCCAGTCTCGAGGAATCGGTAAGAGTAATATTCACCTCATTATTATAGAACATACTGGCCAATAGCCAGCAATTAGTTAAGTTACTTGAGACATTACAGGCCATTAGAAGATGTAGGTGAAATTTACATGTTCATTACAAACTCCAATGTTTTTTTTTTCAGAAAAAGTTTACAATATTTTCACACTATCAATTTCTTAGTTGTAATATTACAAGTTTTTATCTATAAATAAAGCTATAAAGGCTATTGATTGAACAGTTTTGAATAACCATCTCATCAATACATTTCACATCATTTACAATGCCACTGTGATTCAAACGAAGTTTACGAATAATGTCGTGGTGCCTTATTGATACTTCACACAACAGATGACGGCTTCTATAGTTTGGTCCCGCTTCAGTGGTCGCATGGTCTAAGCCGTCACTTTTGCAATAGACTGTACTAATGATGACTGGTAGATGGATCTTTAATTCACGTCATGTGTAATGAGGGGTGTTCTTCCCAAATTGTTCTTCATTCTTCCTCCACGCACGTGCGGGTAATCTCCCTTTCAACTAAACCTTACTCATTATAACTCATTAGTGTAAGTAGTACATATGCGTATAACCCGAATGGGTAGTAAGACGTGGTTTATAAACTAAAAAAATAATCAAATTAAAGCATATCCATTTAAGTGATAGTAATTATTTTAATAGTTTTAAATCTTATAACATAATTAATTTAGAGTTATCAAAATATTCCTAAACAATTTGTTTTTTACTGTCTTAATTCAATCATGCAAAAATTTAAAGAAGCATTTAAGTACATTCATTCAAGTACACTCCGCTTATCCTGAAAAATAACATTTTTACCATGAAAGATTGCTCTATGGTCCTATATTATAAGTTTAGCCATACATGATTAGCATGTAAATTATATTTTATATCCTTCAGGATAAAGAAGGGTACACCCGAATCAAATATTCAGTCTAGTATACATAATGGTATTTAGATATAGAAGCAAAAATTGTTTCTGTATATACCCATTATTCGAGAACGTGGTTGTTTGGAAGTAAAATATGCCATTTTACATTAAGCCTTTGTATGTATATATAACTAGCTGTTCCACCCCTGGTTCAGACTATATATCAGGACTGGGGACAGGAAGGGGATCAACAGAGGTGGCAGACGCTACCTGCCGCAACAAAGAAGGTCCTCAGGAGATGGACGGTGCCGTGGATACGTCGAACAACTACTATTCAGAGGATTGCTTTGTTGATATACTTTCCTCGTGTTTTCTTATAATTATAATTAATGCTAATTTACTTTACTTATGATTATTGTAATCATATTATGTAATCTTCCTAGCTTCGGTTAAACAGCCCACTATCACCTTCACTCCTGATTGCGTGGAACAGTGGCCGTTTCGGTCACTGTAAAAGCGGAACCCGGAGGGAGGTCGCGGCTCAGTCAATAGTGGTGGAATTGTTCCATTTAACTAATCTTTCATTTTATAACCAAAAAAAAATGTTAGTTCCTTAAACATCTTAAATTCCATTCAGTTCTGCTTTAAAATGTAGCTAGAAATCAGTGTTTTAGAATCAGCACTTAACTAGCCATAAATGATAAGGGAATTGTGTTCTTGGAATATTTATTAACCATGTGTTCACTAAATAATGCAAAGATAAATAAATAAATGACACGGAACAATTGCATAAACTCTTTCCATATTGTATATCATAGCTATAAAAAATATTTAAAAATAGATTTTCAGTAAAAAACCTAACAAACATATTATCATCTTGTTAATAATCACAGTAAACATTCTTTATATATAAATTTTAAATTAAATTCTTTAAATGTTTTAAACAGATTTTTTAATTTTCAAAAATTAGGTATTTATAAACTACTTTAAAACAATTTATTATTTATAAAATAAAAAGTATTGTTATTTATCATTAAATACAAATTCACAAATAGGTACCAATTTTGAACTCGATTTCCTAGGTAAATTTCGGAATATTCAATTTTTTTTAATAATTATTCGTAACTAAACTAGGTACCCTTAGATTATTTTTTTTTTAAAAAGAGTACATTATTGTTTATTATGAAAAGCTGTACCCCGATACCAATTTGATCCAAATCGATACACCCAGTTTTCAAAATATTAAAATTAAAAAAATTTCACCACTAAACGAATTTCCCTCCAAAGATCAAGTATAAATTATTTTTCATGTAAAACAATCCACAAATGTACATTTCAAACAAAATATTTCAAGCTATTTTCTAATTGTTCTAAATTTTTGAAAATCATTCTTCCATTAACAAGTTTTTAAACGAAAACCAGGCACACAGTGTTATTTTGGAGGTCAACCGCTTTCTGATTTTAAACAAAATCGTTTTAACCATTAATGAAAAATTTGGAATAGAAAAAACGCCATTCATCAGTAAGTTACCTTTAATGTAAGGGGTAGGGGATAAGATAAAAATAAAAAGTCGTGTGGTAGAGACCTATTAAGTCTAAATATCAAGATTAAACAAAGTTCATCAACCCGTTTTATATCTGGGCAAGGGCAAGACAGGCATACATACATACATGCACGTGAACAAACAGAATTACAAAATCCACTTTTCCTTTCTCTTGACACCTCGGAGAGAAAGTATTGTGATATTTAAATAAATTGAACTCAAGATTTTTATAAATGTCGACGTTTCATGACCACATGAAACAAAAAATGTTGTTTTCGCAATGCTGTCTGTCTGTTTGTACCTAATGCTGGAGCCGAAACTATTTTACCGATTGATTTAAAACTTGGTATCTGGGGTTTCCATAAGGTTCCTTCCTAGGAGTTTTTAGAATTAAATTTTTAAAACAAAATTTTTGAGTATCTTACGGAAGGGGAAAAAGAGATAAAATAAATTGCATCTAAACTCACTCTAACGATTTTGATTTAATTTTTTTATCTAGAAACTGTTTATCGCTATAAACAAGATGTAGATTTTTATTTTTTCATGAAAATGACTTTGAGGGTACTTTACGTGAAGGAAATTTTTCAATTCCCATCATTTCCCCGCAATTATTTTAGAAACGAAATATCTTATCATTGTAAAGTTGCAAATTATTAAAGATAAAAATCTTTTAATTGAAATACATATTTATAAAACCAATAGTTTCTGAGCAAGCAAATATAAATACTTTTTAATTTAAGTCTTTGAAAATGAATTTGATTTTTATGCTCTTTGGTAGACATACATATTTATCTTTGCTCAATCTTTCTGTAACAGGGTTCCTAGTTCTTAATACCATAGCGTAAGTATCAGTGTATATTATTTCATTTATGATCTTTGGTGTCATGTTTCTATCACAATGTAGAGACCAACTATTTCGTTTCTCAAATCTTACGAGTTTTTAGTAAATGTATATTTTTAGGAAAAAGCGAGAGAAAGTCTGTGCAGTGTACCGTACCATTTATTTTGTGTTGTTTGGCTTTAGATTGCGTAAAGGTTCATCATAATCTTTAGATAAATTGTTTTCCACATTACAATACTTTATCTTGATAGGAGAAAGTATACAACTATACCACTATAGTGTTTGATATAATTAATGCTGTTATAACATTATATAAACACGTTATAACAATTTCTTTGAATATATGAAATATTTATTTCTACTTTCAACCCCTATTCTGTGTTTATCAAGCCTTTTCTCTTCCTTTATTTTGACCCCTAGGAGAGAGGAGTTATTGTAATCATTAAAAAAGAATTGAACTCGAGATTTAGATGGATTTTGACGTTAATGATCCCTGAACTCGAAAAATTCTATCTGTCTGTTTGTCTGTTTCTTTAGCTTGGCCTATGGACTAATACATTTCACTGATCAGGCTAAAGCTTGGTATCCAGGGTTTTTATAAAGCTACCCCTAGGAATTTTGGAAATCATATTTCCAACCCTTAACTAAGGCTAGCTAGTTTACTTAAGGTCCAAAGCAGAAAGAATAAATTTCTTCAAAATGTAATATAAAGATTAAAATTTGTTTCCAGGCATTGTTTAAAGTCATAAACAAAATGGCAATTTTAATTTTCCCACGAAAATTAATTTGAGGGTGCTTTACATAAGCGGAAATTTCAAATTGGGATCATATATTTGTAGCTTTGTGAGATATGAAATAAATTATTAACATTAAATCTTTTATTTGAAATGTATTTTTATAATCTCTATAGTTTCCAAGCTATGTATATATATATATATATATATAATTTTTTAATTGAGATATTTAAACTGGGAAATTGATTGTTACGCTCTTTGTTGGACAGAGATGTCTAACAATGAATATTATTTAATTTATAAAATTTAGTATCTCTTTATTCCACTGCAACAATGTTTATTATTTTGTTTCACATGCCTTAGGGGTATTGTTAAGATGTCTTCATTTTTATGTAAAGGGGCAAGAAAGTCTGTGCAGTCATTTCCAGCCATCAATAAATGATGTTATATAATATTAAAATATTCCAATACCACTATTCTTATAAAACGTCTCAATTATTCTTTGATTATTCATAAAATTAGATCAACCTATTTATATTAATATTTAAGTTTAAAAAATAAGTACATGTATAATTTAAAAATTTGTGAAACCCTTGAGACTGTAACAACAAGGAAGAAAAGCATATAAAAAATCTGCAAGCCAAAGATGTATGATTTAGTTATTTTTCGTTTTACGCTTTGTTGAAAACTTTAAATCATTTCAAAAGCTATAGTCATTCATCAATTAACACCACTCACTAATTAGATTAATTCAAACGGGAAATGTAATTTATATTAATAACCAGATATTATATATAGGGTAAAGTATTATGAATGAAAACTTGACACCCAAATAATTTGAACATTTAATTTCAGGCTTTATTGTTGCAACAAGATCTACATGAAGCATCTCTTTCCAAAATTGATTCTAGGAGCCAGTTTCAAGTAAGTTCAATAAGTGTGACTTCGTATGAATATTCTGGTGGTTTCTTCAACTTGTGTTTTAATTATCTTCTCGTTATAGTGAGCTATATTTAACATTTTATATTATTGAATTTAATTTTTTATTCAATATTGTATACGCTTAGCTCAGTCGGAAGTGTGTCTGTCTACTGAGCTAAGGGTCCCGGGTTGGATTCACGTCATAGTCAAGAATTTATCATTGATGAATTTATGGTTTACACTTTATAGCGATAAATTAACGGCTGAGGACTGGATGTTGAGCTATGACAGGCATAGCAAGCCAGTAGTGGAAAAATATATGAAACGAATATAAAAAAATGGCCTCGACCATGGGCTGGAAACAGTGATGGATGTAAAAATATTGTATACTAATTTAATTATCATTCATCATCATATATAGATATACTATAGATTCCATATGATATAATGCTGTAATCCCTTTTAAATTTTATACATTCCTAGATACGTCTTTACAAAATGTTAAATATTTCTTAACATTTTAATTTTCTTTTTATATATTGTTGAACTCTTTATTCAAGTGTATATATTGCTAATCTCTATTTAAAGTTATTTAATGATAAACCTTTATCAGTATTCACTTTCAACTCAACAATATGTTTAATCGACTATCTATATTATATTATATATTACTACACTTTATATTTAATATTAGGTCTACCAATTGCCAGTCCCTCTATTCAAAGTTGTATTTTACTCAATGTTATGTAATGCTACTCTTATAACCCCTTCTACTTATATATATATATTTTTTACATACTTGTCTACAGCATTTAACCACGTCTTACATGGGCTACCTCTTCATTTTGATCCACACAATCTACCTTAATGTATTTGCTTCGTCAATTGATCTACACTAATCCTATCAATATACCTAAACCAATGTAAGAAGCTTCTTACAAATTTACCTATTGGATTACCTTTAAGGCTGCATTCCTTCAGTACCTCTCATTGCCGACTCTGTTCATACAAGTTTTTCCTCATACATTTCTTAGCTATCTCACTCCAACAGGAGTCACCTTGCTCTTTTGCTTCTCCTGACAAACCCACGCTTCACAACCATAAAACAATGTTGCCGTTAAAATAATTTTATATACTGATATACTTTATTCAAAATTATATATTGGTCCATGCTCTAGTCAACATTGTCTATTTCTACAATCCTTATTTAATATTATATTATATTATATTACATGTTGATTCAGACTCTATTCATTATTTTTGCACACTCTATTCAACATTGTATATTTCTACACTCGCATTTAATACTTTACAAGAATGTATTCTTTATTTAATATCGTATATTGTTGCAATCTTTCTACAATATTACGTATTGCTAAACTATGTATTCAACATAATGTGGGTTTTCACTTTCTAACGGTATAACCAACATAATTTTTATTTTTATTGGTTTCAAATTATCATTTATTATTGTTTGTTCTCAGGCCCAGCTGATAATGTTGGCTCGCCCCGTTCATATATCGGCAGCTGGCTTCTGTAAAGTGAACAAGACGCTTTTACTGACGGTGAGCAACAACAGAAAACTCTAACGTGAATGTTGTCAATATGTATGAAGTAAATTTGTTAAATATGTTTGGCAATGGTCAGAGAACATAAAAGTATTATTTTGTATTAGATCTTTGATAATTATATATGAACTAAGAACAATTATGAGATGTTGTAATAAATATCAAACAAAAAATTGTATCTCGAATTTCAGCTGTTCAAATAGTAAAATAATATTTTTTGAATTATAATTTAATTTTGGTCTTCTTTAAAGTAAACGTTTTGAATTTCATATATGTACTAGCTCATTTTAAATTAAACAAATTTTTTGAATACGTTATTTTAACATACCACGTTCAAACGACAGTGGTAATTAAAGCTTTATTTTTCTAATTAGAGATGTGTTAAAATTATATTACAATTTAAAATATGTTTATTATGTTCTTTGTTTCAGATTTTTCTAACACTAGCAACATATCTTGTTATGTTGGGCCAATTGAATTCATCAATTCAAAAAATCATAGAATAAATTTCAAAAACAAATATACCAATTAATATTATATACATTATAGCTAAATAATCTCTTAAATTTAAATATAATTTTAAATATAATTAGTAAAATAAGCCTTACTACGACGGCTATTCCTAAACTAGCCTCTAATTGCATGTTAAAAAAGTAAAAATATAGAATTAAATATTATTACCTACAAAATTTATATACATTCATATCTGCATTACTTTTCCACATAGTCTCCACACAAATTCAGTCACTTATCGTCGTACAGAGGGGAATGAATTGTATCCACTCTGCATAGTACCCATTCAGACTATTTTCAAATAAACACCTTTAAGAAAAACCTGAATTATATCCATCTGATTTATACACACAAAACCCTGAATTGTATCCACCTGATTTATACACACAAAAACCTGAATTGTATCTATTCAGACAGTTTTCAAATAAACACCTTTAAGAAAACACCTGAATTGTATCTACCTGATTTACATCCACAAAAACCTTAATTGTATCAACTCTGAAGTTTATCCATTCAGATAGTTTAGAAAGAAACACCTTTAAAAAAACCTGAATCGTATCCACAAATGGCGGACTTAAAGTTTAACTGAAGAAACAGTTAACGTAAAAACTTCGTCCCACTTCTGGGCAGCAGGATGGAATCTTAACTTAATATGTGTGTACTAGATTACAGCCAAATGAGTATTTTAATGCAATCTAATTATTTAAATATGTTTAAGTAATTATTTGAAATTCGTAGACTTCCATAAGGTGGCCAATACTATAAAAGTATTAAAGAATATAGCATTCTAAATTATTTCTCGTTTCCAATAAAACACATTGATGTAATATGTTTTTATTTTACTTAACACGTGCAAACATCCATTACCTAACAAACCAAAATAGAAAGCCCAAATAATTACAAAATATATGGTATGGTGCACCACACAGACTTTCTCTCTCCTTTGTCTTACTATCCCTTAAGAAGGGAGATTTGGGGAAAAGGGGGTTAAAAATAATGAAATAAGAAAGATTAATATTGGGTCCGCAAGGGTCAACACTTCGTATTAAAATTTCAATTTCTGGTTAAAACTTTAACATTTTATAATGTGTTGCACATCTTTAAGTCATCGCATTCATATTTAATTATTCATTTATACATTTTGACCAATAAAAAATGTAAATATTGACTATTGAGTCTAAAATAGAGATAGATCATTGCTGTGCATACATTTCTCCTAAGAGTTTTAAGGAAAAATAACATACTTTTTTAGATACTTACTTATATTTAATTACTCTATGGCATTGGAGAATTATTGCGTTAAGACTTAAGTAGTATATGTTTACAACTAAAGCTCACAAAATTGTATTAATATATTTGCAAATATCTCAGAAACTGTTGCTTTTATAAAAATATATGTCAAATAAAAGTTTTTTATTTCTAATAGTCCTACAATTTTGCAATGATAAGTTGTTTAGTTTCTCAATTAGTTGTAGAGATACGGAAATTAACGCTTCTGTAAAGTACCCTAAAAATCATTTTCATAGGAAAATTAAAATAGCCAGTTTATTTATAATCTTAATCAACGCCTAGATACGAATTTTAATCAAAATCGTTAGAGCAGATTTTGAGAAAACCTATTTTTTCTCTTATTGCCCTTTATAAAACTACTCTTAATTTTAAGTTTTAATAGACACACAGACAGACGGCATTGCAAATACTATTTTTTGGGGTTCGGGGGTCATGAGACGTCGACATCCATCAACATTTCACGTTAGTTTTCTTTACGTTCGCAATACTTAAACTTTAATGTCCAAAAAGTAAAAAAATATATATAATTGCGTATATATTGAAAGTTATTGATTTTATAAAAATATGTTTCGAATAAAATATTTGTATTATAAATATATATACATATTTGTAATGCTAAGTAATTTCATATCTCAAATAGTTTTGAAGCTATTATAAAAAATGTTAATTAACGCATCAGGCCGGAGCCCTTAAAGCAATTTTGCCGAAATATTGAGAGTAGCCATTTTGTTTGGAATATTTTATTTTGTTTATAATTGAAATTTAATCAAAATCGTTAGAGCCGATTTTGATAAAATCGACTTTTTCTCTTTTTTCCCTTCAGTAAACTACCCTTAATTTTAGGGGTAGATATCCAATTCCAAAAACCCCTCGGGGCAACCCTATGAAAACCCTAGATATCAAGTTTTAGCTCAATCGGTAAAATAGTTTGGGCTTTAGTTGGAGGTACAGACAGAGAGACAGACGGACGGACAAGCGGGCAGGTGGGCGGGCGGGCGGGCAGGCGGGCGGGTAGGCGGGCAGGCGGGCAGGCAGGTGGGCAGGCGGGCAGGCAGGCAGGCGGCCAGGCAGGCGGGCAGACAGATGGGCAGACAGACGGAAATTCAAAAACTACTTTTTCGGATTCAGGGAGTCATGTAACGTCAAGATTCATCAAAATCTCGAGTTCGATTTTTTTGACGATCACCATACTTTCTCTACCTGTAAGATAGAGAGAAAGTAAAATTTATTAACACAATCAGAGTGAGTCACCTGAGTAATTGTTTCAATAATTGTCTTAGTACAGAAACCTGAAATTCAGAGCACGCAACTCATCTGGTTGCGGGAATGATTGCTAGACGGCCGTCCTCAAAAGTATATAAGTTAAAAAAAATGAATAAACACAAAAGTAAACAAAAAATATCCTAAGTGTATGCTCACTATTCATAACTTTAAGAGAAAAACCAGTAAAAGCCTTTTTTATATTTATTCATTGAAAATATAATTAAAGATATGTGTGTATGTATTTTAACAGCTAGAACTATATATGATGGTATAGCAAAATAATTATTATGATAGTTTTAGAGTATGTAAATATATAATATTTATTATGTATATGAAAGGTTAATATAGAGACAATATCAACGTTAAATATAGAATTACATTCGAAAATTTACAAGAGAAAACAAATAACTTTATTTATTTTAAACATCCCTTTCCACAAGGAATTTGCTAATAAAGTTACGTTAAATAGCCCCTTGTAAACAAAACTATTTATAAATTTATATCTATTTCCACAATACGCATATTTGTAAACAAACAATAATTTAAACCAGATAGGATTAAAAATAAGTTTTCCAGACCTCTATCCTCAGTCATTACAAGACTTCAATTCATATTCCCATTTTACATGAAAACATCTTCAATAAAAATACGTAATATAGTGAAAAGACTAAATAAATCTCAAGAGTAATTTCAAATAACAAGATAACCTTTCCCAATATTGCATAAGAAAGAATGAAAATTCATTTAAGTAATATTCATTAATAAACTCACAAAATTCTACCTTATTACCATGATTTATTTCTTCTAGCTATCAAGTCAAACAGTAATAGTCAAAATTAAATATATATATATCGATCTCAACAAAAGAAACATAAGACTCAATACCATAGTCTTTGAATACTTTCATGATATCATTAAATTTAATATTGGTCTATGATTTCAAAGATTATTAATATAACCATAAAATAATTAAATGTAAAAGGCCGAAAAGTGAATTTAGAAAATATTACATTAAAAAAATCATTAAGCATAAGATAAATTTGTTCTTACATTTTAAATACTTGTAGCCACGGATACGTACTTCCCAATCTAGAGTCAAATCCAAGATTGCAGGACATGTCGCCATACCAGCATTATATATGCTTGAAAACCCAGAGAAACAGGAAAGAGAAGGAATAAGGTGGGGGAACATATTAGGATAACAAAGGGGGTATACACGTGACAAACATAGCTTCGATAATACATTCAAAGGTACTGGAATATTCTACTATAGAGTAGAATAGGCATCACTTCCTTTTTTAAGTTCTTAGAAAAGATTCGACACCACGCGACCTATAGTGGCTGCCGTTTGAACCTAGGTGGGCTTGGTCAGTCATTCACGTGGCGCGGTGATGCTCGGTTGTGCTTTTTGTCTCACAGAACTGTTGTCAAGAGGTGCTGGGATGGTGAGTGGGGTAAGTTGTTTATTTCCCTCCAACTTTTATTTTCTTCAATTGTAGCCAAATACTATAATTTATTGTTGGGTAATGAATGTGCTGCAGAGGATATTCGTATCCTATATCAGCCATTCCTGCTCGATTACATACTTTAGGTTAGCCGAATGTACATTTGGAGCACCTTTTAGAAAATATAAAACATTATTTGCAGTCATCATTGATAACATTTTACTGTTATTTATAGAAATTGACCATCTTTACATTAATATTGTCATTATTCACCATAGTGTTTTTCTTTTTTTCTTGAAGATGCTTCAAAAATCCATTTATGATCAAATCAAGATATAAATTAATTTAAACTAAGTTGGTCAATAATGCTCTAATTCTCTTTTCATGTTGGCTGTAAAAGTATTTTCTTAAACATGAAGTATTCACTCTCTTTAAAGATTGCAGTGAATATTAATTTACAACCTTATTTAACTTGTAAGATTTTGTTTCAGGTCAATATATTTTATAACATGTATCAATTTCGATATTTTTAAGGAGACAACTCTTTTAATTTCTTTGCCAACAGACTTTAGCCACTATGGTAAAAAAAATTATCATTGAAAATATAACTTTAATTTATTCAAATCTAGTGAGAAATGGACACTTTTGATGAATTCTGGCAATAATTTTATAATGTGAATTGGTAGCACTGCTTTGCTCAGGTCCTGTGCTCAGTGAGTGATTGAACGAAGAATATCACAGTTAAATGTTTAAGTAAAAATAATTTAATAACAAAAATTTTAAAATTTTAAAAGATGTGCAAAAACCACAAAAAAATAAACAATTTAACCTGTTTGTGGCACCTAAAAAAATTATCTGTTTGATTTGATATTTTTACCAATTGACAAAAATAGTCAACTGATAATTTTTATCACTATTAGAAATTTTTATTCAAAAAAATATTGTCTTCAAAAATGTACAAATGTATTAAACTTCAACCCGTTTGCGGTAGCTCAAAAACTTATCTGATTGATTTGATGTTAAAACATCAGTTCATTACATTAGTAAAATACAAGTTTCTGTTGCTATTAGACATTTGAATTTAAAAAAATATTTTTTCATCCCACCCTAATTTGTACGCAGCATTGGCTTTGCCAGCCAGTTTTGAGGATTTGGTAAGAGTAATCTATCACCTAATGTAGTAAAGAATATACTGGCCGATAGCAACACATTACATTACTACATTTATTACAAAGATTCATTACTTCTAGTTGGTATCATAAGTATATAATTTATTTGGAAAATTAAGGCCATTAAAGATTAAGACTACTAAAGATTAAAGCCATAGTTAATATCCCTGACAATTTAAGTATCATGTGTTTTATAAGTGATGACACGGCTCGTCCCCAATTTAATATCTTTCAAGGAAATCTTTCAGGTACGATGGGGATCATAGCCGATCAGGTAGACTAGTTCCATTTTGTCCATTTTGTACATTTCAGTGTATTGTCACAAGACAGATTAACAAGGATTTATTCTTCATCAGAAGTAAATTCAGATTGATCTTTTGTCCTGAATGGTTCTTTAATCCCTGTGAACTTATCGATATCATCTTCTTGAAAATATTTTTCAATCCAGTTGATAAGCTGTAATAGGTGCTCTTTAAAAACAGGCTTAATGTATCGAGGGAAATCAACTTCATTGGAGATCACAAACTGATGTAACCATGGGAAACAACTTTTTCCACAGTCTTAATTCATTTTTCTTCTCTAGAGCTGTAATTTTTTTTCTGGAAGCTGAAATCTTCTCGACCATTTTCTAAATTACCATTCCTGCAGGGTGGGATTAAACACATTTAACTTTTAAAAGATATCACATAAGAATGCTAGTTTTACAAAAAAATATGTTTCCACAAATTGTTTGGCACAATCTTGTTTTTCTTCTTCAAGAAAATGTACATTTACTGCCTTAATTCAAAGTTATGGGACAATACATTGCCACGAGTGGGTCATCGTGAGAGGATGTAATACAACAAAGACGTGTATTAGGCTCCCATAACTTAACACCATTTTTTGAAAAACCTTGCTTTCGTTGGTCGAGTTTTTACAAAGTTTACCAAACTCACCACATGTTCAAAGACCAGGTTTAATGGAAGACTCAGATGCTTTAATTCAAGTGAATTAACAATTGGGTCCACAGTGAATACGGAGTTTGCTTCGAATAAGCGCCTGCAATCCTACATGATGGCCGGACATCAAACGACCACTAGCAGTACAGATACTAAAGCCCTTTGTCCACACAAATTATTTTCAACTATAAGTGTCCAGGATTTTGAACAAGTCTTGAGTATTTGTAATTGCAGTGATACTTTTACAAAAAGTTCTTCCACAGTGTCATTTCTATCTATGAATCGTACATAGCAAATCCAATGTACATCCTTATAATGTCCATGGCCTCATCCATCTGCAACCCAAATCCCTTTATTTTTATTCTTTCAATTAATTGATCATTGAGATCCTCCACCATGTGCTGGATTCTGCTACTGATAGTTGTTAGACAAAGGCACCTTTGAAAACAGTATCCCCGCAGACTCCCAATCATAATGTTAACCAAATCTACAGCATCCGGTAGAATTAGTTGTTCTGCGATAGTATGAGACATTTACACTTTGCAACTCTATATGAAAACTTTTATTATGCTAGCAAAGCATTGCTGCTGAAAAAGGGTACCTTTTTGTTGGTTTAGTGATTATTTCAACTTTCTGGTGAAATAAACGAGAGGTTTACCAACCATGTTTAGAAGATTGGTTTCTAAATGGCGTTTTAGCCTACTTAGAGGCATGTACTCTGGTGCCAAAACTTTCATACACAGTACACACTGCGGTATCGCTTCATCGTTGGCATCGGTCGGTGGGAAGCCAAAACACAAATAACTGTCGTCGTAATTACGAAATTTCCACTTATTCACACACCCACCACTAGTTTGTGGTGCGTCCTCTTTATTTTACCTCCTACAATGCTTATAAAGATTTGATAAAAGTTTGTTTATTTTAAGGAAGATAAGAACAACTTTTACAAGTTTACTTGATCACAACACCATTCACATGGTTCAGTCTTCAATAAATCAAGACTACGGAGACAGATATTTATATACAAACACCAAGTACCGAGAAAGTTCGATAAATAACTAGAACAATTCATTCTCTATATTCAAATTAATGCACTGAGTGACTTACGTCTGTTCACACAGCGGGCTGAGAAACAACTGACTTCTAGACTGCTTTATACTAGAACAATCCAGAGTTATTAAATGACTCTATTAAAATTCTGAAATTGAACGCCATCTAGTATTACTCTTGAGAAGTGAAAGAGTTGGTAGTTTATTCAGTGTCCGTTAGCTGTACTTCCTAGCATCACATCAACACATCGATGGTCCGATTCTAAAACCACGTGGGCTGTTATTTCATTTAAAATATTGGCATATTTCGCGATGCCCCTGTAAGCAAGCCACGGTGCCGCAGTTTGGGAACCACTGCACTAATACACTCTTAAATTAATAGATCAGTGTTGCTTGTTAACCCGTGTGTAGTTGTAATAACGACAAAGAATAACAGTTCCATACATAAATGATTCAATTTACAAGATCAAGGTTGGTTTTAGTGGATGTTAAATAATATCAATCAAGATTGTTAAAAATAAAAATAAAACCATTTATTTTTTTATTTATCAACTGGAGTTAAAACAAAGTTATTTAAAGTTAGATTTCTATCCCCCATGACCTTCACGATGGAGAGGCATAAGTAGGAAAAACTCAAACGTGTTGCTACCTTTTTAATATTGATTAGAAGAAAAGTGATAGAAATTATGTATTTAATTAGTGGTAATTTACATTTACTTCTGACATTGTGATCTATGTGTGTAGAAAACTCTCGGTGGTAATAGATGTAGAACGATGCAAGACCAAATAAGTTTGATAAGTTCAAATCAATCAAAGGTGATGTGTTAGTAAAAAATGTAATATTTTATGTAAAAATATACGCGCTACCCTTTAAGTAAATAACACAATACAAGTTCACTTGTCGATCTTGAAAACATATACAGTGATTTCTAGGCTTCGTTTTAGAATAAATTATTGGACTTAAAAATTCCTTTGAAAGTTTCATTATGGTGTATATTTTGACTTTTATTTTTACCGCATAAAAGAAAAACACGGCTAGTAGGCGTCAATTTATAAAGAGAACTAGTCCAAAGCTTGAAGAGCATTAAGGGTTTTTCCCCACATATTCAATCAATCCGATAGTAACATTTTTACATCAATTATTGTTTCCAGCCTGTGGTCTGGGTCAGTTTTTTATCCAAGCCATGTATTTTCCACTAACAGCTGGCTAGGCCTGTCATAGTTTCATATGCCTTATAGCCTAACTTAATATTAGGACAGGCACAACATCCTGTCCACGGCCGTTGATAATTCATCACTGTGAAAGGGTAAACCCATATTTCACCAATGATAAATTTAAGGCCATGCAGGGAATCGAACCCGGGAACCTTAATTCAGTAGAAAGACACGCAACCGAATGAATTAAAGTGTTGTGATAGTAACATTAATCAATTAAAAGACAATAATAATAACAATTTTAATTTAGATATACATAAATTCCGAAAAGGTTAGTCAATCAATCTATAGACTAATCTCATTAGTTTACAATTATTACGTCTTACTTATACGTAAACGAGTGATGTTATAAAAAAATAAAATAATAACAAAACTGACCATGGAAAACTATGCGTCAGACATAAGCTGTTAGGTTAAAAATTCCCTCCTCTTAGCGAAAACAGAGTCGCATCGTAAGTTGACGGCGAGACTGCTCCAAACTTGCAAGAAGCTTTCCGAGCTACTTTTCGTAAAAGAAATCATATTTATTTACATCACATAACTAACCATAAAATATTAGAATTTCAGTAACTATAATATATAAACACGTATTAAAAAAATAACAACCCTCAAAGAAAAATTTAAACGCTAAGCTACTTCACCCTGTTGATCGAACGATCAGAATCCATTACACCTGATGGCGCTTAACTCAACCACAGTCGGTGGTCGAAAATGTTTCTCTCCCCTGAAAAGTGAAGAAGTTGCATAAATAATATATTAGCAATAAAAGGTAAGTTAAGCCAATAATTTATTTCCTGTTATTTTATATTCTCATAAGAGAACGTGTAGTAGCATTATTGTGGACGTAGCTAATCTCGTTCAGTATTATCCCATTGCGAACTTTACTTTGCTGAAGTAGGGTTAGTTTGCACTCAATAAATTTCCCATGGTTTTCTCTTTATTGTAGTTTGACTTCATTGTTTTGATTAATATGGGGCACATGTCGTAGATACAAGAAAAAGTGTGTAATTGAGTTCCGTAAGGATATTTTACTAAAAAAAAATATATACAGGGTGATCGGAAACTCAACGGTCAAACTGTTCATATAGTTTGTTTGAATCAAAAGTAGTACATAATACCAATACATTTACATCCGGAAAACTATGCTATTACCGTTAAATTGTGTACAAAGTTTCGGTACAAGGTGCCGGGAGAGACAGGATTTGTGAGCTTGCGTGTACAACAGGTTGCATATGAGTTAGGCGCATGGCACTACACACCTTGACATCTTGGAGCACGGCAGCAGAACATACCACCATTAATAGTAAACAACACACCAATCCATCTAGAAATGTGAATACTTTCTGAGTGTCATCATTAATGGTCTTATATATCAGAAAGTGCTTGCTACTATTACATGTGCAGTGCTGCGCACCTAACTCCTATGTGACTTGTGCGTATATAAACCCTGTATATAAATATACCATTGTCAATCTGATGAATTTATCTCTATAATGTCAAAATAGGGTGGTGTTAGGAGCTCATGGGACGATTAATACAGTACTTTAAATTAATACTGACGATATGGGTCTTTAAGGATATATTTATATGTACTCTACTGTACGTACCCTTATTATAATAACTATATTCGGTCATTTATCTTAGCAAACTGTCTCCAAGAGGGCCCTTTAAAATACATAAATCGATAATAAGATATCAATCCATGTTGTTGTTCTGCAATTGAAACAATTTAGGACTTTTCTTATTTATTTTGTATTTAAGTTAACGGTAGTTGAATCCAGACCTTCAAGGATGCATTTAGATAAGTTTTACATTTATTTAAATTCTGCATAACATTTTAGAGATTTGTTTAAACATAGTTTAATGTTCAACAAGATCTGTAGGCTACATAATACGGCACTAATTTTTTGTTAGTTTTAAAGTGGCCAATCAGGTTTCTCCGTGCATATTAGAGTTATTTGTTGTGACATAGTATTTAAAAGATACTAAAAGTCATGTGTAGATAATTACAACGATTTTTATAGTTTAAAAATATGTACAGTACATGCCAAACCTTGTAAGGGAAGTGTAAGCCCCAAGTGTATCGGTCTAATTTACAAATATTCAAGTGGGTAGTAAGAACAAAAATTATAAACAGTAACTAGCAAATTATTCTTCATCTGAGAACGACAAGCCATCACTAGAGGAATCAGCAAATCTTTTTTCACCTGAGGAACAGAAGTCATCACTACATCACTAGAAGAACCAGCAAATCTTTCGTCACCTTAGGAACATAATTCATCACTACATCACTGAAGGAATTAGCAAATATTTCGTCACCTGATGGACATGAGCCATCACTAGAGGAACCAGAAAATCTTTCTTCACCTCAGGAATAGAATCATCACTAGAGGCACCAGTAAATATTTCTTCACCTGAGGAACACAAGCCGTCACTAGCCAGGGAAGTTTGTGTGTGTGTGTGTATATATATATATATATATATAAATTATTTTGTGACTAATGAATTAAGAAAAATACTCCATTTATTTCTACATGTATACATAAATGTATGCAATATTTATACAGATAATTATTTGAATTTTAATTTCAATTATAATTAAAAATAACTACCAACAATATTCTCTAATATTATTTTTGTCTTTAATTTCATAAAAGGTCTTATTCATTGTTTCGTAGGTTCTGGCTAGCATGGAGAGTAGATCTATTTTTGTCAGTGGATTATATTGGAGGTGCACGTATATTGTATATATTGTACATATGAATGAATAAATAAATTGGTCCTGTTTTATGAAGGCCACCAGTGAGAAAATGGACTAAATCTCAAGTTTATCTTTTCTTGTTTTCTGGTAATGTGTAGGTTGGGGACTCGTATTCCAGCTGGGTGTAGTGAAAGTATTTATTTAAAATGTTTTCATAATTTACCCCCAAGCAAATGTAGGCATATTTATTTCAAACTCCACCTTCATCCTCTCTATCCCACAAGTGCAATCAAAATTGGGGATCCCATACGCATAATGGGATGTGTTAAGATCAAACATTAAAAAAAATCAATGGAAGTTCACCAAAGGAGCTGTATTTAGTTTTAGTAATGAAAATATGGGGCAAATAAAGAAAACTTTAAAGAAAGTTGTATGTTTATCATAATATTGATCAATATTTTAAAAAGGATTAGATAAAGTGCTTTTGTCCATCATGTCTTTCGGTTCCGTTCAATAGGCCTGTTAACGTTGACACTAAAAACACATTTCATTTTAAGAGATTACTCATTATTTGATGAAATAATAAACACTTTGTGTAATGAGAATTCTGAGACATAAAGTTCAATACGTCAACTATCTAGGTATTTTTACTGTTTACACACACAAAACATCTAAATATTATATTTTCGGTCTAATGTAGGCTAGTATTTAAACATTTGGTATTCTCTAGTCGTATACAGTGAACGCGGATAAAGCTCTTTAGTGGACATTCTAAGTAGACATCAAAAATGTTTAAAGAAAAACTGTCGAGAAAATGGAAAAATCTTTTTACAAAAGTTTCATCAAAAGTAGTGAAAATTCAAGTGGAAAGTTCCTTTGAAAATGAAGATTTTTATCCATTATTTCGACCCTTGGCAGTTCTTTTGAAGATTTTCGGGGTGTTCCCTTTACAGAACGTCAATCAACAAGACGGGTCTCTCCTAAGTTATAGCGTAGTTTCTGTAGACTTCTTCTGGGGAATCATTTTTCACACTACATTGAACGTTATCGACATCATGTTGGAGTATGACAAATGGATTGTTCTTATGTTACCATACTCCGTGACGAGATCTGCTTTGATCATTTCTCTGTGCCATTACTATGACAGGTTTCAACCAGATCTTGTACGCCTCATAGGAGATTTCGATAGATCTTGTAGAGAGATGAGAATAGCCATACCTACATACAAATGTGGCAGAGGAATAATTTGGTCCAAAATTATTGTTTTGGTGATTTTAAGTTTGTTACTGACAGTTGTGATTAAACGAATCTCTATGTATGATAACGATTGCCAACAACTAATCTCTTTATTACTTTTGGGAGTGGTTGGTGTTTTTCCAGTGTTTACAAGGTTGCTCTACCTCAGCGCCTTTCTGTTCTACTGCCACAGTTTGAAGACAAGGTTCAAGATTTTGAACAGTCACTGTAAGATATTGGTAAGTCAATTGTTGACTACAGACGTGCGATACGGATGTCCAGTAACTGAAGAAGCTCGGCTGGAGAAGGTCCGCTTAATGCACGGGACACTTTGCAGTGTCATTGAGAAGCTCAACGACGCCTATGGATGGAGGCTATTATTGTTCTTCATGACAATTTTCTTGGATTTTCTGCATGATGTATACGTCTACTGCTACATCACACAACTGTGGGGTTCTATGCAGATCATCTTCTTTGTGATTAACACAGCTGCTTTGTACGCATCAACGGCTGTGCCAGCCAGTCTCGAGGAATCGGTAAGAGTAATTATCTAATTATCTCAGAAACACATACAACTATAGTATTTACTATAATAGTTCATTACTTCTGGCTCGAATCACAAAACTATCATTTATTTGGGAGACTATAACCCATAAACGTTATTTTCTATTAAAAGAATTTCGATAGTAACCATTTTACTTTCTCATATACAAATAAAGTATTGTAATCGTGAGAACTTTCGACCTCTAGATTATTATGAATCTGAGATTTATTTATCCCTCTAATTCAAACAGTGGCTTTACAATTAGGTTTGTCCCAATGTACGTCTTTCTGTCCTTGGACACGAATCTGAAACGGTTTGACTGATTTGGTTCAAACTTGATATTTGTATTTTATAATGGTTATAATTCAATTTTTTTTAATATTTACTCTTGCCCTGGAATTAGGGTAGTTTACCGATGAATGATTTCTTTTTATTCAAATTTTTCCAAAAAAATGCTTTAATGATTTGTTTAAAGTTAACATATAGGAAGAGAATGTTATATATTGTGTTTACTGTCTAGTATATAGTTATCTTATATTGTATATAATAACATTATTCTATATAATTAGACCTATATACATTTATTTTAAGAAAACTAAATGTACTGTACATAGTTTTAACTTAAGTTAATTTATGTTACTAGAATTATATAATATAATAAAATGTAATTTCAGGCCTTAGTGCTGCAACGGGATATGCAGGAAGCATCACTTTCCAAAATCGACTCTAGGAGCCAGTTTCAAGTAAATATAATTATATTGCTATATATATATATATATATATATATATTTATGTTATCTAGATTTTCTTTAAACTCGTGTTTTAAATCTCGTCTGATCATAATTAGTTATATTTCACAATACATATTACTGAATTTTTCAATTCAACATTGTATATTACTTGATTCTTTATTCTTTATGATACAGGGCTGCACTCTATTAAACATTATTCTCTATTCAATATAAAACTTATAGGCCTGTCTGCACTCTTTATTCATAATAATATATATTTCTGCACTCTCTTAAAATTATATAATCATGCACTCTATATTTAATATTATATATTGATCCAAACTTTTCTTAACAATATGAATGGCTGTCCTTTCTATTCAAAACTATGTATTTCTATATTTTTTTGAACTACCATTTATTATAGTTTGTTCTCAGGCCCAGCTGATAATGTTGGCTCGCCCCGTTCATATATCGGCAGCTGGCTTCTGTAAAGTGAACAAGACGCTTTTACTGACGGTGAGCAACAACAGAAAACTCTAACGTGAATGTTGTCAATTTGTATGAAGTAAATTTATTAAATATATCCTACCAACTATATAACAACAGCTGATTTTAAATTTTATGATACCATATTAATCTTTTAGATGAACATGAATTATTGATAAATATTTTTGTGTTAGCAAAATTTAGTTTGGTTTTCTTTCATTAGTATAAAATTTAAGTAAATAATATTTAGGAATTTAATATTTATTTAATATATATTTTATTAGTGTGCAAATATACAGTGACTCAATGATACCAATAAGAGATATAATACCCTTTCTATGTAAAATCACATTTGAATTTAGATTTTATAAAATATGTTAGCAATTATATAATACAAAGTATAAATATAATACTATTGTAGCAGGTAAAATGTTATTGTAAAGTGTATATACTTTACATTATATTAACTTTTTCGATACTTAAATTATTATTTTGTTAGAGTTTGGTGTAATTTACAGATATATTTAAAGAAGCCAACTATGTGAAAATAAACAATTCCTTAAGGGAATCGAATACTATGAGCTCCCTAATGCACATATATTTATATATACAATTTTGAGTGCTTTACAGAATATATGTTTCAAAACCTTAGTTTAGTCGGTAGGATGTCTGCGCAATGCGCTGAGGTCCCCAGGTTCTATTCTTAACAAGGCCGTAAAATCTATCATTAGTGAAATATGGGTTTCTATTTTCACATGTAGAACTATCGACCAGGGGGATGAGTGTTGTGTCTGTTATAAATTTAATTTAATTTACAAGTCGTGGGTTGAAATAATCAGGTCAGAGTTTCCCCTTTAAATACCTCTAATAATTTATACATATATTATTAGAGTAATAATTGAGGGTATTGTACCATCTTGAATGGTGTGAATAACACATAGGGGCTCAATCCCTGGAGGTTCCCCAATGGGCTCAAGATCTTCTGCCATACGGGATAATGCGTCAGCCACCACGTTCAGTTTCCCAGAAATATGGTGAGTGGTGAAGTTGAACCTGGAAAGCCTCCACACCCAACGCCCTATTTTACCCAGTTGCTTGGGATGATTCCACATCCAAGACAACGCGACGTTGTCGGTAAAAAGATCAAATTTCCTCAATTCCAAGTAATCCGAAAACCTCTCAATTCCAAAAACGCATCCGAGGCATTCCTTTTCGTAAATACTGTATTTCCTCTCTGCCGCATTCAACGTCCTGCTCGCAAATGCGACGGGCCTATCACCTTCAGAGGTTAGCTGGGAAAGAACGGCGCCAAGCGCCACCGAAGACGCGTCTACGTGAAGCCTAAATGGCAGGGAGAAGTCAGGCATGCGCAGAACTAAGGGGACACTAAGTGACGCTTGAGAGAAAGAAAGGCCTCTTTTTGCTCTGGTCCCCATACGAAATTTGCCCCCTTCTTCTTGAGTGAGTTTAACGGGCTGGCGACCTCGGAGAACATGGGTATAAATCTGGCATAGTATGCGCACATCCCTAGGAAACGTAGCACACCTTTCAAATTTTTTGGGGCAGGAAAGTCAAGGATCGGCTTAACGCGTCCAGGATCGACGAGAAGGTTTCCCTCTGAAATTATGAAGCCTAGATACGGGATAGACCGCTTAGCCCATGTAACCTTCTCGGGGTTCACTGTTAGACCGGCCGAGCGCAAGCGACGCAAAACAGTCTCCACATGAAGTAGATGTTCCTCAAGAGAGTTACTGTAAACGCAAATGTCATCCAGGTAATTGAAAACGAACTTGAATTTCAGATCGGCCAGTATATGATCTAATACCCTATTTAACGCTTGTCCCCCACAACTAATACCCAGGGGTACCCGGTTGAATTCATAGACCTGCCATGGAGTAACAAAGGCTGTGTATTTCTTGGAGGGCTCTGAGAGCGCGCACTGCAGAAAGCTCGCATTAAGATCAATTAAACTATAGAATTTGGCCTTGCCTAGGTGTTGAAACGCCGACTCGATGCTAGGCATCGGATAGGGATCGAATACAATTTTCTTATTCACCTTTCTATAGTCTACGATGAGTCGGTACCCTTTACTCTTGCGGGGGATTATAAAAGCTGGGCTGGCATAGGGAGATTTGGACGGTCGGATAACCCCTCTCTTTTCAAGGTCGAAAACAACTTCCCTAAAGATCTCCATTTTAGGTGGGGCACAGGAATATGGACCTGAGCGTACTGGGATGTCGTCCTGAGCAACAATATCATACGGTAAGATATCACATTTCCCCCATCGATCAGTAATGACGTCAGGAAACTCACTAACAACGCTAAGTATGGCTTCCTCATCACGCTGTATAGAGAACAGACCCAAGGGGGGTTTATCACTCACAAAGGGGATAAATTTCCTAGGCGCAAAACCAAATGATACCCTCTGCTCACCTAGATTTAACTTAGCCCTGGTCCCAAACAGGAAATCGTTACCCAATATAATATGGAAAGGAAGGTCGGGCACAACAAAGAAATAGCGTCTCCAAGAGAATCTCCCAATTTTGACCAGAAGGTTAACCTTACAAGAAACCCATAAACACTGTCCATTAGCTACGGCATACGCTTTAGGCACCATGGGCTGATACAAAACATTAATATTATTCTTAACAGTATCAAGAAACTTATTACAAATAAATGAGTGACTGGCCGCGGTATCAAACAATCCTACACACTCTATGGGTCCAATGGAAACAACAACACACGGGTTCAAAGTACGTGGTTTACAAAATGTCGGCGCGACCGTCCCACGACCACGGCTACGCCTCAGGAGTTTCCCTCCATGCATTGCCTACGTTTCTTTCTGTCCTTGGACTACGAATCTGAAACGGTTTGGACTGATTTGGTTAAAACTTGATATTTGTATATTATAATGGTTATAATTCATATTTTTTTAAATATTTACTATTGCCCTGTGAATTAGGGTAGTTTTACCGATGAAATGATTTATTTTTATTCAAAATTTTTCCAAAAAAATGCTTTAATGATTTGTTTAAATTAACATAAGAAATAGAATGTTATATATTGTGTTTATTGTCTAATATATAGTTATCTTATATTATATATAATTAATATTATTTTATATAATTAGACCTAAATATATTTATTTTAAGAAAAATAATGTACTGATACATAATTTTTAACTTAAATGTTAACTTATGTTAATTAGACTATCTAATATAATAAAATGTAATTTCAGGCCTTAAATGCTGCAACGGGATATGAAGAGAAGTACACTTCCATAATCGACTCTAGGAGCATAGTTTCAGTGAATATATAATTATATTGCTTCTCTCTATATTATATATATATTTTATTTATGTTATCTAGATTTTCTTTAAACTCGTGTTTTAAAATCTCGTCTGTTATAATTTAGTTATATTTCTCATTACATATTACTGAGATTTTCACTTCAAAATTGTAAGCTACTTGATTCTTTATTCTTTATGATACAGTGCTGCACTCTATTAAACATTATTCTCTATTCAATATAAAACTTATAGGCCTGTCTGCACTCTTTATTCATAATAATATATATTTCTGCACTCTCTTAAAATTATATAATCATGCACTCTATTTTAATATTATATATTGATCCAAACTTTTCTTAACAATATGAATGGCTGTCCTTTCTATTCAAAACTATGTATTTCTATATTTTTTTGAACTACCATTTATTATAGTTTTTCTCAGGCCCAGCTGATAATGTTGGCTCGCCCCGTTCATATATCGGCAGCTGGCTTCTGTAAAGTGAACAAGACGCTTTTACTGACGGTGAGCAACAACAGAAAACTCTAACGTGAATGTTGTCAATTTGTATGAAGTAAATTTATTAAATATATCCTACCAACTATATAACAACAGCTGATTTTAAATTTTATGATACCATATTAATCTTTTAGATGAACATGAATTATTGATAAATATTTTTGTGTTAGCAAAATTTAGTTTGGTTTTCTTTCATTAGTATAAAATTTAAGTAAATAATATTTAGGAATTTAATATTTATTTAATATATATTTTATTAGTGTGCAAATATACAGTGACTCAATGATACCAATAAGAGATATAATACCCTTTCTATGTAAAATCACATTTGAATTTAGATTTTATAAAATATGTTAGCAATTATATAATACAAAGTATAAATATAATACTATTGTAGCAGGTAAAATGTTATTGTAAAGTGTATATACTTTACATTATATTAACTTTTTCGATACTTAAATTATTATTTTGTTAGAGTTTGGTGTAATTTACAGATATATTTAAAGAAGCCAACTATGTGAAATATAAACAATTCCTTAAGGGAATCGAATACTATGAGCTCCCTAATGCACATATATTTATATATACAATTTTGAGTGCTTTACAGAATATATGTTTCAAAACCTTAGTTTAGTCGGTAGGATGTCTGCGCAATGCGCTGAGGTCCCAGGTTCTATTCTTAACAAGGCCGTAAAATCTATCATTAGTGAAATATGGGTTTCTATTTTCACATGTAGAACTATCGACCAGGGGGATGAGTGTTGTGTCTGTTATAAATTTAATTTAATTTACAAGTCGTGGGTTGAAATAATCAGGTCAGAGTTTCCCCTTTAAATACCTCTAATAATTTATACATATATTATTAGAGTAATAATTGAGGGTATTGTACCATCTTGAATGGTGTGAATAACACATAGGGGCTCAATCCCTGGAGGTTCCCCAATGGGCTCAAGATCTTCTGCCATACGGGATAATGCGTCAGCCACCACGTTCAGTTTCCCAGAAATATGGTGAGTGGTGAAGTTGAACCTGGAAAGCCTCCACACCCAACGCCCTATTTTACCCAGTTGCTTGGGATGATTCCACATCCAAGACAACGCGACGTTGTCGGTAAAAAGATCAAATTTCCTCAATTCCAAGTAATCCGAAAACCTCTCAATTCCAAAAACGCATCCGAGGCATTCCTTTTCGTAAATACTGTATTTCCTCTCTGCCGCATTCAACGTCCTGCTCGCAAATGCGACGGGCCTATCACCTTCAGAGGTTAGCTGGGAAAGAACGGCGCCAAGCGCCACCGAAGACGCGTCTACGTGAAGCCTAAATGGCAGGGAGAAGTCAGGCATGCGCAGAACTAAGGGGACACTAAGTGACGCTTGAGAGAAAGAAAGGCCTCTTTTTGCTCTGGTCCCCATACGAAATTTGCCCCCTTCTTCTTGAGTGAGTTTAACGGGCTGGCGACCTCGAGAACATGGGTATAAATCTGGCATAGTATGCGCACATCCCTAGGAAACGTAGCACACCTTTCAAATTTTTTGGGGCAGGAAAGTCAAGGATCGGCTTAACGCGTCCAGGATCGACGAGAAGGTTTCCCTCTGAAATTATGAAGCCTAGATACGGGATAGACCGCTTAGCCCATGTAACCTTCTCGGGGTTCACTGTTAGACCGGCCGAGCGCAAGCGACGCAAAACAGTCTCCACATGAAGTAGATGTTCCTCAAGAGAGTTACTGTAAACGCAAATGTCATCCAGGTAATTGAAAACGAACTTGAATTTCAGATCGGCCAGTATATGATCTAATACCCTATTTAACGCTTGTCCCCCACAACTAATACCCAGGGGTACCCGGTTGAATTCATAGACCTGCCATGGAGTAACAAAGGCTGTGTATTTCTTGGAGGGCTCTGAGAGCGCGCACTGCAGAAAGCTCGCATTAAGATCAATTAAACTATAGAATTTGGCCTTGCCTAGGTGTTGAAACGCCGACTCGATGCTAGGCATCGGATAGGGATCGAATACAATTTTCTTATTCACCTTTCTATAGTCTACGATGAGTCGGTACCCTTTACTCTTGCGGGGGATTATAAAAGCTGGGCTGGCATAGGGAGATTTGGACGGTCGGATAACCCCTCTCTTTTCAAGGTCGAAAACAACTTCCCTAAAGATCTCCATTTTAGGTGGGGCACAGGAATATGGACCTGAGCGTACTGGGATGTCGTCCTGAGCAACAATATCATACGGTAAGATATCACATTTCCCCCATCGATCAGTAATGACGTCAGGAAACTCACTAACAACGCTAAGTATGGCTTCCTCATCACGCTGTATAGAGAACAGACCCAAGGGGGGTTTATCACTCACAAAGGGGATAAATTTCCTAGGCGCAAAACCAAATGATACCCTCTGCTCACCTAGATTTAACTTAGCCCTGGTCCCAAACAGGAAATCGTTACCCAATATAATATGGAAAGGAAGGTCGGGCACAACAAAGAAATAGCGTCTCCAAGAGAATCTCCCAATTTTGACCAGAAGGTTAACCTTACAAGAAACCCATAAACACTGTCCATTAGCTACGGCATACGCTTTAGGCACCATGGGCTGATACAAAACATTAATATTATTCTTAACAGTATCAAGAAACTTATTACAAATAAATGAGTGACTGGCCGCGGTATCAAACAATCCTACACACTCTATGGGTCCAATGGAAACAACAACACACGGGTTCAAAGTACGTGGTTTACAAAATGTCGGCGCGACCGTCCCACGACCACGGCTACGCCTCAGGAGTTTCCCTCCATGCATTGCCTACGGACATGTCCTAACCTATTACAGCAATAGCACCTGACTCTGGACAAATCACGGGGCGCGCGGTCTCCTCTATTCCCACCCCCATTGTTATTCCCAGTCGGAGGAAAGCTACGCCTAATGGGCAAGGCGGCCCTAAATGGCAATGCAGCACAAGCTGACCCGGGACTCAAACCCGTTCGCTCGCCTCTCTCTACAGCTGGCGAATGAACGTTCAAAAATTCTCTTTCGGAGAGAAAAGTACCCTCAATGACTGATGCCAGGGAGTAAAGATCCTGTATAGAAGTAGGTTTTTTTGAAAATACAAAATGGCGCCTAGTCAAAGGCGAGACATTTTCAAGAATGATATCAACAAGCTCAGGCTCCTCTAAGTTGGCGTCTAATACACGGGCGGCTTCAGTTATAGAAAGAATAAAGTTTCTGAAAGATTCATGGGGGGACTGGAACCTGTGAACCACTTCCCTAAAAAGCTTTTGTTTTGTCCTCCCGAGCAACAATGCGCTCAAAACCAAGTCTATCACCCCCCTTAATGACAGACTGGCTTGGATACCTTGAGAAAATAGTTCTGTGAAAAAGCCAGATATTTTTGTCAGACATAGGGTCAAGAACTCTACTTCGCTTACAAGTTTAAGACAGGAAGTCCTATTCACCTCTACTAGAAATTTAAATAGGTCAGAATGGTTCTGCCCATCGCATACTGGAATGCGACCCAAAATTTCTATAAGAACTTTGCTCTGGCATTTAGAATACCCTACGGGCATGGAAGGGGTGGAGGGGGGGAGAGCAGCAGGTTTTCCACTCGCATCCTCGCCATACCCAACTCGGCCGAAGCATCCTCAACCTCACTCAACAGATCAGAAAGAAGAGACCTCAACTCACCAACCGTAGCGCTGGGTGGAACAGGGACACCACGGGACTCGAGCTCAGACAGCAGTTGCTCACGGCTAAGCTTGTATATGTCAGTTTTTCTCATTTTGGCTGAAGTCTTCAATGGAGGGACCATGGCCTCGGACAGCATGAAACAGAATAGACAAATATGAGCAAACAATAACAAATAAGGTGCGGTTATACCGCAGACACCTCAGAACCCCCCCAAAAATAGGACATGACGTTGCGAACCATACGACCTAAACTGTGGAACCACGCTCTGCTACAACTTTTTCTTGTACCATCTTTTGCCTCCACCTAGTCAATACCATGGAAGCGTGTCAGAGGGTAAAGGAAATACAAGAAATAATGTTGACAGTTTATTTAGTATATCAAAATAGAGTAATGTACAGAATCAGAGGACCAGAAGGGTCTGGAACATTCATAACAGAAATCACTCCGTGGAGCATACGACCTAAAGGTCACCAAGTTAAATTTAGATTTAAAGATTAGTTCATAATTCATCAAAGTTACCCAGTTCATTCGTATGGTTCGAGGATAACATCTATATTGTGAGAGTCTAATAAGTAGGATGCTCGTCCTGGCTCCAACAGCCTAAGCTAGTCTTAGCTATATATTCTCCTTCCACCATATAATCAACATAAGTCTCAACAGACTATAGGCAACATCTCTGTATACTTTGCCAAAATAAAGTTTGTCCCATTTGAACGCAATTTGCAAACTTCCTATCACCTTGCATTACAGAGTAAAATCTTTATACATACAACCATATTTAAATATCATAAGCTAGAAATTTTATAACCCTAATATTTACTTGCACAAGTTTATAAGACTCACGTTAAAGTCAAACCTACTACACATTTCTGTCCCTAATCCTACCAGAGTTTCTGAAAGAAGAATCCTATAAAACATTTAAAATGTACATGGTGTCTGGTACACAACTACCCTACTCATTTGATATTTACAATTAATCTCTTCATAATTTAAATTTAACATTGAGCCGTGCTCTCAGTCTAAACCTCAGAAATGCAACAACAAGGTATGCTAACCGTCAGATGTGCCATAATGGGCTGTTCCCATTAACTAAATCTAATCAAGTCTTTCAATATTAATTTCATTTTAAACCTATGCTAACATAACGTAGCCCAAGGGTATACGCGCCTAACATATAACGTACATTAAGAACCTAAACTTAAGTATCATATAAACATACTGTTTAACCCTCTGGTTGAAAGTACCCCAAGTTCGACTAATTAAGGTAAGAGAGTACATAGCACTCAAAGTGCGCCAAAGGAATTTAAAGTAATCTCAACGAGTCGTGGTTACGCCACTTAAAACTCATCAACAATGAAGCAATCGAAATCAATCGAAGTTAAGTCTAACAGTGAATTTGGAAAATAGTTCCCCCCCCATAATAACGCCGAAAAAGAATTTAGAAAAGTAAATAAATATTCCCAGAAGAGACGTTTAACAACGCTCTCACCTTAATAAAGCCTGCGATGTAATTAGTAAAGATTTGAAACATACAATCTGTTATATACGATTTGCCAGCGTCGATTCTGGCCTCAGAGAGGGGAAATCGGAGGGGAGAGGGAAACAAAAGAAAGGACACGAGTAGCGCTCCGGTGGGAAAAGAGGGCAACTCTGGTAACATAAAGATAGCGCTGTTAGCGTTAAATTAGAACAACCGGAAACTGGTTGAGTCAAGTTTGCTGATTTCTTCTTCGTGGTGGGCGGGGCCTTGACCGCCGATGGAGTGAAGTCAGCTGGCCCGCCTTCACTTGGTGTCGGGATATTCTTGTGTGTGTACGCGAGCATGATGAGTGGTTGGACGGGCCGTTCGGAGGGCAGTTTGGTGAGTTGAGGCCCAGTATACTTGGCGTTGAGTCGGTTGAGCTCGTATTTGTTGGTAACATCGTTACAGTATTTATTATTAGAGGCCTAATTGAGGGGGCTGGGCAACAACATGATAATCTTCATAGATTTAGATGGGTGTCACTTTTTAATTGTCTACAAAATTGTAAAATCAAACTATACCAAAATTTAATGCTATTCGTAGCTATAAGCTTTCCTCGAGGTATTGACTGACCATAATAACAACTTGTAGTTCAAGAGGCAAGCTACAGGAAATCCGGGCTGGACCAGTTATTTATAAAATGAGGGTTATCTTGTTTTCTTCCTTATCCTGTCAATTATTAGAGACATTATTTTTAGAGGTGTAATATATATATTTGTCACTGGCAATGTGTAAAATCCAGGCGTTCTATGCCTAGGCTTTCTATATAAATCCAGAGTGGTTTTGGCAAAGTATGAAATAAACTAGTTTTACTGTTGTATTTAATACTTATTTTCAAGTTCTTTGTCTTTTTGAAGTCCCAGAATATCTTATCAATTCTTTTATCCACTTCTATGTAAGTCTTGCGCCGTTTTCTTGCATGTTCACCTAATTTCTAGGGTTTAAGTTGGCCAGGTTAGGTTATTTTAAAATAGGGTGGTTAGGTAAGATGAGTTTAGGTTAGATTGGGTTAGTTATTGTTGTCGGTAATATACTGGTTATTCTATAAGTTTCCTAAGAAAAGTATTAAATACAACAGCAAAACTAATTTATTTCATACCTTGCTAAAACCACTTAGGAATTATATAAAAATCCTAGGCATTTTATATAATGCCTTGTTTACACACATTGCCGCTAACATATATATTATTTGAGGAATTTAAATTACACTTTTATATACTAATAAATATTATCAACCTTTTTAAGGGCCTTCATTTACTTACATTTTGAAACCTCAATTTTGCAGTCATTTTTGAATCAAATGTTTTCCGCTCAATATGATTTACCTCATTTTGAATTAAATAATATTTGAAGATATTTTAAAATGGTATGTTTGTGTAATATCGGTGATTCAAGTTGTCCTTAAGTAGAGACGTGTTAGAGAGATATTACCATTGAAATGTTTGTTTCAGATGATTCTAACCCTAGCAACATATCTCGTCATGCTGGGACAGTTCAACCCTACCATCCAGAAACTCATAAAAGAACGTTCAAAAACCAACAACACAAATTAATATCCGACGATTTTTGTACTTTTCCTTAAATCTAATTGCTAATTTTAGGCACTTTTAGAAAAATAAGGTTCTTTGTAGTCCTTCATTATCAATATTTTAGACAAATATATATTTAAGCAACACATCCATCTAAAATGGTATTTAACATTAATAATAATAATAATAGTAATAATAATAATAATAATAATAATAATAATAATAATAATAATAATAATAATAGCAATAGTAAGTTGAAATCATGAGTTGATTCGTTCAAAATTTTATGAATAATCTATACAGGTATTTCTATACTACCAGTAGTAACTATATAAATATAATATATAAATTAAGATTATGATGATGATAATAATAACAAATGAAATTCAAGATAATATAATCTGTTTCGTCCGTGACGTAGAGTTTGGCTCTCGAATTTCCGCCGGGTATTTTGAGAATAAAACTTGCTAACTGGTTTACCACTCCCACTCCATGTAATTGTGGGTACATTTTATGTAAATTACACCTTCCTTCTCTATATTAATTTGTATTATTAAATACATTAATCCCGGATATTTAGTAAGACTCGATGCAAAAAATTATAAATTTAATATGAATTTGTTCGAAATGAAAAACTTTTTCTTTTAATAAGTTTACTATATAGTTCTAAGCTCTCATTATTGGACACATCATAAACACAATGAAAAACAAACAAAGTGGGTCGGGAATATATCGATTATACAACCATGGTAACAACAACAACTACTACTACTAACAACATTACAACCAAGAACAACATATTTCAATAACTTAAGTGGTCCTTCACTCATGAAGGTTCTAGTTTTTCTAAAGGCCCACAAAAAAAGTATGTAAGCAATGAGTTTAGATTGATGTATAACGGAACTAAAAAGAACCTCCTTTGGTGACAAAATGGTCTAAGGTATCATTCCTGTTAAATACTGGACTGGTAATGTTGGATAGATCGGGGTTTGAATCTCGTGTGGGTGTATTAAGGATTTTTTTTTCCTAAATGGTTTCTCAATGACGCTCCTTGTAAATGCGAATACGCTTCCTTTAAATTCAACCTTAGTGACCACAATTACACTAGTGTAATTGCTACATATAATCCTAATGGTTGGTAATATTCTAAATTAATTAGTACATGCGATAGTGATAATGAAATAAAATGAAAACAAACTCTTTTGTTTGGACAAAAAACTATATTTTACATTTTAGTATGACTGTGTGTGTTTGTGTGTGTGTGTGTGTGTGTGTGTGTGTGTGTGTGTGTGTGTGTGTGTGTGTGTGTGTGTGTGTGTGTGTGTGTGTGTGTGTGTGTGTGGTGGGGGGTGAGACTAATGCTCTAGATCTCGTTCGACCTTATCTTACCTCTGCTCTCCTAGTGTATGGAGGAACTCATTTCTGAGCTGGGGACACCATTAAGGCGAATTCTATTATCCCCAGATTAAAATACCCAGGGTGGACCAAAAGGCACAGTTTGAGGTAAATTGGTAGTTATCAATAACGGGACAGATAATTTTAGCAGTAGTTACCTGTTTAAATTCTAGGAAGTGTATGTGTAAAAAAAAATTAGATTAACTATATAGAAGTGCGTACAGCCCGAATGGGTAGTAAGACGTGGTGCTAATAGTAATAACTATATAGAAGACATATTGTAAAATTAACAGATATATATTAGAATAAGATGTCAGTACAAATGTATAAGGAGGTTGAAAAAAGTCCCCAGATGGTGGATGATACGTGAGAATGATGACTGTGGAAAGCAGAAAGGATCTACAGTTTAACGTGGGCTCAGAACCACGGGGTTGGGGCCTGGCATTACACACATTCACAAGGCACACACTTTGTCAGAGGAGAAGGAAAGGTTTTGGTAATCTGACTTGTTGTTACTAAGAGGATTCTTATTGTTTTAAACCTTCACCCCCGACCCTTTTTTCCCCCAACTTAGTGTGACATAAATCCATGCCAAATGAAGTCGATAGAATTATTTTAATATTCAAATGTTAATAAGTTGTCATATGAGTTCTAGCTTTAAAATTAAAGGTTATTTACTAGTGACAGATTTTTGAACCTTTTAAATTGTTTGAGTACAATGATTTCGCTCAAAATGGGTTGTTTGAGGGTGTTTAATTGATAAATAACATTGTATACCCGTTTTAAGGAACAAAATGTGTTTAAAAAATTGAAATCATAATAGTTTATTGAAATTTGGTTTCAAACTATTATAAGATAAGTAATATTTATTTTTGTAATCCGTCTTTCTACATGTCCAGGCTTTTAGGATTTATAGCTGAGCAGCGTAGGGAAGATTTTCAAACTGATACTGCACCTTTTGATACAAGAATGACATTTTGCAGAGTAACTAAGAAATGTATTTTAGTCCAAAAAAATTCCTCCGTGGACAGGAGCAGTGACGTCATTAAGATGGCCGACGCTTCGAAATGCTTTTTTCAGTATACATTGTAGAACACTTGATCAATTTTTGATATATTTGTTTTAAATTAAAGCTCTTTAAATTATCTTAAAGTTAGTTTATTCTAAAATAAATGAATCTTGTATTTTATTGGTATGAAAAGTCATAAATCCGTAATCCTTGATAAAACACAAGTAGAGGGCAGACTGCTTTGTTGCCCCAGTGCAACAAGTGACTGCCTTTCAGTAAATGATGCACGTTTGAATCTCTTCACCACGCATGACGGAAATATGGAAGGCATCCCATCCACCACTGATGCTCTGATGTTGAATGTCCTCCACAGCTGCTACCAGGATGGTCACAAGTGGGGACAGATAATGGCAATTGTTGAACTACCGGAGATCTCACTTCGTGGATGGAAATACATAAACAATAACTACAACCCCGTCTGGACAACCAAGCCTGAAGTTTATCTGATTCTACGGGAGTTTGTTTGCTGTCAATGGAAAAAATATTGTGCTCTAAAAGTCACTGAAATTGCTGAAAACATAATCTGTTCTGCACTAGAATATGTAAAATAGGCCAGGTAAATTGCAATAATGCCTAATATATTAGTCATTGTCCTGTCTTGGACAATGTTCCCTCGAAGTATGGTTGCGCTAGAGCCTAGGTCCATTTTGTTAATTTGATTTGAGAAAATTGTATTTTTTATGTCAATATAATTTTACTATTACTATTAAACTTTGTTTTATATCTTAGTTTGTTCAAGACCAAAGCACTAGTGCAATTTTTTATCAGAAAATTAAACAAACTTGCCTAATTTATGCGCTCCATTAGTTAAGTAATTTTTCTTTCCGATATTAAAAGCTGCAAGTTTTCCTTACTAAAAACACATAGAAATCGAAAATTGATAAAGTGGTTTACAATATACACTGAAATAAGCATTTAGAAGCATCGTCCATCTTTATGACGTCATAGCTCCTGCCCGGGGAGGAATTTTTTTGGTCTCTATTTTTGAAAATGCATATCTTAGGTAGGCAAAATTTCATGCTTGTATCAACAAGTGCGTATTAATTCCCTACGCTGCTCCGGTGTCAGACTAATCAACTAGGGAAGAATAAGGAATAATTTATTAGAAATTTACCCTTATTTGAATTGAAGTAAAGAGGAAACCCATTTAGTAAAAAAACACCTATAGCTCACATGGATAGGATTCGAATAGAAATTCTGATTTATTACAAACTTAAGTTATCCTGAGTCAACAAAAACTTTGAGGTATTTCTAGATATTTCCCAGGACTCAGGAATTAAAAAAACGTAATTTTTATTCAATTACTATTACCGTAAATCTAACCTAAAGGTGAAGAAAATAATTAATTTTTGAATTTCAAAAAAATAAGATTTATTTAGTTATAAACATATTTTATTCAAAAGTGTACTATATTAACTAACATATTAATAGTTCTAATAATTAATTTTTTTCTTTGTATTATTGAAAATTATATTTTATCGTTATTTTTAATTTTTGAAATTTAGGGAAATTATATATTTATCTGAAAGTGTATCTTATACTATGTTCAAATACATTAATGTATGCAATACGGTTGAAATAAATATTATAATTTTATTCAACACCATTACAAGACCAATATCAATGTTTGTACTAGATTTCACGATCATTTAACAATGTTTAACATTTATTCTAATATATTTATGCTATAAAAATATCCTAAATATTTATGTCTCCAATATATATATATATATAAATTAAAATGCAACGTAAATTTGAAAAAAGTTTCAAAAATGTTTTAATAGAATATATTGACAATGCTCTATAAATTCATAACTAATATTTATTGTTGTATCAATATTATACGTTGTGTTAAATATAATGTGCTTCTAAACATTACGTATACTCAACTAAACCATAATTGTATGTTTTCTAGATTTTTATAATCAATTTATTCTTCCCTTTAAATTATTACCAATGTATTATTTTTAATAATATTTACATAACATTAATTATGTGTAGAGGAAAAAACAGGAGTTTTTCTATTATTGTTTCATTTCAACTTGATACATACTATATTAAGCACACGCAAAGGTAATCTATAAAGTTTATGTAATACATTGTAATGTAAAACACACAATTCCTGTGGATTATAAATCGATGGAGATTCTGAGGTGTCAATATAAATACTTGGTACTTATGTGTATTGATCCATGTATTTGCTTTAGATCTATTTTTGTAACAATACAAATATTCAATAAATGTACAGTAAGCTACGCATATAAATTAAAAAGCTTTTTTACTTTTTCTTGACAAATCGGATATAAGTTAGTGAAATCGTCAAAATAATCTAACTCAAGATTTTGATAAATTTCGACGTTTCATAATCTTTTGAAAAAAAAAGAAACTCGCAACCCAAACTGTCTGTCTGTCTGTACCTCCAACTAGAGCCAAAACTATTTTACCGATTGGGATTAAACTTGGTTTCTAGCGTTTTCATAGGGTCACCCCAAGGAATTTTTGGAATTGGATATCCAACCCTATAATTAAGGATAGTTTCTTTAAGGGTGGAAAGAGAAAAAATCGATTTTATCAAAATAGGCTTTAACGATTTTGATTAAATATCATTTCTTAGCTTTTATGAATATTAAAAATTAAATGGCTACTCTCAATTTCTCGTCAAAATGACTTTAAGGGTTCCGGTCTGATACGTAAATTATAATTTTTAATTTTATCTACTTAAGTCTTTTAAATATGAAATTACCTATCAATGCATACATGTAGGTCTATTTTTAATAAACTTCTTTTACTTGAAACATATTCTTATTAAACCAATAGTGTTTAAGCTATACGCAAATATATATATACTTTATAACTTTTCCAACACTTTAAGGTAAAGTATTACGACCGTCAAAAAAATCTAGCCCGATATGTTGATAGATGTTGACGTTTCATGACCCCCCGAACCATAGAAAGAAGTTTTTGCAACATCGCCTATCTGTGTGTCTGTCTAGCCTTAAAATTAAGAGCAGTTTACTAGATGGTGAAAAGAGAGAAATTCCATCTTCTCAAAATCAGCTATAACGATTTTAATTAAAATTCGTACCTAGATATTGATTAAGATTATTTAAAAAAAATGCTTTTTTAATATTCCCATGAAAATGACTTTTAGGGTAATTTATAGATGCTGAATTTATATTGTAACGTTATTTGCTACCCTACCATTTATTTCCCTATATTTTTCCAATCCTTGTATATAGTTTCAAATTTATTTTCGTTTAAAACACGCTGTGTCGCCGGCGTGACAAATAATACTATTACATCCATTTAAATAAATTAAAAGGACAGAATATAGAACATCTAACATTGTTTTAAATAATTTAAATAATTAGTTTTGACATAAGGAAGAACACTTACCTTTTATTAAACATATTAATTTCCTTCCAAGAGGTCTGTTGAATTTTCTTCTATTTATTTTGAATGTCGGCCATGATTTATTTCAACGCATGCGCAGATATGGTAAAAAAGTGAGTGGCGAGTCTTGTGATGGTAAGAAGACGAGATGTAAATACCTCTAAAATAGCGCGCCTTTCAATTTTGACAGATTAAAATAAACATTTAATTCTTTTAAGCAACACTGACATATATTTAAATCTTGATATTAAATTTGTATTTTATTTTATATTCAGTTCATAGCCAACACGTTATCTTTTATTTTAATGTATTAGTTTTCTCTTTGGACTTAGTAGAAAATAGAACGTTATTAAATTTTATTCTTAGAATATTATTTGAAGAGAATGAGGGTTTTTTTCTTGCGGAGTGTCATTTAACATGGAGCAAAATCTGTTTAGCTCCTAACTAAATTTAATTTTAAAGTGGAACGATGGCTGGAAAGTAAAAGTGCAAGTACTCAAATGGAAAGTTAAGTGTCTGGAGACGAACTAGAGTGTTTATTTCTTTAAATTGTGGACGAGTTGGAATAAATAAAAGGAAACAGACTTCAGACATTCTGTTTCAACATGGATGAATTCATTGGTGAGGTCCAGCCAAATCTTCAATTTTAAATATATTTATTTCTCATTTTTTTATCAAGCTACCAGGATTTATGCAAAAAACTTTCAGAAAGGACTAAATACATTCAGACTCTATCTATTCCAGGGATTTGATTAATATTTTATTTTTATGTAAAAATATTAATTCTATTGATTTCTTTTTTTCTTTTTCCTCAACAATACCATTTTTTTTGTCTTACTCAAAACTATATATTCTATAAAAGTATAGCCTATATTTATATATTATTTTCTTTCACTCTATTATTATATATATTAAAACTCCTAAATTTAATCCTGTTCAGAGATTGTTCATTTAATTGTTTAACTTTGTTTAAGAATTTATGTAATACCATATATTTTATCTTGTCATATTAGCATTATATTTTTTCGGAATTCCTTAGGTAGGATTGGGATGTAGTAAAAGGGAAACAATAATGATGATAATAATAATAACCCACAAAAGTTTCAACAATGGTTTTTTTATTGTAATCTAAATTAGTACATTTTGTTTTAATGAACCATTTTATTTAAATTTCTCGTGTTTTTTTATTTTTTTATTTTAAGTACTCTCAACTTTTGTAGAGACTTACAGCACACCATTGTAACATTGACATTGTAATATCCAGGTAAACGTTCCCGATCACACCCAGTGGTCTCGAGCATTTAGAGTCATCGTGCCTTTATCTAAGTTAGTCGAGCTAAAGTTTATTTGTATTTATTGGTTTTTTATTATTATTATTTCTCCTAGTTTCTAGGAGTGGCGCCCAACACATAAATTTTTATTCATCTCGACGTTACCCCTTTTTGTTGATAAGACACAATAGTACATTTTTATTAGAATATATCTACGCAACTATTTAGATAGTGAATAATTTATCATTGTAAAATTTTATTACTGTTAAGAATTAAAAAAATAGTTTGGATATATTTTTATAAAACCAATAGTTTCTGAGATATTGGCAAATATGTTAACACAACTTGGTGAGCTTTAGTTGTGAAGAGATTCAACTTAAGTTTAAACGCAATAGTTCTCTAATGCCACAGAGTAAGCAAATAAGTAACTCTTTCAAGAAGTTGATGTTTTTCCTTTCACTTCTTAGGGTAAATATTTGAACATCATAGGGGCGAATCCAGGATTTTCGTGACAGGGGGGGGGGGGGGGGAGGCCGCGGATGCTTATATCAGTAATAGGTTGGGGGTAAGGGTACCTCAAGAAATGTTGACATAAAAATAATTCAAAATTTGAGAGTAAATCTTTAAATAATTTTTCAGTGAAGCGGTAAATTTGAAAATAATCCTCTAATGAAGGGTATAACTCAAAATTTGCAATTAGTTTTGAAATTGATAAAAATCAAATAATAAGAACATCAACAAATTGTGATTATTAAGAGAGAAATACATCTAAACATTTTAACAATTATTATATAGATAGTTTTTTTTAGCCATTCAATCAATTGGACAATATAGATGGAATTATTCAGATTTCGAACAATATAACTTTAACTCCACTCTATAGTATAGCTAAGTTATTTCTCATTATAAATCGAAATTTTATCATTAATCCATACTAACACATTATGTGTGTGGTATTATTCAAAGATTTTGTTTAAGGCTCGTTATTTAAAAATGAATTATTTTAAACATTTTTATTGAAATAGTAATAATAAAAATGATAAAATAAATTTAAACCTTAACAATGTTTGTGCAACAAGGTGAGAGGCGCGCAACTTAAATTTGGATGATCTCATTAATGTCACCATTTTAATACTTAGGCCCAATCTTGCAATGTCATGTTATTCTATTCGTTAGGGCTTATCGACCACTACTTTGGATTTTACAATGTTCGGTTAGAGCAAGCGTCCTCGTTAAAGTGCTCGTAAAGCTAATCCGAGGTTTACCTTCTGGTTATCATTTTAACGTCCACATTATCTTCTAAAACATTCCGCCATATTGTTTTATGGCAATTGCTATTATTCAAGTGATGTTACAGTATTATCATTAGAAAACTTTGAACAGTATGAATTCTCTCGGTTTTAAAATTGTCCAACTGTAATTAAATAGATGTTTCAACAGTGATTACCTAATCACAGGTTTCCGGTGTTATGATTCTAACTTTCAAGAATGTTTTATACGGCGTCAAACTACCATTTAATTGACTCGTGTTAAGTTCCGATCATTTCCAATTTTTACTTTCTCTCTATCTTACAGGTAGAGAAAGTATAGTGATCGTCAAAAAAATCGAACTCGAGATTTTGATGAATTTTGACGTTTCATGACTTCCTGAATCCGAAAAAGTGTTTTTTGAATTTCCGTCTGTCTGTCTGTCTGTCTGTCTGTACCTCTAACTAGAGCCTAAACTATTTTACCAATTGAGCTGAAACTTGATATCTAGGGTTTTCATAATGTTCCCCGAGGGGTTTTTGGAATTGGATATCTACCCCTAAAATTAAGGGTAGTTTACTGAAGGGAAAAAAGAGAAAAAGTCGATTTTCTCAAAATCGGCTCTAACGATTTTGATTAAATTTCAATTATAAACATTATTAAAAATTCCAAACAAAATGGCTACCCTCAATATTTCGGGAAAATGGCTTTAAGGGCTCCGGTCTGAGGCGTTAATTAACATTTTTTATAATAGCTCCGAAACTATTTGAGATATGAAATTACTTACCATTACAAATATGTATATATATTTATAATACAAATATTTTATCCGAAACATATTTTTATAAAATCAATAACTTTCATTCTATACGCAATTATATGAATTTTTTTAATTTTTTGGACATTAAAGTTTAAATATTGAGACCGTAAAAAAAAACTAACCTGAAATGTTGATGTATGTCGACATCTCATGACCCCCCGAACCCTAAAAATTAGTCTTTGCAATGCCGTCTGTCTGTGTGTCTATAAAAACTTAAAATTAAGGGTAGTTTACTGAAGGGCGAAAAGAGAAAAATTTGGTTTTCTCAAAATTTGCTCAAACTATTTTGATTAAAATTCGTATCTAGGCGTTGATTAAGATTATAAATAAACTGGCTATTTTCATTTTCATATGAAAATGATTTTTAGGGTACTTTAAAGAAACGTTAATTTCCGTATCTCCACAACTATTTGAGAAACTAAAATACTTATCATCGCAAAATTGTAGGACTATTAGAAATAAAAAACTTTTATTTGACATATATTTTTATAAAAGCAGCAGTTTCTGAGATATTTGCAAATATATTAATACAATTTTGTGAGCTTTAGTTGTAAACATATACTACTTAAGTCTTCACGCAATAATTCTCCAATGCCATAGAGTAATTAAATATAAGTATCTAAAAAAGTATGTTATTTTTCCTTAAATCTCTTAGGAGAAATGTTTTGCACAGCAATGATCTATCTCCATTTTAGACTCAATAGTCAATATTTACATTTTTTATTGGTCAAAATGTATAAATGAATAATTAAATATCAATGCGATGACTTGAAGATCTGCAACACCTTATAAAATGTTAAAATTTTAACCAGAAATCGAAACTTTAATACGAAGTGTTGACCCTTGTGGAAGACATTAAACTGTTTGAAATGCTCTTAGGTGGACAAAGATGCGCCTCTTTTCTCATTGATTCTATATCATTGTATATTATTTTATGCGTGTTCTTATCTGGAGTGGTGATGATACAATGTACATTATTCCGTTCAGAAATCTTACGAGTTTATAGAAAGAGAGAGAAAGTCTGTGCGGTGTGCCGTACCATTTATTTTAAAGTAAGAAATTACTCTCAGTTTAACACCGAGATGATAATAAAATAATTATGTAGAATAGATTCCTTCTATTTAATATAGCTGTTTAATTTGGAATGCCAACGATTGTTTTGGGCAAGTTTTTATAGGTGATTTGCAAGTCGTCGTATGCGCTGGACAGACGTTTTTAATTCCTGATACCAACTTTTATCATAACTATTTTGGCTTAGCCCTACAGGCTATTCTTTCCTATTCAAAATATGTAAATTATTTTCAATGGTTTCACTTCACTATTCGGAGTGGTCATTTCTTGTTGTAGATAGTTAATAGTAATTGACAATAGCTGTAGGCCTACCTGTGTTTTTTATCGTCTTGTATGTTACCATGTGTAGGCCTGCATTTCTAATATGGGACGTGTTTTTTCTTCACTTTCTCCCCTCCAGTACACGTCCATGGTTAATTAAATGAGGGTTTTATTTGAATTTTAAATTGTGTGTTTAAAAATTGACTATGACTACTGTTTAGATATTGAACAATTTTGAAGCTTAAAAAATAGCGTTAAAATACACGCCCGTTTAAAATAAACAGTATAGGTATACCCATCTTGATTTGCATATAAAAAAGCATTAAAATATATAAATTTATATGTATGAATATGATTATTGAATAACATAACATGTTATAAAAAACAACATAAACATGTATTATACGTTAATCTGTTTTCCTAACAACTACATAACTTCACAGACATGCAAATAGTTACTTACAATACATGGGTTCAAATTAAGCCAATCAAAAGCGTTGTAACAAATATAGAGCTCCGAGAAGCTTAATAATAAGAACTAATGGAAGGCACCCGTCCGTAACTTGACGAGCACATCAATATAGTATTGTAAAACGTAACACTGAGTTTAAACAACGGTTAGACGTTACGAATGGTTAAGTTACGAGGACTTTAAATTTTAATACGAAGTGTTGATCCTTGTGGACCCAATATTATATTTTTTACTGGTCTAAATTTACAAATGAAAATTTGATTCTTTAAAAATAGAATTATAAAATTTTAAACTGTGAGTCAAAAATGTTTTACGTATGTATAGCACAATTTGTTCTCGGGTCCACTAGTGTATATTATATTAGGAATTTTAAGTAAATATCTCCATACTTAAACAATAGAGCGAGAAAGTCCATGTGGAATTCCGTACCATTTATTTATAATTCTTAAAAGGGAAATTTATTTATATAAAACACTTGTGCTTATTTTTACAAGGTAATCAAAACTTTTTAACTCAATACCTTACAAAGTTTCATCAGTCCGGTAAAGTTAATTAAAATATAAGTGGTTACGGCTCAGAATGAACCGTACACATAGTCACAGCAAGGCTGGCTGTCGCCTTGGGAGCTGTCACTCATTACTGTGCCACATATTCTACGTTCACTAATGTGGAATACCTTCCATTTTCCAATGAACGTGTTTATTAGGGCTCTAAACAAATTTAAAACGTACTTAGCTCAAGCGAGAAACAAAGATGTAGCTTGTTTGGTCATAGCTCGTTTCAATGATAGCTCTCTACTGTATTATTATTAATCAACCGGCAGCATGGTCTAAGGCGCTACTCCCGCAATAGACTAGACTGCCAAAGACAGGGAGATCAGGGTTCTATCCCGGTCGGGTGTACTCAGGCTGGTTTCTCCTATATGGTTGTCCACGTCCTCCAAGCAAGTGAGGGTGAACTTCCTCTGAATTTCACACTCCTCATCCCTAACACAATTGTGTTATTAGTATATAAGCGTATAAACCGAGAGGGTAGTAGACGCGGTGCTATATTTTTATTAATCCTTGCACCGCGTTTTACTATTTGAAATGTAATTACAATAATATGCTAAGGAGAAATATTCACACATTTACGTGAAGGTAGAGTGTAAAATAAGTTTATGACTCTAATAAAATACCCGGATGGGATTCGAGCCTTCGAATTGTCATCGGTAAGCCAGACTAAACGATTTTAGCGTTTTGTCTGCGTGCCCATCGATGCCGGTGTTACAAAAATTATACACCACTGATCTGTATAAATGTATATTCCCCCGAAAGGACAAGTACGTATACAATTAATTTGTTAAGAAAATACTATAATTATTTGTAATAAATTTAATCATAGTCAATTGTCATTACAAAAAAATACTGAGGTTTTTAACAAAAATAATATTTTTTACACTAAGATATATTTTTATACTAAGAAAAACAACCATCATTATACCCGACCAAAATACAAACCTCGATTTCTTGGTATTCAGAAATCCAGCCATAGACCATGTGTCTACCTATTGGGTAAAGTTTTACGTTTTATCGAAAGAGAGAAAAAATGTATTGCTTTTGCAGATTTATTTTATGTAATTATAATGTAAGTTAAATTGAATTACATAACCATTTAACAAAATGAAAACCGTCTATTATAAAGAACATTCAAGATGTTTGCAACCCTACAACAATATATAATATATATGCATATATAATAGTACACAATTAATATATAAACATATTGATATATACCACTTATATGTAACGAAATATTTCTGCCATATGTTATACATAAAACTTACATTTTTATATTACTTTTCTATACACTCAGTCAGCTTAACTTTGCCTACATAAAGAATAAGCTAAAAGGGAATTTAATAGTTAAAAAATTGTTGATCGCTAGCTTTTTGAGTATTTCATTATATGTTTAATGTTATGTTATCAATATTGATACGATTTGTCAAAATCGACACCTAACTTTTACATTACTTTACGTATAAATACAAGAAAGTAATTTCAGTAATTAATAAAACTGTCAGATAATGTTAATCCAGCCATGTTTATACAATGATGACTTTTTCTGTATGATAATTATGGTAATATAAATAATGCTCAGTTACATATTCAGAGAAAGATACTTATCAAACAGATAATAAATTGCAATATCTACTTTCACGTTTCCATCCGTTAGTTTATTAGCTATGCATCGTAATGTGCTACCACACAGACTCTCTCCCGTTTTTATCTTAAAATATACATTTGCTAAAAACTTTTGAGATTGTGAAACAAAATAATAGGACTATAAAATGTTGTAGAAACACAACTTCAAAGATCATAAATGAAATAATATACGATGTTACTTACTCTATGGAATTAGGAACTAGGAATAAACTTACAAAGACTTATCCACCAAAGACCAAAGAGCATTTTCAAACACCTGAATTAAAATGTATGTATTATATATATATATAAATACTAATATAATATATAATATATATATAAATCCTATTAAATGTATGTAAATTATTGGTTTGATAAAAACATATTTCAAATAAAATATTTGTATCTTTAATAGTACTACAATTTTACAATGATAAACTATTTCGTATCTAAAATAGCTGCGGATAGATGATGAAATTTAGAAACATTCCGCTATTTAAAGTACCCTCAAAGTCATTTTCAGGAGAAAATGAGCGTTGCCATCTTGTTTATAATGATAAACAATGTCTAGGCTATAATGTAATCAAAATCGTTAGAGAGAATTTCAAGAATATCGATTCTTTTCTTTCTACCCTCCAGTAAACTTACCTTAATTCCAAAAAACCCTCAGGGGGACCTTATGAAAACCCAGATGCCAAGTTTTATCCCAATCGGTAAAATAGTCTAAGCTTTAGACCGGGATATAGACAGACAGACAGACGGCATTGTGAAAACAACTTTTTTGTTTGTTTCAGGGTGTCATGAAACGCTGGCATTTATCAAAATCTGAGTTCGATTTTATTTTGACGATCACAAAACTTTCACTCCGAGATGTCGAGAGAAAGTAAAGCACAAATAGAATAGTAAAATGTTAACAGTTTCTTCCGTAAAAGAGACATGTTATTGTATTTTCTAAATGGTTCTCCCTATAAAAGTCTGACTGTAATAAAAAGTAATATAATAATTATCCTCTTCGGTGGCCACGTGGTCTAAGGCGTTACTATCGTAATAGACTAGACTTCCGTTGACAAGGAGATTGTGGTTTAATCCCATTAGGGTGTACTAAGAGTGGTTTTTCTAAATGGTTTACCACTCTTTCTCTCCCTCCCTCCGCAAATCCGGTTACACCTCCTCAAATTTCAACCTTCCTAATCTTTAACCCATAAGCGTATTTGGTATATAAGCTTATAACTCGTATTGGTAGTAAGACGTGGTGCTAAAAAAACTAATATTAATAAATCTACACCAAATAGTGAGTACTTTCATTTCTAAAGCTAATTTTATATGGTTGGGAGGTCTGCAAGAAAATGTCTTCATGCCTTTAAGCAATAATAGTTTTTATACTCATATACCTCACCCTCTGCAACATTACTTTACTAGATCAAGGGTAATATTTCCACAACATAATTACATCCAGTTTAATTCATCATGATTCATGACATTTAATGACCGGCTCTGAAAACGGGAAGGGAGTCACGCCACCCTCGAACCACTATACACCGGTGTGTTGGTACCCGTGACCTCGGGCAGTTCTCATCCTTATTTCCTCACTAGGAAGGAAGGTAAGCAGGCCTGCCATTCTTCAAAGAGAAACCTTCCCTACGGTCACAATACTCGCCATTAGCCCAACTCTAAATTAAGACGTACCCGCGACCCATAAGCTTGCGATGATATTATTATTATTACTTTTCACGACCTTACACGACCGAATGGAGAGAGAATAATGTGCGACCGAGCTAGGTACTGGCTCTCATGTTTCTTAATTACATTAACATACAGATAATTTCTCTTTTTTTATACTCTAACAGGTGTTCAATTTACTAGAATTTCAGACGTGGTTTTAAAAACCAAGCCTAAAGGGTGTAGTTCTTTTTATAGCCTTGCGATCGAAAAAACTTCAGTTTAAAGGTACCGAAGGTCTATATGAAGAAAGCAAAGATATAAAATTAAAATACATTAAGTAAGATTTATTTTTACATTCACTAACGTCAAGCTTTTTTTATTATGAATTTTTTGCGCGCCATGTCTAACCATCCAAAAGAGCTATCAGCATAATATTTATACTCATGGGTAGAGGTGAGGATGGTACAATTTGGAGGAAATGTTTAAACATTTTGGTTGAAAGAGATTGTAAAACTATTTTTTTTTTATGTATCTACATCTAACCAGGATTCTATCTCCAAACTATTATTTCCCAGAAAATTAGAATAGACGAGACTTTACCCACGTGCTTACGGTTGTTAATATTAAATATTTGGTTATGTTATTTAACTGATATACGAGGTGAAGGAATGTTATCATTACTTTATTTAGAATTTTATTTAACACATTATATAACATATCAAATAAGGAGTTACGCTTATAGTTAACTCCTTACTACCCAAACCGATAGTCATATAAATTAAGGCGTCAGGCCCACAATTTGTTTAGGTACCGGTAAAAAGAAGGTAAATGTTCAAGCCTTCGCCGCATGCTTTAAAGATGGTTTTCCAATTTTATTTATAAACTAACTGTTGTGTTCCCATCCTCTATACACGTTAACATCGGTACACTTTCTCTCAACTACCTTCATCAGTACTACTTTTCTCTTCACTACCTTCATCAGTACACTTTCTCTCCAAATACCTTCATCAGTACACTTTCTCTCAACTACCTTCATCATAAACTAAGCCGTTGATAGTCAATTTATATTAAAAATTATTATCGTACAACTTCAAAACAAATGTATTTTGTCTACTTTTGAATTAAGTGACATTTAACCGCAATAGGTTTTGAACTAAAATATCTCATAGTGTTTTATTATTATTATGATTATTTAGTGTTCTGTCTTACGACAGGTCCATTCCTTTTGCCGGTGAACTTAGACCACCAGTGCACCCTGTCTTCTTTCCGTCAAGCCACCATTCTTCTTCCTAAGCTCCTCTTTCCCTCAACCTTTCCTCCTATGACGTCGTGCAGAAGACAGTTCCTCCTAAGGATTTTTCCGGTCCAGTTTTCTTTGTATCAAAGATTTACATCCAAATTGTTCTTTTCTCACACACTCTTATTAGAACTCCTTCATTTGTCTCCCTGTCTGTCCACCTGATCTTCTCAAATGTATAGGCAAGGTTTAAGATAAGGTGGAATTTGGAACAAAACTCAAGTTAGGGCATTCATATTCTTTGAATTGACAAATGGCACCTGGACACGGGAATCAAAACCCGGGATGGAACTGATTACCAAGTCAATGGTGGCTGCGACATCTGATAGATTGTGATCTTAATAATTACTGACCACACATTTGTAACCAAATATTTCCACACGTCCTTCAGAGACTCTGCCTTAAATATGAATGGAGAATGACCCTAGCCACAGGACGATTCCTAGATAGGTCAGTGGTCAGAGCATTGTCATACTAAGCCAGAGGTTCCGGATTCAATTCCCGTGTCCAGGTGTCATTTTTCAATTCAGAGAATAATTATATTTAGATGTGGCTATAACCATAACTAGAATAAATATATTACCCTATCTATTTAATCCATTAAGGCAAATAATTTATATGTGTGCGTTTTTTAATAATTTTTTCTTATACAAAATAAATAAAACAATGCTTTAGTAGATAGATTTAGTTAAATCTTCCACACATAGTGATAATAAAAATGCATGAATGTTTGTCATGGGCCTTGCGTAATTTGTATCTATTGAAACACTGTTTTATTTAGTTCTGATAAACATTTTCTCCCCTTGTGAAACTTGTAAATAATGTGGACTTTAACTCGCTTCCTCTTGCACCCCACCAAGCATCTGTGGCAGGTAATTATGAAGGGGGCGAGAATCCTGAAACGTTTATAAGGAAATAGCTTGTGAGAATTATTAATTATATAACATTTTAGAAAACATTCTAAATAAATCTTCAGTAAGGAGTGAATAAATATAAGTTAAGACTTGGATATTGTTATTTAAAGATTTCAAAAATATTATTTTAAATTTAAGATTTTATAAATGTGAATACTAATGAAAAATTCAATTTACAACTGAAAAACCCTGGACAAGTTATTTATGATAATGGAATATCAATTATAACAAAACTTATAAAAACTTATATTAATTATATGTTAGGATGCGCCAATAAATTATTATTGTAGAGCTTGACGAGAGGCTATCACGCCTGACTCTGGTAATCGGGGTTCGTTAATGACGCGCAGTCTTGGGCTGTTTTCCTTTCAATGTAGTACATATTACCTAACCCTTTACAAAGTAAACGTTGGTGCAATGGTTTGGAATTTGATCGGCTCATCCTTATTCCTGTATTAGAGAGATCAAAACAATAGTAGATATATTCTGTGACATTGAAACATATAATTAAAAATAGTGGTCATAATTATAGCCATAATGCTCATTAATACCATCCAAAGACAGCATTATTTGCATTAATATGTACTGTGATAATAATACTGAGTTTCAGAAAAATAAAATATATATATATATATATAATTTGAATAAATATCCTGGATTTTGTTAACTAACTAATGGTGACCAACCTGAACATATAAAACCTGGGGGAATATGAATACAGTAGCCTGTTTTTGATTTTTTTTCAACATTTAAATGCTATTTTTAACTAATCATACCACATTTTTAACAAAATAGATTAATATTCAAAATTGAAGGATGCAGGGAAAAAGGGGGAAGGAAGTCCATTTTTAACTCAAAATGAGTTGGTGCTGCCATCTGTTAGACAATTCTGAGACTTTTCTAATGTACTATGGATTACGGTTAAAAGAGGTCTCTGTCATATTTAAATTGAGCTAGTGATGCCATCTGTTAGACAATCGTGATACCGTTATAATACACTTTAGATTATGGTTAATACAGGCCTTTGTCTTATTTAAATTAATTTGAAAATAAAAGTGTTTTCTGGAGATCTCGTGGATTTTGAGATTTAAAGATATTTTCTAGAAAATGTGTTTATAGACAAACTGAGTTAAGTGTGCCACTGAAAGTGTATGTATTTCCTTCCACAAAGATAACATTGTGCGTAGATTATCATCAAATATACAGTGGGCCACAGAATACATTGATAAAAAGTATTCTCTACAGAATTTTAATAAAATATATTCTTTAAACAGTTTTATTTAGGTGAGTGAGAAAAGTTTGGGAAAGTTTAGGGGGGGATGACAATTTTTGTGTTCCCCCCCTCCAAAATAACCATTAATGATTATCTTACTTATCATTTCCCTTGTAATTAAAATAGATTTAAAGTTTACACCATTATTTAAATTAATTGACGTTTTAAAAATTAATAATTAAAACCTCAATAAATAAGATATTTTATTATAATATGAAAATAAAAAATAGACAAAATCACAAACAATTTTTATTTTCTATTACAATTCAGGTAATCAAGAGAGCACAAAATATAGAATGCTAGAAATAATTAAAAGCTCAGTTAAACACCATTAATTTAAATATTAGGTGGGTTCAAGTGGCTCGTTAAGCTTACGAATGTCACACACTCATCAGTTAAAGTAAATTACTTTTTTTCTTTACAATTAAACTCTTGTTTATTTGCATTATTCTCGCATGCAACCACCTTATTTTTAACGTTGTATGGAGAGCACAGCAGCACAATATTTAAATATTAATTTCGTAACACCCTATATTATTTGAGCACCATAAGAAGAATCTTAACTGACAGTTCAAATGATTTCTTGACCTACTCTCTTGCAATCCTCCATCAATTAATATTTGTTGCTGCTGTAACATTTGGCTGACAGATGGTGTCAATGTTGACAGATGTTAGATTAGTATGGTGAATGTTAGTCAATGTCCATTTTTGTTATGTGCGCTCTAAAAAAATATCCTTATGGTTATAATATCTAAGTTGGTAATAAGAGGGATTAATTAAACATATGCCAAAGTAAATACAGGTTTATTAATATGTAGGGAATATATTTATATCTCAAATTACAAATCGTATGTTTGAGAGAAAAAATTAAAATAAAGGAATAATTTACGCTTTATAAGTTGTTTGAAAGTCACGGTGCCGCACATCAATAACTATTTGCTAAGACTAGAGTAAGGGGGATTTATATATTATATAAATACTAATAAATAGGTGTCCAAAGTTGGTCAAAGTACATTGTTTTTAACAATTTGTTCCAAATCTTATACACGTATCAATTAATTGCGCAGTAATTCCGTTTTATAGGCCAAGGATGTACAAATTTTGACAATAGCTACATTTGTGCCTTAATATTTGACCTTCAAAAAGTAGGACATGGGATTTTTCTTTTCTTATAAAGTCAATCATACTTATATACACTTTGTTTTTTACTTGCTTCGTGCCTTACTATCTGAGTTCACACTTGCAACAATTAAATTGGAATGAGAAAGATATAATTTAGAGTAAGTGACCCTTATTTCTCTGGAAAAAGAGGGATAACCCATTTCAGGGAAAAAACATCAATGCTTTCTAACTGTATTCGATCTACGACCGTAAAATCAGACTAAATGAGACTGATTTATTTATTCAAGTACCTACCAGTGTGAGTATCTAAAATCTGTCATATATTATAAGAACTTGTTTATAAAATCTAAATAAAATATTGAATTTTTTTTAAGGAAATTTAATTTTATGCAAAAAAAATTTCAATCTGTAGTAAACATTAAGTTCAACCAAGTAACGTATTGCTGTTAATTTATTTCATTGATCAGTATAAATATTTCGTAATCATAATTAACGTAATTTATTGAGTTTCTCTTGCGAAAATAATTGTTTTTTTTCTTCAAAAATTACCAAACCATATATTTTGAAATGTGCATACGACTAATGAAGACTATTCTGAGAAAACCAATGTTAAAGTAAACAAAATATTCAAACGGAATCAATAAAAATGGTAAGTTTTTAATAGGCCTACAAGCTGCTAGCTTTGTTGCTTTAGTTAGTTATTAACTTCTCAAAGTGGGAAAATTTTTAAAAACTAAAAGTAAAATAAACTAAATAAATGAGAATTCTATTAGGTAGATCCTATTAAAAAAAAGAACTAAACAAATCTCAAATAATGTTAGTAAATGCATACTTTTTTTTCTAAAGATAAGTAGGCTAATATCTCTTATAAACACTTCAGTATAATTTTTTTTTACAAAATCATATTATTTAAATATTCTAAAAGCTCTTTTCGAATAAAAATTGGAAGTGTCAACTTAATTATAGAACAATTCAAATAGACATAAACAAATGAACCTAAACTTGCTTAACATTTCCGTACCATGCTTGAATAAAAGTCAGCCAAACTTTAACACGCCTTTGCTATGGATTCACACGTTCACCGAAAAACCAGCGCATAAAAAGATGAGGTCACGTGATGAGCTCTAAGCAATCACAAATTTCCTCCTCATCGGCACGAGCTGTTATGCTAAAGTTCATCTCATCTCTACTTCCGTAAACTCTGCTTGAGATGCTCGGCAGGGAAGAGTCAATCAAATCTCAAATTCAACTATTTCAAATCAATGCACATGCGCATTTGACAACGCATGCGCTCTACAGCCAGAAGCAGCAGACAGCTTCGTTGGCCATTGTGAGGAGATTTGAAATAACTCGTTAATGTAAGCACGTGTAGTGATGTAATAGATTGTGCCACGACACAGCGTTATAATTTGAAAACATCCATTGGGAGAGTGATCTAAAATTATGTCTATCTACTAGAAAATAATAATCATTCTCACCTCACGGATAACACCTAAATTAGCTAGATAATACAGTTAGAACTAAACGTCGTATCGTATTGTATTCTATAAAAAATAATAAAAGATTTGAGAGCAGTAAAATCGTTCTTATTTAACATACATATATATGTTAAATAAGTATATATATAAATGAGAACTATATATATATATATAAATGAGAACTATATATATATTTTTTAAAAAGAACTATATATATGGAATTGAGAAATAACTAACTATCCTACTATAAAATGAAATAACTATTATCTTGTTACCAATTTCACTTTTGTCAAATGAAGAAAATACGCTTCAATAATTTTGGGTTTGAGCGTAATCTTAGAAATAATTTTATTGTTGATCAACTGTAATATGAGTTCTTGACGGACTTGACTGAACCTAAAAAAATAATCTTAGCTAAACTTTTCAAAATTAATACAAACTTAATAAAAAAAAGTGCGTTTAACTTGAACGAGTACGCGTGATGAAAAAATAAAGAAACACAAAAACACTAGAAACAAACCTTAAAATTAACGAACTTGATTGAAAATTTGTTTAACATAACTAGTATCTGCATCAATAAGCATGCAGTATAAATACCAGGATTATTTAGTCTGGTTTACCGGCTAAGGGGTGGTCCAATTCGAATCTCAATTTGGTGTACTATGGGGTTTATATTACTAAACACAGTAGTTTCCTACTTTCTTCATGAAGAATCGTGTGCATTTCCTCTAAATTTGATATTCCTAATCCCTAGACTATTACTTACTTACTCTGTGGCATTAGGAACCTTAAAACTCATCACCTCACTTACAAAAGTATGGGACCTATCCCTATATTAAGCTAGTTCAATCCAGTCCAACTGATTACACCCTATCCCTGTCTTGAACTAGTTCTATCCAGTCCACCTCATTACACTTTCTCTTTCAGATCCATTCTAATGTTATCCTGTCAACTACATCTAGGTCTTCCCAATGGTCTTTCCCATTGGGTTTACCAGTTAATACTCTGAAAAAGGTTCTAGAATCTTCCATTCAAGCTGCCAACCATAATCTACGAGATATGGTTATCAAACATTGTATTGTGATGAGTACAGGGTATGTAGCTCATCATTACGTAACCTCATTCAATCCCCAGTAGCCTCATCCCTTTTTACACCAAATATCTTCCTAGGCACCTTGTTTTCGATCAACCTAAACCTATTTTCTTCAGTAAGTCAAGAGATCACATTTCACACCCATAAAGTGCAACTGGTAAGATTATTGTTTTGTATATTGTGGGTTTTACATTCCTTGGCAGCAGAAGAGATTACAATAACTTACCGACTGAGCAATAACATACATTTCCCGACTGTATTAATTCCTAATTTACAATCCAAAATCTTATCGCTAGTTGAAAATTTTCCTAAATATTTAAACTCATTAACCCTGTCAAATGATATGTTCGCAGTAATATCTAAATTATTGTCTCCATTCTGTGTTCTCTGTGTGATTAGTTAGCTAGGCCTAATATTAGGCTTGGTGGATATGAGGAGAGATCCATTCGTTATTTTTTAATACAAAGTAAAGTATAAGTGAATCTTGAAACATGTGAAGCAAAATCGAATATTCTGTAGTTGAAGATACGCTGTAGATTTTTTACTGTCACTAAAAACCATGCTGCGTTGATAAATCATCCATTAACTGCTGCTAAATATAGAAAGGCTTAAAGAAATAAATGTATAATGCACCGAACTGACTTACTCCCGCTTATATCTTAAAACATACATTTATTAAAACCTCGCAGTATTTGTGAAAAAAATAACATATTTATACATTGTTATAGAAACACTACACCAAAGATCATAAATGAAATAATACACACTGTTACTTCCTCTATGACATTAATAACTTGGAACACTCTTACAGAAGAGTTGATAAAAGAGAAATATCTTTGTCCACCAAAGAGCATAAGAATCAAATTAATTTTCAAAGACCTGAATTAAAAAGTTAGTGTATTTGTTTATAGCTAAGAAAATATTGGTTTGATAAAAATATGTTCCAAATAAAATATTTGTATCTTTAATATTACTACAACTTCACAGTGCCACATTATTTCGTATATCAAGTCAGTGGTGGATTTACCAACAGGCTGAGTAGGCTGTAGCCTAGGGCGGCAGATTTTAGGGGCGGCAAATTTGGGGCCATTTTTTTTTTTTTGGTCTTTCAGAAATTAAAAAGATTCATGTTTATATACCTAAATGTTATCAGGTCCACACAAACAATTCAACATGTAATATGTTTCACCACTTAGATAAATGTTTCTACAATTTGCGTAGTCGCGTTGTTGCGGCGCGGGAACGACTGACATGACCGTTCGCTAAGTGTGTCTGGCCGAACCTGACTGCACGAGCGCGGCGTGGTGCGCAGGAGCCGAAGTGGGGTCGTGTTGTCTGAGATCTACCTTAAGCCAAGAAAAGCTAAACGCCTTAGCTCTTTTGTGCATAGAGTCAGAACTAATGAACAAGATTTCATACGATGATTTAATTGATGATTTTGCGAATAGAAAATCGCGACAAAAATGAATTGTAAAACTTTCATAACTTAATTGAATTTCATCGTCATCATCAGCCGGATTGTTACCATATAATTGAATATATTGTTTTTAAATTGTAAGTAATCGCAATAAAAATTATTTAATCACGTTTACCGAATTTACATTATTGTGTAAGTAGTATTAAGGCATACCTTATATCGGTTTATTAGTAGTACATGATTGAGCTTTTATTAGCTCAGAAATATACCCAAAAACTATTTCTTGTGTAATCTTAACTAAATCGTTGGATTGTAAAAATAATCTAGGAACGGACACATTGTAGAGTTCGGTAGGGGCAGCAAAATTTGAATAGCCTACTGGCGGCAAATGTGTAAATCCGCCACTGTATCATGTAGTTGCGGATAAATTATTAAAACTGGAAAATTTATCTTATGTAAAGCAGATACCCTCAAAGTCATTTTTACTAATAAACAGTGTGCAGATAAAAAATGTAATCAAAATCGTTTGAGAAAGTTTTGAGAAAATCGATTTATTTGGATAGTAATCAAAAAAACAGATTAGCAAATTGTGATGAGTAGTGAATGCTTTTTATGTGAAGTGAAAATAAAAATAAAAAATAAGCTTAAAATCTATATTTAATTTGCGGTTCTTCCACAAGACTCTTCATAGACCCCATGTTGGGAGCTTCTGATGCAGATAATTATATTAATCATTTATTCTAATATGATAATTTTCACGAAAATTCTATAAAACGCTGCACCCACATTGGTGTTAATAAGATCCAAGGTGTCAGGCCTAGAAAGCCTGGGTAGCCATTGACGGGAAAGTTTGGATTTAAATCTCAACCGAATGACCTTGGGATGATTTTGCAATACTCTCTACACTAATATGGGTGCACTTCCTTTCAATTAACCTACTTAATCCCTTGGATTAAATCTTTAATAGTTATAGAATTAAACCTATTAATATGCAGGATAGTTAAAGAAACTTCAGTAGTGTATAGAAGGACTCAGATAATTTTTTAAATAGGAATCCATGTTCTCCGAAGTCATCCTGAGTCAGCCGAGGTCATTGAAGGTTGGTAAATCTAATACCATTCCACTGAAACAAGCACACTTTGCTATTCTCCTACTAACTTAATCCTGAATCACACAACAGTAGGCTAACATCTACCCCCATCCGCAGACGCCATCAATGGATTTTGCAGCGTCAACTGAACAAGTATCTTTTTTTTTAGCAGAGTACTTTACGTGGTTAAGATATTAGTCAACAGAAATCACTTCGTCAATTGTCATAACAGCCATTTTTTTGCTGAACATTACCCCCATACTACGATCGCACGAAACCACCAAGAGTGGTTTACTGTGAATGTACGGGCGAGAATCATCGCCAATAACGTGATCGTAACTCCCCTCCTGCCACCACCACGTGTGACTGGACATATTTCAGAATCCTTCTGGAAGAAATTGTGCCAGAGTGGTTACAAGATATGTCCTGTTTCGCACGTCAGAGAATGTGGGTGCAACAGGAGGGAGCACAGCACATTTTTCTTTAAATATACGGGGATTTCTGTATATATGCTTATTTCGGTGTAACGGTATTAGACTTCTCAAATTTCAATGGCCTCGGCTCTCTCAGGATCACTTTGGAGGACATGGATTCCTATTAAAAAGGCTGTTTTACCTAATTCCATCCATACGCTCCTTAATGTTTGACCTAATATTTTGAATCACCCTCTATATATTATTGTATACAGTTAGTTAAAAATAAAAAATAAGTACAAGCTCTGCTCTATGGTGTTCATCCCACAGTTCAGATTGTAAGCACCTTAAACAATATTGATGGTAAGCACCTTAAACAATATTGATGGTGAACTTTAAAACTTAAAACTAGGTGAATACTAAAATTCCACCGTACCGGGATTCAAACCTATATTTTTAGCTATCATTTGAATCCCAACGCCTCAGCAATTCTATTGTCCTACGCGTCTTTACTTCTCGCTCAGGATAGATAATAGGATAGATATAATTTAGAAAACGTGTACCCGAATTTGCGTGAGCGAGATTTGGAAACCATTTGAGAACTCCGACCTCTATATCACCGGCAAACCAGACAAGATGAGACTGACATTTCAAAAAAACTGTAAAAATTATTATGTAATATTTTTGACACCAAAAGGTGAGTGCTGGTGCGTTTCATTGACGTTTTCTTCACCTACCCGGCTCACTTGGGTAAATATTCTCTATCATTGATAACTAGAACTCCCACTAAAATGTGGGCCTACAAACAGAATAAAGGAAACCTTTGGTTTAAAGTTTGGTTCAATTTGTAGTCATCCGCTCCTGTGATGGAACGAAGGTCTAATAAAGGGTTAGACAACTGTCAAGTCGATTTCACAGCAATTTTCAGTCGATTAGTTAGTTAGTTAGTAAATTACATCGTCATTAAAAGTAGATCTTTGACTCTTTAAAACTCGCAAATATATCAATTAGTTTCAAATAATATTTGGTTGTGAGCAATATTAAATTGATAAGCTATATTTGGTAAATTTATTAGAAATTGAAATAATTTAATATTAAAATATACTCTTTAGTTATTTTTAATTTTTTTAGAAATGAAGCCCCTATTTATGGAAAGTTGAGTTTAAGGATTAATATATACTGTAAAGAAAAAAAAAAAAAGAGAGTGGAGAAACAATAAGTGATTGCGGTTCCTTTGATAAGTTTAAAAGTCTATCGTGGCCCAAAAGTTTTGCCGACACCTGATTTAAAGCTTGTTTGCTCAAAAAAATGCTTCAGTTGCCGATGGTCTGAGGCGTTACTCTCACAGTAGATTAGACTGCTGATGACGAGCAGATCAAGGTTCTAATCTCGGTCGGGAGTACCGAAGGTGGTAATTTATAAAATGGTTTTCAATTCTACCTCCACACAAATTCATGCACACTTCCTAAAATTATAATCTTTCTCATCCCTAAAAATATTAGAGAAATGAGTACAAAAGCGTAAAACTCTAACGGGTAGTAGGACGTGGTGATAAAAAGCAAAAAAAAGAGCGTCACTTTCCCCCTCTCGCTCCATCTTTCGCTCCATAGCACCACGACTTGAGTCATAAATGCAATCCACTGGGTAAACAAACCTCTCGGTAATATTCCTTTAACACCATCATGGACTAATGCTACACACGGTATCAACATAAACTCTTCAAACGCCGCCAAAAAACCCCCCCCCCTCCCATAAAAACATTACATCAGCTTGACCACGGGCGATACAAAAGGTTAAGAATCGTTGATCTGTAATATTAGTAGTAAGAGATGAATATACCTTTGCCTGAGGTATTTAATTTTCACTCATAAAACGTTTCCTTTGCCTGAAAAACTGCCTCATCACACACAAATATCATATCGTGCGATGCTGTTACATTGATGTACACCCTCCCCTCCCTCTTTATACTTCCCCCCTCTTCAATAGACAAATTTTGTAAAGTGTATATACATATTTTTTTAAGGTTGTCGTGCCATTTCATTTCTTTTACTCGTTAATACACACCTTAGGGCTATACGTGCTTACCTCACTTAAAATAACAACACTCCGGCAAAACAACACACACAAAACAAATTAGAAACAAAAAGAAAAAAAAGAATTTTTTTTAACATAAACTAGATTGAGAAGTGGAAACGTGAAGTATAAATAAACTTGGGAATATCTTTACTTTTTTTAAGCAACCAACGCTTATTTACACAGTTCAAGATCTAAATTGTTAACATTACCTGTCTTAAATCATAGTGACCTGAAATACTGATTTGTTTTTTGTAGTGGAAGTGACTGTCTTTTTTCTTTGGAAACTCAACCTAAAGGTAATTTACTTTTACCAATATAAAGAGAGGAGGGTGAAGGGTAGGGGGGGCAGAATCAGGAAAAATGAACGAATGAGATGATTTTGGTTTTGAAATATGTTAATTTGGATGGCGAAGCAGTCTTTGGCGAATAAATTAACATAAATATGTAACCAAGTGGCGGTGACTTTTCCAAAGTACAGATTTGAAATCTGGTAGAATTAAAGGTAATTATTTATCCTAGTATTTGAATATATACGCAATGTAACTTAAGTAATATTTTTCAGCTAGTTTTTTAAAATGCTATGTTTAGAAAATATATTTGAATACAACACAACAAAATTGAACAAGGGCTGTTATCAAATAGTTGGCAAGTTGCACTTACGTGCAGTTATACATAGAAAATAGACATATTTAAATTGTGTATAGATAAAATAATTATTTTCATTTATGATTTTTTTTATAACAAACAACATTAGTCATGTACCTTTTAGATATTTATTCTCACTTACGTCATCTTTGGCCACTGCCAAAACTTGTCCTACATCTAACGACAAAATCTGACAATTATTTAGGCTGGTTACAGACCAACGAGTCCCAAGTTCGAGTCGAGTCTGACTCACCAATTGAGACAAGTACATATTGTATTTGATAGCACGATGGAGGACCAATACCTTTCACACCTGCAGTCGAGTCACCCGAGTCATAGCCGAGTCAGAGTCCATGATGCGCAGATTACAGATCTCGTCAGTCCAGCCGAGTCTAGTGTATTATTTCCACGTGCTTACCAAGGCTGACAGCACGGACACTGAATATCTCATTGTTCTCGTTCAAGAGAATCCTTCGATTTATAACCGGTCCATCCCGAACATCGGGATAGAAATGCAGTTTCGGCTATTTGGAAACAAATAGCTAAACTATTAGCATATATTATATAGGCCTATATATGTTATTACATAACCACTATCACTACTATACCTATTATTATATAAAATAATAATTATTAAATATATTGTAACTTCTAGACAAATTGATTAATTAGGCCTATATTTGTAGAAATCAATGCTTTAGTAAGGGCATCATAAAATATTTACTATTTGGTTGTTATTTTAGAGTAAGTAAAGACATATCCGCATACTTGGGTATTTGTATCAGGAATGGCAATGTTGAGTTTTTAAAACCACGCTAACATTATCGATATCTTTAAATCTCCCTTGTTGCTATAATTAGACATTACTTTATTGTTTCAGGAAGATTAATGTTTCTAAACTCATTTATTTTTATCTCAGAAGTGCAAAATTTAACGTAAAACGTCGAAAGTTAGCTAATTTTACGTTCATATAATATATTTTTAATTTTATAAACTTTTAAAAGTAAGAGTTTTAATGAAATAGACACATGTTGTAGTAGCTTTCCTAAATATTTTAAAATAGAAACCATTTCTGTAATAAAGCTGTAGTGTTGGATATCTGCAATGCACCTAGGTGCTCCGATAGGTAGCCCTTTAAAACACCGCCAAAATTGTATTAAATAAATATTAGCACTATGTATTACTAGCCATTCAGACTGTACGCATATGTACTAATTACGCTAATGTGTCAGGGAGGAAGAAGGTTGAATTTAGGGGCGATGTACTCCATTACGTAGAAGGAGAGTTGGAAACGTTTTAGGAAAAATAGAAATTTGTACACCCAACCATAATTCGAACCCCGATATTCCCGTCATCTACAGTCCATTCTATCGCGAGAGTGTTGCCCCAGAGTAGAACATTCGATCTCCGAAGCGGTGGCTATTTGTATTAAAGTAGTAGTTTTCTTACCTATAATAGCTGTGCCAAGGGATAAGCCTGTGTGCCTAATCATTTATCAGATTATTTGTCTAAATTACTTTTGGAATACCAGTGGAGGGGTGACAGCTAGGGGGACTGGAAAGCATACGTCACCCCCCTGAGTCAATGTGGTCTTCCCTATCGGGGTGGCTTTTCAAAATAAAGGGTCATTTCTAAATCGCCATCGCTAGTAGAAGTACGGATATAGGACGTTAGCTAATAGCCTGTCTCTCAACATATTATTACTCTTGAACCAGAAAACTTATGAAGTGGGGTTTTCTGTATTCTTCATTTGACAACAGTAAGGCTGGGTTCCATTTAGTAGGGTTTTTCATTTAAAAGAATTTCCCCTGTTTTTGTTTTGAGTACACTAAATAAAATAGCTTTATGAACTGTATTACCTACCTAAGTTAGATGTTATCCATGGGTTGAAATGTACTCGAACATAACTTACTCCAAACTCATGTTAAGCAATGTTTATAAAATAACATATTAAAATATCACTTCAAAGGGTGCATATTAAGTTTTTACGGTTTTGTTTCTTTTACCTACACCAGTGATTATATGGACAAAAGATATCCATTTAATCTAGCATGTTTTGTCGGCACAGAGAGATTGAGTTCGAATTTAGGATGGGTTTATTGCATTTTTTTTTCTAAATGGCTTCCCATTTTCCCCATTCCTCAAATGGAGATACATTTCATCTAAGTTTTGCCATTCTAACCCTGCCCAGTTAGCGTAACTAACCATGCAAATAGCTCAAACTAGTGGGAGGTTTAAGTGAACATACAATACATAATATACAGTATACACTCCATTTACCCTGGAAATTTAGACTACTATTACCGCGACAAATTACAACATGGTCCTATATCATAAGATGAGCCATAGTGAAATCATGTAACGTAAGCTTGCTAGCTTTAAGGAAAAACAAGGTATGTATATAGATATTGTGTATGTATGTGACGGGTAAAGTTTGAACTTGGATAAAGTCGATATTATCCAGATAATGTTGAAATTATCCAAAATACGTAAATAATGTCAAATGAGACGTGATTAAATAATGTTTTTCGAAGTTTATCCAGTTAATATTTACATTATCCACCCGTACTTGAATAATGTCAACATTTCAGGGTTGAGGTTAGGTTAGTTAGGTTTAGGTAAGGTTAGGCTAGGTTAGGCTAGGCTTGGTTATATTAGGTGTTTTTAGGCTGTGTTTGTTTAGTTTAGGTTAATGGAAAAGAGAGAATCAAAATGGATTGCTATGATTCAATTTCAGAGATAAAAATGACGCTCTAAAATGTAATACGTATTCACACATGCTTAGTTGTACAAATAGTATTCAACGTTATTCAATTCTTGTTGGCTAGTGTCGAGATTATCCGGGTAAGGTCAAAAATTAGATAAATTTCTTTCTATTTCCGACTTTATTCATTGCACTTGGATAATGTCAACCTCTCTCGGCTAATCTCGACATTATCCAGATTTCGCACATAGTTCTTAACATATACAGTATGAATATGTATATAAATATAAACTTTTATACAGTATTTAAACTATATATATATATATATTATATATATATATATATATATATATATATATACTGTATATATTTTGTTGATAAATACATTTTAATAATGTAGGAGTTCGCTCACTGCAAGCGGTAGAATCCGTTAACTATTGTAAAATAATCATTAGTTGATATATTATTCTACAAGTGAAATAAATGTTGGACGAACAAATAAGGAAAAGTGTAATAAAACAATTATTTATACTGATAATTGCATCATAAAGGGGGAAACATTTTCAAATAACTTAAATTTTAAAGGTTATGACCTTAAAACCATAATAGTTTTATGAATTTGAGTGTTTTTTTGGAAGTGAGCTTACCTTATTCACATTTTATGGTTGTAGGCAGCTATCTCAAGTTATTCAAATGACTGATTGTTTAATAATTAGCATTTCTTATTGGACTTTCCCACAAGCCTGTAGTTATTTCAGATCTCGTTTACCAGTTTATGCACCTCTTAGAAAAGAATGGTTTGGTTGGTGTCCCACTTTGCTGGCATAGTAGAGGCATATGGTCACAAACAAGTCCTACAGAAAGCATTTAAGTGGATGGACTACCTTGTAAAACTTGAGAAGCGCTATCAGCGCAACTCCTAAGAAACGTCCATATATTGAACTATTTGGACTGTCTAGCCGACACCGAACTAGAGTTGCGATGTTGTCATATATCTCTCAAGCTTGGACTGAAAGAGTGAAGGGGGAGCGAGCTAATCTGTTGTTTACATGGGTCAAGTTTCTTGGAAGGGAAAGGCTAGAGTGCGGCTTTTATCAAAGTCCACACTATGCAGAAATCTGCTGCTTTATTTTTAGCTTGAACTAATATAATCAGTAGTATGGTTTTCTTAATATTTCTTACCTAGCGGGAGAAAACATTTTTAATTTGACGTTCTCGTATTAGACTGGTTTGCTGGTGACGAGTTTGGGGTTCAAATCCCAGTAGTGTATACTGAGGGTGTTTTTTTAAAAACAGTTTTAAACACGCTATTATTATTTATTTATATCACCACGTCTTACTATCCGTTCGGGATGTACACTTATGTAATAATTACTATAATGTGTTAGGCATCAGGAAGGTTAAATTAAGAGGAGGTGCATCCATATTTTCGTGGAGTGAGAGCAGAAAACTATTTAGGAAAAACCACCTGTGAGCACCCGACCGGAATCGAACCATGATCTCCCCGTTTTCAACATGTCAGTTGAACACGGTGAGTAGCACATACTATTGGACTTGATCTCTGGTGGTGGGGAGATTGAAATTCAAATCCCAGTTGTGTGCAATAAGGGTATTTTTCCCTAAAATGGTTCCCAATCTCACTCTACGCAAATGTGGTTACATTAAATCTAAAATGTTACCTTCCTCATTCCAAGTTCATGCATGTGTACAACTCAAAATGGAAGTAAGTCACAATGAAAAAAAAAAACTATTGTGATGACTACCAAGAGTGTCGGCGAAACTTTATTAGTTTCGGGCAAGGCAGTTGTAAAGAAATATATTTTTGAGGAGTTTTTAGGGGAATGACTCCAAGCCAATGGAAAATGTTTGAAAATGGAATGCCACTAAAAGCTATTTGGGCATGGCGCTTAAACATTTAAAAATAATAATAGATTGTTATAGAATATATTTGAAGTTTGATACAAACCATCTTTCAGCTTCAAACTCAAGTATATCAGAGGGAACCAAACAAACTGGAGGAAGACACATTTTGATGGGGAGAGGGGTGGAGAAGAAATTGGTGATAATACCCGAGCCTATCAAACCTCCCCCCTTCCCAGTTCACCCTCAATGAGTAACATTGGATATACAACTATCGACAGACACACCGTAGAATGTAGATCATTTCCTCAGCATCTGACTTAACCCAAGCTATGAGGGGTGAGGACAGTGTCTGATAATAATAATAATAATAATAATAATAATAATAATAATAATAATAATAATAATAATAATGGTGATAGAGATATTTTATCAATTAACATAAAAAGTGTTTATTTTTTTATATCTTTTTTCATGGACGCAGAAAATTGGGGGTCAGAGATGTACCCTTCTTTAAAAGTGTTAGAACCCTTAAAAGGCAGGGGGGCCACACACATATGTATAAAACATAAATAAGAAATTGTGTTTTTTTACTTTATTATTTACTTTAGTTTCTTATATTACATCATCCAGATACTACTAATAATAATAATTTTAATATAAACTTAAAGACGCACTAAAATCTTCTATTGTAAAACTAGCTTGACCTACATTAGCTTGTAACAAGTACAAAGACATAACTATGTAGTAATTGACCCACGATGGGTGCCCCCAAGGAAAAAATACACCACCGTCTCCAAATTTTATGAATAATTGTAGGTCATTAAAAATATTTATACATTTATTATTGGAATTATTTTATAATACGTAATAATATAGAGTGGGTAGGTTAAATTTAGAGGAAGTGTACCCACATTTGCGTGGAGAGATAAGAGTGTAAACCCATTGAGGAAAAACCACTCTAAGTGCATTACCATACAGCCATAATATTTGATAAAATTTTTGCTGAAAAGTTTCAATATAATGTAAAAAACTTAATCTGAATTGAATAAAACAATATTAATAAATATTATAAACAAATCTATAGTCAATTATCAATATTAACACTTATAGAGGCTAAACAAACATTGATCTCTGTGAAATTGTCTACACTTTCCTCCAAGGTCAAGCTACGGGTAGTAGCTCAACAGTCAACATATCTAATCCCTGCAGCCTTTATTGATTCATGTGCTTCTTAAATAATTTTTAGTAAAGTTTTGAAAATGACCTGACAGCTGTTTCTATTGATTTTACAGAAAAATATGTACATACATTTTTGTACAGCATAAATTATGCGCAATAAAATGACTATTGAGTAATTTTTTATTGAATAATGAGATATTTACGAAACAATGATAGGTCTGAAAGACAACGCTTTCATATATTACCAAATTAATTTTGGGTGGGTGGACCTGCGTGATGGGCCCTATTTTGAGCGTGGGCCTGTGGCATTCTGCCACCACCCTATAATTACACCAATGAACTTGTAGCTATCAAGAATTTCAAACTCTATTAACCTATTTTTTTATTAATTATATTCGATAATCAAATATAGCTTTATACGTTTATACATATTTTAACATGTATAACACTCGCTTTGATGGCCTCATGGTCTAACGCGCTACTCTTACAGTAGACTAGACTGCCAATGATGGGGAGATAAAGGTTCTAATCTCGGTCGGGTGTACTAAAGTTAGTTTCTCCAAACTGGTTTTCCACGCTCCCTCCACGCAAATGCAGGTACAATTTCTATGATTATAACCTTCCTGATCCATAAAACCACTAAACAATTTTTGAAAAAAAATCTATTCACAAATTCTCTGTTTATTTGACAAAAATTTTAATCCGACCATTTACCTCAGGAACTGAAAGAAAATATTTTGACCAGATTAAATAATATTATATGCATATATATTTATATATAATATGATGTAAATCAAAATATAATATAATATAATATTATAATATATATAAAAATATAATATAATATTATATTATAATATATATAAAAATATTATATTATATTATTAAATAAATATTATATATCTATATAAATAAATAAATAAATATATATATATATATATATATATATTCAAATTTGAAGATAGCATATAGAACAATTTTCTGCAAAAAGAAAGATTTTATTTTTAAAAATGTATAATTTTTATAGAATAAATATTACACTTATTGCCTGTACTTCAAAAATTATAAACACTAACTCTAAAAAAAGTATTTGAAATTACAATAAAATATAAAGAAATATACTGCAAGAAAATGTTTTTCACCCAATTGTATAGAAAATATCCATCCATCGATTTTGACCAAATTTGATAGGCTTGAACACAAGTTTTACATTGAAGCATGATCATTTTATAATCTATTTCTCCCTTATCAATCACTTTTGTGTCAGGGACGTTCATAAAATATATACACATCACTAGCTATTTTATAATTTTAGCTACACACATTATATAATAATAATAATACATCCATTCTACAACTTTATACATTCAAAGTCCTTCATCAAAACTTCTGCAATGAACACAACGTTTTTAATTTTATTAGGGACCTGTGCTACAAATTTTGGTTGAATTCCGACCGCGTGAATTGAGGTGTTTTTCCTCGTGATTGCTCATTTCCTCCACGCAAATGTGGGAACACTTTCTCTTAATTACCGTATTTATTATCTACCCTACTTTATTATTGTAAATTTACGGATAACATCAAAGAATATTAAGAAGTGAAGCATTTCTAATATCACAAGAACAAAAAAAAAGACATGGAAATAATCTTTACACTGCACACTCTTATATGTGTTGAGTAACATCCTCCTCTTAGCATTTGTGTTCCCCCCTTCCCTTCCTCTCTAAGGCTTACGTTATTTCCAAATCTTTGACTATGGCACGCGAGGGGTGCGAGAAAGTAAAAATTATATTTGTGATGAAATTATTTTGTAAAATAATAATTGTCAAAATTAAATATGTATCTGTGTTAATGTTATTAATTTTAAAAGCGCGGTGGTCAAGGCATGTTCAATAGTCCCCCCACCCCGTTTCATTATCCACCTTTACAATTGATAGCAAAATAGTTTCAAGATATTTATCTATTGTGACAAGTGTATTTCTTGTTCAAATTGCCAATAGTCCAAAATGATTTAGTTAGCCCCGTATTATCGATACCAAATTATTGACTCTGTTTACAGATCAGATTACCAAAGGTAGGGCCAAAGTGTTTGATTGGTACACCAAAGTGAACCGAGCCCGTGTGGGTTTTACGCCGATGTACTAATTAAGCTAATGTGTCAGAGAAGGGTAAGGTTGCTTTTAGATGACTTACACTCACATTTGCGGGGAGGGTGAGTGGAAAACATTTTAGGAATAATAACCTCATAGCACCAAACTGGGATCGAACACCAATCCCCGTCCTCAGCAGTCCAGTTTTTTGCAAGAGTAGTGCCTTAAATCATGAGGTCACCAAAACGGGTCCTGTAATTATATTAATTAGGTATTCTACGCACATTATTTGAAATTAATGGATGGATTTTAAACTACAGTATTAAAATTGTATTTTTCATGCAGAAATGATAATAAATTCATGACACTTTTTTTTATCCAATTCACAAGAGTAGAACATTTATTTTTCTTTCGTCTGGTTGAGAGATAAAGTAGTTTTTTATTTTATTTTCTTCGATCTCTTTTTACAGAAACGGCTTCCATTGCAAAACACGTGGTATTCACACAACTGATTTAATAAATGAACGCAGTCGAGTTGATATTTTTCCTGAGAACATCTGCTCGTCACCGTGCAACGCTTGGCATCACTGCCATGAGTTTTCTCGAGAGGTTCATTTTGTTCAACCTTACACCGCTAGGTCACAGGCTACTGCACCACAACACTTTTTTGAATCAAAATAAAACTGTACCACTTTATTTTAGTTTAGAACAATATGTATGCTGAAAAATGAATGGATAATTAATCTCAATCATATTTACTCGGTTTATACTTTGTCTGCAGATTTAAAAAAAAAACAACACTAAACCAAGAAAATACGATCATGCAAAAATTATTTAAACAAAGCTGCTTACAAATATTTAACTTTTAACTGGCGTTAAATTATACTAAATGATAGAGAAATGTGTATATTGTAATACAATGAAAACCGTTTTAGCCTAAGTCTTCCCACATTTAAATGACAAGCCCAGTTTGTTTCATGCAGTGATCTTTAAATAATTTTTTAAAACTTAAATTTGAATTGGCTGGGTAGATAGGAATAAACTATAAACCATGTAAATGAATTGATATTTACAGTAGTAAAAATCTGATTAAAATATGTATAATAGTTTTCTTAGTAATCATGTACAGAGAAATCGCCTTAGAAACCGGCCGCGCTCATCTCTCATGGTGATCCATCCCCTTAATAAATTGGTAATATATTTTTAAATTTTATCATTTTCTGGATGATTGTTTCAGCTGGGTCGAAGGATATAATATGGTTTAAGACATTAATCTTGCAATATATTAGCTTGCCGGTTATGGGGAGAGCTAGGTTCTAAGTCCTTATGAAAGAACGTGACTAAATGGATGCTTTGTTGACACTAGTGTGGGTTTGCTTGCGTCATCATAGGTTAAAAGGTGGACCGATAGTTTGCTCTGGACAACACTATCAGTCCACCAAGCATTCACTAACGTTCTTGAATACCACTGATAGTCTAATTTCAAGTGTATGTAAGGGTAAAGGAGGGCATGATCATTTGATTAACATTGTGGTCTTACCATCCTACATAGACTCTAATGCGGGCGCATTTATTATAAGTTTAATGACCCACCTCGGTGGCGTAGTTAGCTAACGCGCTAGTTTAATGCTGAGCTCGACTGCCTAGAATGGGGAGATTGAGGTTCGAATCTCGAACGGGTGAACTGGGGGTGGTTTTTCCTAAATGGTTTTCTACTATTTCTTGACGCAAATGCGGGTTCAATTTCTATATATTCAAGCCTCCCAATTCCTAGCCCATTATTGTAACTAGTACGTAAGCGTATAACCCGAACGGGTGGTAAGACGCGGTGCTAAAAATATAAAAGTTAAATAAATATAAGTTTAATCACCATCTCGTATCCTTTAGATTAATTGTTAATACAAATTCTGATGTATGTACTAATTAATATAAATCATTTCTCATATATGTTTCCCAGCGTGAAATTAAAAACTAAGTATTGAAAATGTGTAAATTATAAACTTTCATTTATCAGGTACCTATTGTACTAATGAGTAGTCTATTTCAATAATACTCCTATTCTGTAATATCCTCTGGAACTACCGGTAAACAACCTTTATGTTTATGAAACCTTCGGACTTTCTTCAAAAAGTTTGAATTGCTACAGACATGTTTTCAATCTTCACTATGTTTAGCAAAATAAGATTGTGAAAATGTTATGTTTGTGTCATAAATATGATATAGCTATGTAGTAAAAAGCCCATCTCTAAAAATGTCATGAATATAATTCATCCTTCACATGAATTGTTTGAGAAGTGTTAAATTGGTTCCGTTCCATTAAATTACACCATCTTGAAGTATTATTTTACAAGTAGTTATGTAAATTGCGTGCTATATTTATTATTATTATTATTATTATTATTATTATTAATACTATTATTATTATTATCATTATTATTATCATCATCATCATCAATCTCTATAGGTCATTGTATCCATAGCGCTAATTCTAGATTTGTCGAATTCGACTTCTATCATAAAAGAAAAGTTAAACTCAGAGAGCTATTTAAGGAAATCCCATATCAATAATTTATCATGTAGAGGTTCTGCCTATAATATTTAAATTTACAATATTCTGATCTATTTTTTACATATTGCTACTGGTTTTAACCATTTATAGTTATTTGTTACTTATCATATTTTTTATTCCTTTCATTATTAATTAATACTTTTTTTTCATAACTATTCATCAGTATATAACATTATTTATAAATTTTTGTTTATCTTATTTTCTTATGTAAATATATGTTTTTGTAAGGTACTTGTGTACTTTTCAGTTCTGATCTGTTATAGGTCTTACGACTGTTGGCCAGCACTATAATAAAGAAAATTGAAATTATTATTATTATTATACATCCATTTCTGTTTCCAGCCTGTGACTTGGGTCAATCTTTATTCAAGCCATATATTTCCCAGTACCAGCTGGCTAGGCCTATTGTAGCTTCATATGCCTTGTAGTTTATCTTAAAACTAGGGCAGGCACAACATCCAGTCACCGGCCCTTAATTAATCACTATGAAAGGGTAAGCCCATATTTTCATCAACGATAAATTTTCGGCCATGCTGGGAATCGCACCCTGAACCCTAGTTAAATAGGCAGACACGCTACCGACTGAGCTAAGGTGTCGGACAATGTCAATTGTGTCTCAATTTAAAAATTTTGATTTGCTAGTTTATGTTGGTTTTATGTTCGTCACGTATTACTATGTCAAGAAACATGTTTACCTTAATAAGGTAGGAATGAGGAAATGTCTACTAGAGCTCTCGTGAAAAATAATTTTTGAAAAAACCTCTTCTTATATGATCAATGTTGTAAAATCAGCCTAAATCATAAAAAGCGACACTATGGCTTTAGTCTACATGCCCCCTTCACTGGTTCCAGCAACATTTATTTAATTTTAATTATACTCTTTGTAAAATTGTAGTAAGGAGAAAATAGTAAAGCTTGTATAAGGAAAAACTTAAATGTCTCATTCGATTTAACTTAATATTATATAAACACCTTTACGTCAGTTAAATATAGATTGAATAATATCAATGAAAGTGCAAAATTAGCTTTATTTTTAGTAGAAAGTCTAAATGATGTAAATATAAACATTACGAAACAAATGAAGTCATATGTTAGCTATGACGCCATCCTCAGGTTGAGGAAAGTAAGTTAAATGTTATTCCAGAAAAGTACACATGTTCAAACAATGTTTTCGTGTCAATTTGTCGTCTTTGTTCAGACTCTTTAATTCAAATTTGTTATTATAAACAATGTACTTGTTAACTTTTAAAAAGCTCAGTCATATGTTATTATATAATTCATTCACAGCATACTTTGTGGTGTACGATTAGTTGCCCATAGCAAACATATGACTTAATTTTTTCATAATGTTTATATTTATATTCTTTAGAGTTTTTATTAAAAATAAAACTAATTTGGCACTTTCATTAATTATTCAATTTAGATTTAATTGACGTAAAGGTGCTTACATAATATCAAATTATATAGAATGTAACATTTAAGTTTTTCCCTATAGCAATATTAACATTTATATGATATTTTGAAAATATCTGTTATGTTAATTTCTGACTTTTTAATTTCTGCAACTGTGGGAGCGCGAATAAAAAGGAGAGTTGCTTGTCTGGTTTGTCTATTATTAATAAGTCAGAGCTCGAATTCAAGCTTATCTTACTGAGAGTGCTTTTTTAAAAATAATTTCAACTCGCTCTGCCAAAAAATAAAGTTATACTTTATATTAATTTCACCTTTTTTTTTTACTCAATCTGTGTAAATATGTGGAAGCCTGAATGTATGGTAATGAGGGGCGCACTCTAATTGCGGGATAAGGTATACTGTCAGCTGGTCCACACAATTCCATTCAACTCCTAACAACTACCCTAACCTAACCTAGCCTAGTTTAACATAACCTAACCTAATTTAACCTAAACTAAAATAACCTAGCCTAGCCTAGTCTAACATAACCTAGCCTAACTTAATCTAAACTAACATAACCTAACCTAGCCTAGTCTAACATAACTTAACCTAATTTAACCTAAACTAACATAACCTAACCTCGCATATTCTAACATAACCTAACCTAATTTAACCTAAACTACCCTAACCTAATCTAGCCTAGTCTAACATAACCTAACCTAGTCTAACATAACCTAACCTAATTTAACCTAAACTAACATAACCTAACCTAACCTCCATGCTCCATTTGAAACAAAGTCACTATGAACTCAATTTTTACTCAGCAGTTCGTATAAGAGTATTACCGAGCTCGGATGAGTTGTTCCGCTATTCATATACACCGATACTATAAAAATTGGTAGCCCTCTGTTGTAAATATAGAAATAGTAAATATATTAACGCTTCGCTTCACTGAAAAGCAAGTTCCATATCTTCCAAATGAAAGGCGTGAGAACAAACTAATTCACTACTGATGATTCTTTTAACCGTACATTAAAGTGACTGGTGGTTGGGCGTATTTCAAGAAAATATTGGCGGTGTAAATGATAATGAAATGTGTATGATATGCAAGACCCTTATTAAATAACTGTAAGAATTTTGGGCGTTTGAAATGCGTCTCAAAGCTTCGGTAATAATACTCTACACCTACAAAAATATTATTTATTATTTAAATTAAATGTAATATTATTTTCCTGTAATAGTTGTACCAAGGGGTGGACCTGTGTGCCTAGTAGTTAAAAATATTGTGGAGCAGGGCGGGGGGGAGGTCATGGTTAGACAAATTTTTTTATATGTATCGATAGAAATATTATAAAGTGTTCATTTGTATTGGTTTTAATTAGTGAGAACTATCTAGACTTGTATCGTTAATCACCATGACAAACCGCTTTCCATCTTCTTCTAAAAGCTTTCAATACCGCTATCTTCAGCCATTCCTCAAATTGGTCGTATTTTATTGTTTTCCCTCTTTCTGTCTTAACAAATTTTGTGAATTTGCCCTTGGATACAAGTATCTTAGTTTTCTGGTGGAGGTTCCAATGTAAATGTGCTGTCGTCACAATACATATTTTCATTGTGTATATTGTGTATATTGTTAGCTATCCTCTCCTGAAGAAATAGTGTGCGCACTATTAACTCTATTACCCGCCTCGGTGGCGTAGTTGGCTAACGCGCTAGTCTGTTTGAGCTCGACCGCTGAGGACGGGAGATCGAGGTTCTAATCTCGGTCGGGTGAACTGGGGTGGTTTTTTCCTAAATGGTTTTCCACTCTCCCTCCACGCAAATGCGGGTTCACTTCCTCTAAATTCAACCTTCCAATTCTAATCCATTAGAGTAATTAGTACTTAAGCGTATAACCCGAACGGGTAGTAAGACGCGGTGCTAAATATTATTAACTCTATTAACGGTTTCTTTCGCCTGTTTCGAAACTACGCATCAGACGACGTTTGTTTCGCTTAACTTCTTTGACGACTAACTTCGTTGAAGTATCCTCTCACTAAGGATAAAAATTACGAGACTGTGTTTATTTTTAATACCTCTTTAGAGCATGGATACATTGACCATAATGATGTTTATAACATAGTCATTAATAGATATGCGTATATTATATTCTACATACTCTCGTAGCTCCTCTTTAGAACGGGAATTTCTAAAATAAAACACGAGTATTTTGGTCAAATTTAAAAGTATGCGGAAGACTCTTAAACAGTATATTTCTATAATTATTTGAAATAATATGATCCCACAAAATTTAATCCTTAACCTATTAACCAAATTCAAGGAAATGCCAATTAAATTGCAATTCAGATAATCGAATTGAGAACGCCCAACTAGAATTGATCTGATATCAAAATAAGTCATTAAAATGGGATTGAAATTGATGAAAAAGCACTTATAATTTATTTTGTGTCCAGTTCTCAAAGTATTAATAAACAGCTGATACTACACGTGAGACAAGCTGACTTCATCTTTCCCGTCGCTACTAGGAGTCTGTTCAGCAGTAAATTATAGTAGGACCTTCATTAGTAAATATAAAGCGTCAATATAAAGAAGAGAATATTGATGCGATTTCATTATGAATGTTTTAATAACTGTCAAAACTAACACTTCTTGTCAAAATAAAGACGACATGACATATATATTGGCGGATAAACGCACGAGAGCAGATCTAGTGGTTTTTTATAAATGTCCCACATTTCTACTTATTGTGTCGGTACGACTATATCTTCTGTGCTCAAATAGAAGCAAGTTATATTTCCTACGGATTAACATTTAATATTCAAAGCACGTCAATCACAGCAGATTCTATTATTTATTCTAGAGTATTTTTAAAGTATATTCGTGACAACACGCGTTTTTTCACCCCGAAATATATTATAGCTGATCGTGTCTTTCAACCTATAATTAAACTGTGATACGAAGCCTTTGCAGGTCCCGTGATCACATTTAATTATAATAATTAGACGGAGTAATGACGACATATTTTTGATGTCTTATTTAGTTAGTTGATTGGGTAAGCGGGGTGAGGGTTGGGGGAGGGGGGAATGGCCACCTTGGAACGTGGGGACGTGGAACTATGGGGGAATCACACATGGGGCGGAAGGTAAATTATAGGTTGAGAGGTTGGCAACAGTGGGTCGTGAGTCGGTGGGGCTTGGTAAGGCTCGCTGCTTGGTTTCTATAGTGTTTCTAGTGTTGGTAGCAATTACTGCAAAAATGGATTAGCAACCAATTAATTTATTTCACTAAATTGTTTTTTCACGCATCGCTCACGCTAAAGGATTGTTATGCTATCATCGGCTACCTACTGTTTTAAAAGATTTTTATGTTATAAACTAGCATTTATTATTATTAAATAATAATATATTTTCCAAATGTAAAATCACGTCCAGTGAGAACAAAAGTAGGGATAATCTACCGCCTGATAACGCCTTTATTTAAGCATAATTCAAAGGGATATTTTTGGAAATGGCATAGCTACAAAAAACAGAACTAACTTTTCCTTACTTAGAATGTATTTTTTACATAAAATCAAATATATTAAATACAAATTAATTATTAATGAAGCGCCAATCTTGTTAATCCATTGAGTAAAAACGTAATCATATTTATTTAGAGCAAAGGACCTAAGTACAGACAGGGCAGGTAAGAACAATTACTTTTTTTATATTCAATCTTTTTACTTAAGGATGAGATAGGTTGAATTTAGAGGAAATGTACTACTTTTCACGTTAAGTAAAAGTAGAAACCACAAAGTGCAAACAACCCTCATTCCTCAGTAAACCCTGCCTGGTCGTGCTTCTACCTTTCCGTCACCTACACTCTATACATATATGAGCTTGACGTTTAATCTGTTTGCCCACTGGTGCGTGGATATAAGTAATTAAGATTATCATTATTAGTAGAGTCTTGGAAACTTGACACTCGATAACTCGACATTCCATGTAACTCGACACGTGTACTTGCACACAGTTGTTGGTGCCAGTCATCACAATCCAAGGTCATTCAACTGTATAACCCCTCAGTAACTCGAGTGGAACATTTGTGCTGTGGTGTTTTTACAGTGATGTGTTTGTTAGTTTTCCAATTCAGTAAGGTGTTTTTCAAATCAATACAATATTATATGTACAGTACTGTACTGAATTTCTGTATATTACTGTTACTGTACCGTACAATGCTACAGTACAGTACAACTGTACCTATAATATTCGATACTGTACTGTGATTCTTTCTTGTTTAGTAAACATGACATAGTAAACATGCATCTTATGCAAGTGCATTCATAAAACTTGATATTTCAATAACTCGACACCAGCTCAGTTGAGTTTCGAGACTCTACTGTAATATTCATATGTTAACGACGTTGCTGCCTACTTGGAGATTTTGAAGCTGTTTTTCGAAGCGGGTTGCATCTTAACTTGACGCACTTAAGCAGTCTAAGTAACACTTAGACGCCAATGTACAAAATAGAGAGTTAAGATATTTAGAAGCTCACCCTGAGAGGAAATGTCTATGTGCTGATATCTCTTTCTCTTTTCCTCTGACGAGTTTACACAACCACCTTAATATTTGCGCCTTGAAAAAATTGACTTGCTTCTCATGTTTTATGGTTTTCTATTCTAGATAGACAAATGCTAACATGGACTTTTTAAATCTTCATCCTGTCAGGAAGATTCCTACAGGCCATTTTCGTAACCAAGCCAAATAGCCTAAGTTGTGGAGGATTTATAAAAATACGTTTGCAAAAGAACTACTTAAAGATAAAAATAATAATTTTGTTACATTGTAGGACTATTTTTAGAATTATTTAACAATTTATGGTTTCTGTTTCAACGTTATATCTTTAAAACTCGCTGAGTAAAACTTAAATTCATTAACATGGGAAATCGTATCTTGTTCGGCCGTGACGTCACAGGTAGGTAATTAACTACAGTTGATATTTTTGACAGCCGGAATCAAGATAAAATAATGACAACAATATAGGTAAAACCTGCTTCAGTGGTCGCATGGTCTAAGACGTCACCCTCATAATGGGTTATACGTCCTATGATGGTGAGATCGGGATTCAAAGCCTGGTCGGGTGTACTGAGGGTGTTTTTCTACTTTCATTCCACATAAATGCCAGTTTATTCCCTTTAAACTCAACTTTCCTCATTCCAAGATAATTAGACTAATTAGTAGGTCTACATACACGTATAACCTAAGCAGTGCTAAAAAAATATGGCTTAAAAACAATGTTGACCATAAAAAAGAACCCGCCTCGGTGGCGTAGTTAGCTAACGCGCTAGTCATGTTTAGCTCAACTGCCGAGGACAGGGATATCGAGGTTCGAATCTCGGTCGGGTGAACTGGGGGTGGTTTTTCCTAAATGGTTTTCCACTCTCCCTCCACACAAATGTGGGTTCACTTCTTGTATATTCAACCTTCCCAATTCCTAACCCATTAGCGTAATTAGTACTTAAGCGTATAACCCAAACGGGCAGTAAGATGTGGTGCTAAATAATAGTAATAATAATAATAATAAAAACATAAAAAGAGGTACAGTAGCCTCATGGCTTCTTTGGTGCTGACTGAGAGTTCACAGCTGACAGCTGACAGTCAACAGTTAGTTATATACCTAAATGTTGACTGTCAGAAGTGACAGCTGCTAAACACATGTTTTTTGCAGATAATATGGTTCGGTGTAGGGTTACATAATTTGGTCTAGTAGCTTCTCAAAACCGTTAGATGTCAGCTGTGAGCTGTCAGTCAGCACCAAAGAAACCATGAGGCTACTGTAGGTCTCTTTACCAAACATTTCTTCCTACCGAGATCTCACTACCCTCATTGAACTCTAGCGCATGGATATTTACTAGTCATATAGTATGAGACATGTGTGTACAAATAGTAGATTTATTGTATGCTACTCAGTATCTTCCTAAATGAAACCAGGATCCTCCTGTTAATAATATCAACAAAGTTGGTGTAAAACGTGTAGAGTTGGCAACACAAATAGCATCAGTTTGTTATGTAGATACATTGTGTTGTGTCTAGTGATGTGATTAGAGCTTGGATTATTGACGGTGGTCTTGATTATAATGTGATTATTATATGTATCAAATAAAACATAATAGGACACGAAACACCATCTAGACCAGAAGTTAACTCCTCTAGCTTCTTGGTCACACGACTAGACACTTATTAAAATAAAGAGGCGCACTTTTGGGCGTGAAAACAAGTTAAATATGAACCATTATTGTTTATAAAATAAATGTTAAATATATTATTTACATCGCTGTGTTCAGGCTATACGCATATATTATAATTACTCTAATATGCTAGAATTGAGGAAGGAAGCATTTTTCAGGTAAAATACCTGAATTTGCATGGAAGGAGAGTGGTAAACCATGTAGGCAAAACTTCATTCAATAAACTCGACCTGGTTTCGAACCCCGATCTCTCCAACATCAGCTGGCCTGTCCAAGACGAGAGTGACGCCTTAGACCATTCGGCGATGTTAAAGATGAAGTTGATGTGAGAATCCAGAAAAATCTTTGGATTAAAATGTATTCAGTAATAAAATTAATAAAAATAAGATTAAAAATATTAGTCTACCTTCATTCTGGCATGATTTTTGCCGCAATCTAGAAGTGATAGACCAATAATATCCTCGTGGTCACACGGTCTAGAGGTAAGTCTCATATAATTGGATTCCTTGGTGGCGAGGAGGTCGAATTTTGAGTCCTGAACTGAAGATGTTTTTCAATAAAATGCTTACCAACTCTCCCTCCAACCAAATGCGAGTACATTAAATAAGCTAAACCTTCATGGTAATTTCTCAATTGGTCTAATTACATGCGCATCACTTGGACAGTTAGTAAAACGCAGAGAAAAGAATAATCCTGAGAGTATGAGGACATCACGTATGAAATGTGTGGATATGTTTCTCATTCAAGCAAGGAAGTCGGTAAAAGAACATAGTCAGACACATGTGGTGACTTTCCCTCTCAATGGAATATTTCAATCTTTCCTTCTACCCTTCTTCATACATTCCGTATTCTTACTACTGTGTTTACGAGTGTGTAAAGATCTTGCAGTACATTCAACACAACTGACCTAGCGAAGGTTGGAGAAAGGGGAGAGGGGGGGATCAGTTAATATTTCGCAAGACGGCTGCCACCATTAAGTTTGTTTTTTTATTTGTTTGTGTTGTTTGGTGACTTGTTATTTATTGTTACTCTCTTGTCTAGGTTTAATAACGAGTGTTGAAGGAGTGCACGAGCCTGTCTGTATTTGTGCGTGTGTGTGTTTGCCGTGCAAAAGTAGGTAAACTTCTTCCCTTATAAGGGCAAGAGTTTTCTAATTGCACCCCGGCTATGAGGTAGCAGCTAGCTTCAGCTATGTCTTGAGAAACATTAGTCAGGCTAGCAGATGTAGGAGCAAAAAGGGAATATATACAAGGATTGTTCACTCAAGACAGCAGGTAAGATACGGATTTAGGTAAAGCTTGATTCACAACTTTGTAGAAAACTGAAAGCAGAATCTTCCTGAGTGGCGCAGAAATTCTCAAGCTAGCATATATACATGTTGATCATTATGATTATCTAGGCAAACTAGAAACAAATAGTTATCGACATACTTTATATTCGAGCGGATAGACACATCCATAAGATTTACGTCACGCTGCGGCCGGTCTCATGGTATAGTGGTCCATATTCCTGACTACTTTTCTAGTTGTCCCAGGTTCAATTCCCGGGGGTGCCATAGGTATTTCCACTAAGGTTTATTGTTCTGGATAATTAGTTTAGGTTTAAGAATTATATTGGCACCACATAATTATTGCCACACCATCACATTGGGACTAATCGCACCTACATGGCACCTCAACTTCAGAAGATGGTTACATACTTGCCACTGTCAGTAGAAGACCAGGAATGTCCGACAAACCCTGGTTGGATACGCTAAATAAAACAAAGTCACGCTGTATGTTTTTCAATATTTTTTCTTTGTGTTGTGGGACAAAACTGAAAGATAACAATGTATGCTTTAATTTAACGAGTTATTTGAAATTTTTCCATTGTAGGTGCATGCGCATTGATTGAGAGGGTTGGTTTTGAAATTAGTTTGGGCCTCCCAAACAGATGTTGTCACGTAGAGCCAAGAAAGTAGAAACGATTTCAAGTCACGCCGAGCGAACACCGCATATGAAATCGGATTGGCTTAGAGCTAATCACGTGATTACAATATTAAGGCTATGCTTTTGCTTTTTGGTGGACGTGTGAATTCACAATAAGACATTGGTTGTGTTATAATTTTAACTAGAGGGAGGGCTATTTCATTAAAACTATCCAAACAGACTGGTCTTACAAACTAGATTAATGCTACACAGTGAACTTCTCACACAGCACTATCACCCAGATATAATAATAATAATAATAATAATAATAATAATAATAATAATAATTATTATTAATATTATTACTATTATTACTATTATTATTATTATCATTATTATTACTATTATTATTATTATTATTATTATTATTATTATTATTACTATTATTATAGTTATAGTTATTATTATTATTATTATTATTATTATTATTATTATTATTATTATTATTATTATTATAGTATAGTTATTGTTGTTATTATTATATTATTATTATTATTATTATTATTATTATTATTATTATTATTATTATAGTTATAGTTATTGTTATTATTATTATTATTATTATTATTATTATTATTATTATTATTATTATTATTATTATTATTATTATTATTATTATTATTATTATTATTAGCACCACATCTTACTACCAGTTCGGGTTTTACTCACTTAGGCTAATGTGCAATGGTAGGGTGACTGTGAGATGAAATGGAGGACCTACAGTTTAACGTGGGATCCGAACCACAGTGGAGACCTGGCGCTCCACACATTCACCAGTTGTGATTGATACACGTCTTGACAGATGTGAAGGATTTGGCAATCAGATAAATCTGTGCCGGGACTGAGGATTGAACCTAGATATTGACCTGCTTCTTTGTGTTCTTAATCTTACCACCCATCCAAGATATCAGCATATTTATAATAATGAAGGAGGCATAAGAAGGTAGGGGTTAAAGGAAGAATAAGCATAGCTGTATTTTTCTGTAGAGTAAGAAACCATTAAGTAAAAAAAAAACTTCAATACTTCCAGACGGGGTTTGAACTCTGAATCCCACGTCACCTTTGTCCACATACCCACTGGTTCTGTTATCTACTAAATAATAGTAGGATGAACCTGTAGGCAAATAGTGACCAACTTTGTCAGCAGTCCCTAGAAACGAGCCAGGGTCTTATAAACTCTTACAAATGAAATTGCGTCTAAATCGGTCAACCTATAACTTAGTAGGATTTTGGTAGGAAGAACAGTATAAGTTAGTTACCTAAGCTACTAAAACAATTTAAATATATATTCAGACATCAAGTCATGCAATTTGAAGCTTTCATTTTTGATAGATATTATCAATACCTATCTAATAACATACAAAAATAGTAAAATGATATCAATGTTGGCCACAAAGTAATAAGTTTAAATTTGATATACTACTATTCAACCAAAAATCAGGGTGTAGAACGTTAGCCTTATACTAACCTCATTTGGGGGACACGTGGAGAAAACGTCAAGATCATCTAGCCTGGTTTGTCAGTTGCAGGAGTCGGTGTTCGAATCCCAGCCTCTCTTTTGCAAATGTGGGAATATCTAATATAAATTTGACCTTTATCATCCATACCCTACAAACGGTGTTATAATCCATCGATAGTTTTTCCTGATTGGTTTTACGTTCTCTTCCTCCCACCACACAAATTTGGGTGCACTATATCTTATTTGTCCCTATAAGCGGAATTAAATATAGAAAGTCAAGACCATAAGAAAGACGTAGTGAATAAAAACATATTTTGCTTCATCATTCGACGATTGTTTCGTCTTTGACGATAGACTGTTCGGTAATCGACTGGTGACGTCACGAGTTAAACGTCACAAAACTAAGGTGTAATCAAACCACTGCTTCATTACAGTCGTATCATTTCAAGACAGTAAGAGAATTTTTTTTGGTGAATGTTGTGAAAATGGATGTTCATTTACACTAGACTTTCAATTCAATTGAAGAGTCGAAAAAATTAAGCTTGAAACTTTAGTAGAGCAGGTGATCGTGCGAAGGAGTAGGTGATCGAACGCAGGAGCATGCGCAGAAACATATTCTATTTTTAGAAGAGAGAGGGATGAAATACTAGTTTTTTTAGCACCTCATCTTACTGCTCCCTCGGGTTATAAGCTTATGTAATAATTAGGTTAGTTGTTTTAGGGATTAGGAAATATATATTAAAAGGAAGTGTACCCACATTTGTGTGGAGGGGAGAGTGGAAAACCATTTTGGAAAAACCACCCTCAGTAAAATTCGAACCTTGATCTCCCTGTCATCGGATGTCTAGTCTACTGAGACAGTAGCACCTCAGACCATGGGGCCACCGAAATGGGTCCATAGATGCGTTGTGAGGTGTAACGTGAGTATTTGGGGTGGCGTCTTAAAACAGGTCGGAATGGTCGGTTTTGGTCACGCGACCAAGCCCCCTCGCTCTCTGATTGGCTGTTAGCTTTCTCCCCCTCCCCTCCCTCTGACGCCCACCCCTCCCTTTTACTTCCTTCCCTCCCTCACCGTATTCCCTTTCCAGTGTTCCAAACATGTTGGTTCTTGTCCAAACTTCTTTGTTTATTGTCCCCATTGGTTTTTATGTGTGATCAATGGTTTTATATTAATTTTTTATGTGTGCTCAATGGATTTTTATGACTTGGTAAGAATGGAACGGGCATTGGAGTTTATTTTTTATTTATTTGCGTGCAGAAGAACGAACATCTCCTGACGGCAGCGTAGCGTAGAATGAGACCAGCTGGCAGCTGTTCACCACCCTTTCACTTCCCGGAAGATACAGCACGAAACTTTCCCGACGGCTGCTTAGCGTAGAGTGTGAGAAATGGTTCCCCTGCCTTGAAAACCCTTTCAATCTCCCTCACTCCCCCTCCTTCAAGACATGTGTTGCAACCCCCTATGTGGTAATGGGGTTTCCCTGTGTCACAGCTCCTATGGGGTAATGGGTTTTCCCTGATCACTGGCACCAGTGTAACGGGCTAAATTGGATTAGCCCTGTTCGATTGGAATGTGTGAGAATGAACTGATGCAAGCAAAACAAAATATATTACTTTAATACTAGTGTCCCATACTAGACTATTAACTTGTATTTGTTTTCTTTATTTACTCACTCCGCCGAGTTCTGCTCCTAGCCCGAGGCCCCATTGGAAGGAGTGAAGACTGAAAACCACTCCCCGCTTGGAGCTCCGTTCTCGTTGAAATCAACAAACCGACTGATAGCGCCTCTACGGCTGTCAGCTCATGCAAGTCACGTTTCCAGACGTCTATCGAAGCTTCCCCCACCACTCATCGCTGGCTGTTCTGTCAGCGGGCTATATATTCATCGGTGAACTGGGTTAAAATATTCAATATCACTGCTGCACCAGCCGAGAAACCTTGCGTACACCGCTGGGCAACGAAGTATACGTTACACCAAGGGACTTGCCGTCTAGGACGATGGATCCACCACTTGATAGGAGGAAATAATAATGATGGTCACACCGTACAAGAGAGAACAGCTATAGCCAACCGCTTGGTCTAGAGTCTAGACCTAGGTCGTATCATTTCTATTATTATTTAGCAGGGTTAATAAGCCCCAGGGTTAGGGTTATGCGTCTCCTGTCTTTTATTGTCAGGAGTTACTCTAGGGTTAAGTTAGGGTCAATGTTTTGGTTGTTATGTTAGGATACTTTAGGGTTAAGTCATGACCAATGTTTTTGTTATTGTGTTGAGATAGGAGCGAACTTGGCTTCTAATCCCGCACGCGCCAAGCGCTTTTTCGGCCCTACATTTTGGGTAGCCGTTCTAAGTGTTGTATCCCGCACCACATACTATGTAATCATAGTAGTATTTTTTTAATGTGGTTCGCGGGCAAGCAACGGTTCAGGTACTAGTGAGGACCTGGGAAGTATGCCTTGTTAGGCACGTTTGTTTGTACTCTAACGTAGGTTATGGTGTTCAACCTGCGGGCCGGCCTTGTCCTTCAGACGCGGCTCGTGTTTTGCCTTTCGAGTTCAGTTGCTTTCCCTTCAGTAATATCTGACTCAGTTATCGATTCTGCCCCTCAGGTACTGGCCAGGTTTTCTGTATCACTGGCCTTCATTTTTTGCTGCACTCCTCTAAGGGTGCTCAACTTGTGGATCATTGCCGCCGACCCTGCTCGGCTCGCGAATTCTTGTGTTTTGTAAAATTGTGCCTTCGCCCACTGGGCGATGGGTTCTAGCCCAACCTAGTAGGTGCTCATTATACCTGAACCCAACCTTACCCAAGGCTAAGGCCACCTGTGAGCACACGGGCAAGAACCTTTTTAAGACTTTGCTAAATTGTCATTTCATGTATCTTGTGATTGCTAGGCCTTAATAGTTGTTATTTACACTATACAATCTAATAACTTATCAACATTCTTTAATGGTACTTATTGAGACTATGTGCAAAACTATACCTTGTGTCAAACTATGCTATGTGCCTTATCTCATTAAATCATTCTACAATTGATTCCCTCGTTTGTAATTTATTATATATTTGTGTTTACATGTCCCCTAACTCCTTCCTTATCGAAAGCTACTGTAATTGCCCCATTAAGTAACCCCAAGGAAGGGGGGCCGGGGCACCAGTTTGGCGGCTCGACAAGACAATTCTGGACAAGAATAGATCACGAACCTGAATGATATCACAATGGGTTTTCCCTGATGACTAGCGCCAGTTTGGCGGCTTGGCAAGACAAGTCGAAACAAGAATAGATCGTGACCTTGAAACCGTGAGCTAATACTCAAAATCATTGATCCTGTTCATGTTTGGTGTCAGTTTGCTGGCTCGACAGGTCAAGACTCGTAAGTGTTTACACTACGTGTAAGGAACAGACAGGCTTTGCGTGAACAAAACACGATATTAAGAAACATATATTTATTATATATTAAAGGTTTTACAAAAAACATTAACGGCCTTACAGACATACATAAAATCTATTATTATACATTAAAGGTTTCACTTTTACATGAATGACACATATATTCGTTCATACGTTTTTCTACAGTGGCTCTTAGATGTATAAGTAGAATGGTTTTTAGTTTACAATCCAGCATGTAATAGTCCAAACTGACGACTTGGCATGTATAGTAGGTAGCACTTATAAGATCCCGGTATTTTATGTGCGTTTCCACCGTAGGCTGTTCGAAATTGATGACATCCGCTTATTCTGTTAGCGTGTCGCATACATCCACGACGAGTGTGTCGATCAAATCGTTGCAATAGCGTGCGACGGGTGTCAATCACATATCCTGCCGGTCAAAGGTGACGTCGATGAGGTCCTACACCTCACAAAGACGTGCCCAGCTAGGTGCTAGATAGGCGATCCGTTTGAGTCCAGCATCTTGTTTCTCGCTGATGACGACTATATGATCACTGCATATTCACCTCAGAGAGATTTCATGATTAGTCAGACTAATCTTCTGAGGAGGTTGCGTGTTGCTGAAAACTTTGTAATGACCGACTTGTAGCTGCCATGTTCTTGCCACTCTGTACGGTTAAACACTGCACAATTCCCTAGGCTTTTTTCTAGCTGGATATAGGGCGTAAAGTTGTTCTTGACGCTCATGGCAACGATGACTCGCATGGCATCGACTTCGTCCAGCGGGAACAAAGTGTTGAAAATACTGGTGATGGCTAGCGGCTTCACGGTTTTACTTTACGGGTGCAAACGTTTTGACCCTCCATGATGTTTGATCGCTTCAACGAGTGTCGTGATTATGGTCGGCATGGCTTCGGGAGGCCCCTTTTATAGGCGCACGCTGATTGGCCGTAGGTTATTTAAGAGATGGGAGGAACCCACAATCTTGAAAAATGTGTTATAATACCCAATCACCTTAGCGTCGCTGCCTGTATGATTGGTGGGCAGGAATAGAGTTAGGAAAGTTTTCATCGGAAAGTTCTGGGTACGATAGAGAGGGTTCATGAGAAAATAATGTCTAGAAACGTCTGAGGCTATGATTTGAAGTTGTAGCGTGTTATGAGATGTGCGGGTAGTGTTTTTGTGTATAAATGCCAGATGTGCCTTAATACGGGGTGGAAAACCATAATTGTCCAAGTATTCTTCCACATCATTCTTGTCGATAAATATGGTGACCCAATGCGTCCCAGGCTTGATGTGTGGATCCGTGTTGATGACGAGAGCGGCTGGTCTCGCTATTCTTGCGGGTAGTTGATCAGCAGGGAAAACACCCGACCGTACAGAACGGAACCACGGGTTGGTTTTCAGTGCACGTCTTATGGTGTGCGAGTCCATCTTCAATCATCCAATATCGAAGTCCCCAAACGATGGAGGCCGAACAGAAGTTCAATAGAGAACTATGTGCCATGCACACGGTGTGGCCCAATTTAATTGTTTTCAACGACGAACAACCTTTGTCGTACAGATTTACAACGGGCGTTGTTGTGTATTTGGCTAGAAACTTTTTTTTTTTGCACCCTTAACGTAGACGGTATATGCACACGTTGTGGCGTGGGAGATGAGTGATACGAGCAGGCTGTAATCCACAGCACCACCATCCCAGGGAATACCGTGAAGTTTGTTGACGATATAGTCGGCTTGTTTTTAAGCAGTGGCGGAAAGTTCCTCGATAGCGAATGGGGGTTTTAACACCCAATGTTGAAGTAATGTACAGGATACAGATAAAACCCTCAGTTCCTTGACGATAAACTGTTTTCCGTCTTCGATAAAGCTCTGGAAATCTACAATGACGTCCATGATTTAAATGACGGGTGTAAGGGCTGGATGTAGCTTATATTAACTAACATAATCGGTCACGATGTTTCTGTCCTTGTCGATGTTGATGATGTTGGCAAACTCGCCGTATACGATACAGTAGACGGTTTCGGTGAGAGCTCTGGTGAAGCTCACTTTGATGCTCAGAGAGCCATGCTTTGTCAAATACCAATGCGATGTCATGTGGGTGGACAGATTAGGTGTGATATCAAAAGCCATGAGATTATATCCATTAGGGAAGGCTTCCCATGTGATGTCACTAACTTCGTTCATGAAATGATTACCAGTTCCAGAAAACAGTGTGTGGTAGGACATGACATTGTTGTCGTTTGAAAAATCGGGCTGTAACGGTTTCGACAGCACTTGTTCCCCATCAACGTACAGCTAGAAATGGTTCATGACGAAGATTTGGAAGTTTAACGGGTTCTTGGTGGCGTCTCTGTTGAATGCAGTGTTTGGTACAAATTCCACAATGCATCTTTTGGGTAAATGTCCGGTGAATACGTTGTCCAATGATTTCCTTTGTAAACCCGTATGAAGAGTGAGTGTTTTTACTTCCATGTGGGTAATGAGATACTTTGCGGGACTGACGTTTAATGCCTTGTCATGCGCCAACAGTATAGAAGGTGCTAATTTGACACGTCGCACTAGAAGACAGGCTTCAACGATGTGAAACTTAAAGTGTGGAATTTTAGGGATGGCTACAAAATTAAATCCGTCTCTGGAAATTACCAACTTGACTCTGAGTTCGGTGCCGTTCAAAAGGTATTTCTCTTGGTTAAACACATCACCGTGTAGACACCCCAAAAGATCCACCGTCTTACTTTTTTCTGCGGAATGCGACGGGCCTCAAATCCCTTGTTGCCAGCATTAACCTCCTTAAAGATTCTGGGACTGTCTGCGAACCACAGACCGCAAGTCAAATGTGTTCTTTTGGCTTCACTGTTGTAATTGAGCAGCGTATATATATATACGATCTATAAGCATATGTGTTGGTGGGTGGTGAGACTAGTTTTGGTTTAAAAACACATAAATATGTGTTAATCGCGAGTGCAACCGGTTGTTGACAGGAGAGATTTGATCCACCTCGGTGAAAGCACCACCATCGCGTTTCATGATAGCCACCCTGAGATAGAGCATAATCTCTGAAAGATCGATTTAGAATTCTCCTTGACCGGTAGCGGTAAATTCGATGGGCGAATCATCGGTGAGGGAAGAGACCGGTTTGTACTGGATCCATTGTCTACTTTCAAGACTTGTTTGCGTGGTAGGTACGGAAAAGAGATCTAGATCACTGCTGGAACACTCGCAGGACTGGCGTGTAGAAACGACTTTTCATCAAACTATCTACCACTTCTTTCTTAACATTTTTAGGTCGGGCAACGACAGAAGACTGACGTTGGTGCTTCTTACGACGCCCTTATAGCCGTAGTTGGTCATCAGCGTGTCAATCTTCTGCTCCACCTTGCGTTTCAGCTTTTTTCCAGCCTCACTGACACGTTGGCTTAGAGCCTCTTTAAAAGGACGACGCTGATTTGCGACGTCGGAGAACACGTTGTAGCGTTTAATGCTATTAAGCTACAAGAAGAAACTAAGTCCACTACTAAGCAAGAACGAAACAAAACAAGTGTAGGCTTACCACCGCCCGATTATACTGTGTTGTGGCGTCACGTCTCCAATCACACCTCCGCGCACAATAAACTGTGTTCTTAGAATAACTGAGTCGAGCTTGTGGCACCAGGCGTCGCTGGGAATGCCGGGTAAATGTGTGACGTATGTGCTAGAAAGAAACTCATGTTCTGTGGAAAGTTTTTGTTCGAGGTGCTTCTCCATCATTCCCGTGCCATCGAGTCGTTTTCTCTCTCTCTGTCATGTGATGTCTTTTCCTTTGTTTTTGCTTCCCCCTCATCCCCTCTATGAGCGAGTAAACGGGCGTATATATTGGCGTGAGAGGTCAAGAACGTCCCTCTTGTCTTGATTTACTCCGAGAACACATCTAGCTGTTCAGTATTAGAAAAGGTAAAAATTCCCTTTTGGACTATGTATATCAAAATTCTATTTCGGCCTAAACTTTATTTTTAAAATATACAAAACAGTTAAAATAGAACTTAGAATTTTTATGGTTGTTTGGCAAGCGTAAAGACCGTCTTTGGGTAGCGTTCAGTAAATTGTTGTTATGAAATGGAACGAAATGATAACCTTTTTTAAATGCAAAATTTGTGGTCTGTTCTACTTGAGAACATTTATTGCCAAACACTAATACTTTAAAGTTTTTCTTTGTTGTTGAGATAGATAGAAAACTTAGACTTGAGAACATTTATTGTCAAACTCTAATACTTTAAAGTTTTTCTTTGTTGTTGAGATAGATAGAAAACTTAGACTTGGGAACATTTATTGCCAAACACTAATACTTTAAAGTCTTTTCTTTGTTGTTGTACGAGATGTCTATCATTTGAGACAGATTGAAAACTTAAAGGATTATCAAAGTTTAAAATATATTTATCCCCTTTTGGATAATTTATGTAATTATCAAACTTTAACTTTCTAATATTAAATCTTTGTTACTATACAAGTTGAGAAGTTTAAAATATATTTATCCCCTTTGGATAATTTATGTAATTATCAAACTTTGACCTTTTTAATATTGTATTTTTGTGGCTATATAAGTTGAGGAGTCTAATGTATATTTATCCCCTTTTGGGTAATTTATGTAATCACCAAACTTTAACTTTCTAATATTATATCTTTGTGGCTATACAAGTTGAGAAGCCTAACTTATATTTTTGAAAAACAATCATTGTTGAATGTTTACAATATATACATATTTATTCACTTTTGGCAACACATTGTGATATCAAATTTTTAATGACTTTTGCAGGCTTTACTTGTTGTTATCAAATTTGAGGCATCGGCGTTATAATGGATAGCAAATTTTTGGATTGTTAACTAATTCTAATAATTTTTCATGTATATTTATTTTCCCTTTTGTGACCATATCCTAATATCTTATTCATATATAAATAAAATAATCAAAGATATGAAGCCTTTTTTTTGTGTCGTATAGTTGACCTCTGGGAATTTCATCTAACTCTTTATTGTCCTTAGCAATTCTGTTGAGTGGCTTCGGGATGACAGAACACAATGAACCATTATGGCCCATTTGTTTTGTATAGTCCTTCAGCTCCTCTGCAAATTTATGTTCCTTTTTTTTTACTTGTACATTGTTGCACACCAACCTTAGTTTCTGGGGTAAATTAAGGAGGTGCGCTACATCGTCGATACCAGTATAAAGTGCCTGTTTTCAAATGGCTTTAACGCCGCTTCTAAACAACGGTACGACGCTCTTGAAGAGGCCTCTGAAAAAACTTTCTATTCCATGCCCACGTTGATAGGAAACACCGCGGTAGATTGAAGATATTTCCGTTCCAGCCTGGTTGACGTAGTATCTTTGGTAGGCACAGTTCATGTTGAGCAGCGTTGAAAATGAAGTTTGACGCATAATTCTCAAAACTCGAATGGTACAGGTTCCCCAGTGTTGTTCTTATATTGATTTCCAGGCTTTCAATTACTCTTTTAAGTACGGGCACGTAGTGCATTGGATCATAGCTAACTGTCTTATGTATGCCTTAGAGATAGCTTATTTTGTTGATACCGACGATACGTAAAACGGTGCCAGAATCTCAACCATGGGCTGAGGATCGACGATATCTGTGTAGATGTACATTTGCGAGGGCAAGCCTAGTAGAATATTAGTGGCATACGGTGACTTTGTGACTTTGATCAGATTAGTTTGAGGATCGAAACCGAACTGTAGACTTAGTTGACTAGATAGAGTCAGCAGCTATATATTTGGTGAAGAAGAAACAACGTTCAATTTATTGTTAGGGTTTGTGTATTTGAATACAACTCCGGAATACCCTTTAAACGCCTCTACTTAGTTAAGGGCTTTGACCAATTCATGGATAGTGCTGTAATTTCCAGCCGGGAGCTGATCCTTGAATATTTATTCCACACCGTTAGCGTCAACCCAGTTTTACCATACAATATTTTGGCCCTCGGTTATGGTAGTGAAAGAACACGAATATTGGAATTCGGTGAGAGCGTCTTCCCAATGTCCATCGAGTTTAAGACGGTAGGGTAGTTGCGTGGAGAAATTAGCGAGGGTATTTTTTTCGGGAAATATCCCATAGAACTGTCGCTCGAGAAGGTGATGTAAAACTGGTCCTTTATAGTAGGGCGATGACGTAACTGGCAGGAATCCAAGAATTAAACTTGGCGGGGTAACCTTTCCACTGCACGTACACTTCTTTTCTGGTGCCTTTACCCTTGACACGTAGTATTTTATCATATTTAAAAGTTTCGGGAAGTCGTACGCGTTGCAATTCGGGTTCGTAAAACGTTCCCTACACCTCCTCGCCGTCAAGATCGGTCAACCTGTAGACGACTGATTGTCGCAACACGACACTGCTTACTATGAAAATTTCTTCGCTCCAATTGCTTTCGTAGCCCTTTTCAAACAGAATTATGATTTTCTTATACGCACCGTTACACCGACTTAGAGTTTTGGTGACGTCGGCCATACAGATTATCTCTGACTTGAAGCACATTGGTTTCTGAATCGTCAGCATGCACCATCTTGATATTGGAATGTTTTGCGGTGTTGTAAGCGTTGACGAGATCTCAGAGGACGTTCACATAGCGATACGTGTTTTTTTGGTAAAGTAGCGCCACATGCGTCTTTTCAGAGTTCTATTGAATCATTCCACGATGCTTGCCTTCACGTCCAGATTATGAGTGGTGTAGTAATACACGCCTTCTTTATTGAGAAATTCCCGGACTAGACGTGCCGCGAACTCTGTCCCCTTGCCCGTCTGTAAACGTAGGGGATTACGTCCATTTTGTTTGTAACTGTCCTGAAAGGCGTCTCTCACGCTGCTCCCCGTTTATGGATGGAAGCGTCCTCGCCCATGCCAAATTTCTAAACACGTTGATGACGGTGAGCAAGTACCCAGCACCTTCGTTAATTTTTTCCAAGATTTCGTATATCATTGAGATCGGCTTGCCAGAGATCGTCAATGTTTGACACCACGTACTTGTTGCGTGGAAACTTTTTTATCACAGGTTTATGTAGGGTATAAGCGTCCTGCGTACGAAGCGATTTTCATAATTTGTCGGGATCTTTCTTGTACAGATTTATGAGTGACAAGGTCCCTGAAAACCCCTAATGATGTGAAGGGGCGTAGATGATGTCGGCTAAATTGACCATTAAGCTCGAAACGGCAGCCACCTGTTTTCATCCACCCTTATCAGTTTCTTTTTCTTTGGGCGGTGCGACGGTATAAGTGGTTGTGGTACGGACGTTGGATCTCTAATGGACGTCAAACGCTTCGGAATTACAATCAATTCTTTCGGGACGTTTATTATTTCAAGTGCCGTGAGAAACTCTCACCACCCCGATGGATCGCTGTGTCTTCTTGCTCTGACCAGATCGTTGACCAAATCCACAATATTCGATCCACGGAAAGGCATATCATGAATATTCACTTCCCCATTTTCGTCCCAAAGGATACTACCCCTGGAATTAATATATTCTAGTAAAATAAGAATATTTTATGTGCCTGTAGTACTATAGATTTGAGTATAGCAGAGAGAAGAAGTACAGACACTTCAGGGGTGGTCGTGGTGGAGGTATTTTAAGGTGGTGGAGGGGTTTGACTTAAGTGCAGATATCGCTGTAGCACTTGTTGTTATAAAGTTCATTTAGACTTTTCGTCAAGTTTTTAAGCGAGGATTTTTTTCATTTCCTTGTCCAGCTCGGAGACCACTAGATTGGCGGCTTATGCCACTTGTTGGTGGTGTTGCTCGTAATGGTGTAATGTTTCCGGGGACACAAATATAATATTTTTCGTGTCTTCCATTTTATATTTGTTGAATAAGGAACCGAGGACATCAATGATTAGTGGGGCTAAAACTAATGTCAGGGACCCTCCTTCTTTCTGAACGAGTAGTTGACACTTCTTCTTCCAGAACTCTCCTCGTTTGACCAGCTTGCGCAACACCTGATTGTGAGCACCTAAATTTGTCTTCTGCACATTTTTCAACGGCACCCGCCCTTTTAAAGTGTTGTAGGCACACTCGCAATCAGTGTCAATCAAATTCTTGTATACCGTTCTCAACAAGGCTACACGTTGCTGTGGGTTCATGTGATTCATCGCACGCAGCAGAGGTTCTTACTTCAGCACTTTGGAACTCATGCTTATGAAATGATCTGTAATCGGGAATTGTCGGTGTTTTTATAGCTTTTGCGTCGTAAACACACGCAGAATCAGACATTTGTGCGGGTTCTATATCTGAACCATTCGTGTGTACCTTACTTGAAATCTACCAATATATACCCGTGGGGAGTACTTGTAGAGTCAGCGCAAGCCTCTTGTAAAACACGGGAGTTTTCAGGACAGACTTGACGTGCAAAGTGCTGAATCTGAGCTTTATCCCTGGGGTTTTAAAAAATCACGATATAATGTGCGTTTAAGGAAATGTTTCTTTGGCCCTTGCCCTAATGGAATAAAATTTCTGTAATGTACATGACACTTATATGTTTATGATGACATCCTTTGGTGAAAAGATCGTCGACCTCTTCGTTGGCTTCACACATCATGTCGTCCAGTATAATCAGCTGTGGAGTGCCATTACAGGTGTCATCCATTTCCAGCAAACCCTCACAGAATATGACGTGGGGAGTCTGCCTGTCTTGTTCAAATCTCGGTTGACAGAAAGCATAATACCAGGTGATTTTATCAAATTTAAAGTCACTCACTGTGTCCAGGTGACGGATAAATTTGGCTACAAAATATTACTTTCCAAAGCTGGAAGGGTCGCTATAAGTTATTTCAATAAGTAAGCAAGTTTACCAAACAGCGATAATGATTGAAGAAATCTAGTTTTAAAAAAGGTATTGGTGAAAACTTGGCTTGACACAAATTGGTAAAACTAGAATAAAGTAATTTTTAATGGTCAGAATTAAGTTTTCTATTGGTATGAATAATTTTGTTTTATAATTAAATAATCAATTTTTTATTAAATATCATAATTTAATTTAATTCAGTTACTGTTTTCCAGCCTAAGGTTTGGTTCACTTTTTTATTCATAAAATGCGAACAACTTAAATACTAGGACAGCCAAAAATCCGGCCCGCTCTCTGTTAATTTATCAGCCCAACATTTTTTTAGCCGTGTCAGGAATCGAACCTGGGACCAATAACATAGTATACAGACATGCTATTGAATACGCTAGGGTGATGGTTGAATTTGATCCAACACATTGCAAACACGGCTAAAGCGACAATTATAATTTTCTCTCTTTTTTCTTGTTTGTACCTTGAAAATAAGAGCGCGCTAATGATTGAAGAAATATAGTTTTAACCCTTTTGCTGCGTATTTAATTTTTACTTCTTATCTTCAGAAATGCTAATTATAAGTCAAAAATTAAAAATCTGAAAATTTGCATGATGATCATGATTATGATTAAATAATGTGATTTTCAACTAGTAATGCATTTTAATTATGAAATTTAGCACCACGTTGTCTATAAATCTTTTAATAATATATATTTTATATAGAAAAAATTTTATACGTCACATTATTTATGTCACTTTTATCCAAATGTAATGTTATTCTGCTATCAGAACAATTCTTTATTTTACTTGCAACCCACAATAGTGTCAAACTAATTGCTAAATAAGGATTTTACAGGCTTACTATGGGTAAAATGTAATAAAGAGAAAATTTTTGAATATTAGTTTACATCAACACAACTTGAACAATTTTGTGGTACATTGGTTCTTTTTTCGGTGTAGTGTAGTCTATAAATTTTATATATATATATTTGTCTTGGGCATGATTTCAAAATAGGAAATAGGTCAAGAACAAAAATAAAATAGCAATCCATTAATCCCTCAAAAATGTTTTCAACCACAGAAATACTGCACATGTGCTACAAGTAATTAAATGCGGAGATAAACAAGTGTTACTACTGTTATGATTTAGCAGCTGGTAACTGACGGTTCTCGAAATTAAAAATCAGGTGTCAGAGGCACACGTGCATGCTAGTATGAAAAATTCAGCGTTCTAACAATCTTGTGGCTATTTCCAACTGTTGCAGCAAGGGTAGATAAAGTTTACATGTCATGGGGTAAAGTCGATTTCCACAGTCAATGGTTAATGCTGAGATCAGATATACCCGAGTAACGCAGCAAAAGGGACTTAAATAAAGTATTGGGGAAAACTTGTCTTACAAAAATAGGTAGAAATTAGAAGAAAGTAAATGCAATTGGCAGAATTAAGTTTTATATTGGTAGAAATAATTTTGTTTTAGAATTATATATAGCAATTTTTTCATTAATATTATGATTTAATTTAAATCCGTTATTTTTTCCAGCCTAAAACGTGGGTAACTTTTTATGAATAAAATGTGAATAACTTAAAGACTAGGATATCCAAAATTCCAACCCGCTGTCTGTTAATTTATCAGTTCGACATTTTTTAGCCGTGTAAGGAATTGAACCCAGAACCGAAAGTTTAGTATACAGACATGCTATCGAATGCGCTAATGTGCCGGTTGAATTTGATAATACATATTGCAAACACGGCTAAAGCGACAATTATAATTTTCTCTCTCTTTTCTTGTCTGTACCGTGAAAATAAGAGAGCACTAATGTTTGAAGAAATCTAGTTTTAAATAAAGTATTGGGGAAAACATATTTTAACACAAATTGGTAAAAATTAGAAGAAAGTTTATTTTAATGGTCAGAATTAAGTTTTCTATTGTTAGCAATAATTTTGTTTTATAATTAAATACAGCAATTTTTTCATTGAATATTATAATTTAATTTAAATTAGGTTACTGTTTTCCAGCCTAAAGCTCGGGTCACGTTTTTGTGCATAAAATCCAAATAAATTAAAGACTAGGACATCAAAAAATCCGGCACGTTGTCTGTTAATTTATCAGCCTGACATTTTTTAGCTGTGTCAAGAATCGAACCCGGGACCAATAGTTTAGTATACAGACATGCTATCGAATGCGCTAAGGTGATGGTTGAATTTGATCCAACACATTGCAAACACTTTTCTTGTTTGTACCGTGAATATAAGAGCTATTATTTACGAAACAGTCAGCTGACAAAATGTTCGAAACAACAATGGTTTGAGGGAAGAGAGGATGTGGATAACTCTTGCGTAATAAGCTGTCTATTTCCAACCAAGTGGCCATATTGTATTGTTACTTGTAAACAGTACTAAAATATATCATGGCAAACTTACATATCTGCTGGTCTATCGCGTCCAATTCACCCCAAACATCGGGGATCGCGTTTTCACTGTCGTCGGAATGGTCCTGGGGATGAAGTCTGCGGTCGGCGGCGCGAACAAAGCGGCGCCTGGCAAAGCACCAACCGCTTCTAGAAGCAGCGCAGGTACAGACACCATCGCTTCACCGCTTTCAAGGAGTGGCACCTGCACACACGCCAATAAACCCTCTGCTGGCGCCACGTGGTCCTTCAGGCCAGTGTATAGATTATATGGATCCCAGAAATCTGAAATTTAATAAACCCATATTAATTACTATCGTGGGGAAAAACCACTGTCATTTCTATAAATCTATAAAAGAAAGCTAATTACCCCTGGACCAGTCACCATCCGCCAGGCAAATTCTGTCCTCGCTAAAAAGCGCTAGATGTCCTGGGCTATCCGGTGCTACCAACGCTGCGGGGATCGGGACTGCGTCTTCTTGACAGCCAATCAAAGGAACGAATACCGTTGTACATCAAAGACGTAATAAGCAAAATAGTGACCATTAAATTTATAAAATGCTTTTAAAACATACCAGAATTTATCCAATTTTCCAGCGCGTCGACACTCATTATGATGTTTACTAGCCGCAATTATTAATCACAATGACCGAATGCTATGATTTCAAGCTCTATTTATAGACGCTTCAACGGGAGTGTGCCGCATGTACAGGTGGCGGCTTCTTTTTGGTCGATAATATTGTTTCCGCATCGGTTATTGCCCGATCCACGTAAATAGGTATCTATATACAGTATCTTTCATTCGCGCTAAGTATTCCACCGAGGCTGGACGCCTTTCTCCGGTGCTGGCTAGGGGAGATCCAAGGACCATCGGTCGTGTTTATTTTTCCAGCAGCATAAATGCGGGTACACATCTCGCCCTGTTATGGAAGGATGTAGGTGGGGGTTCGAGTCCCTGCAAAGTCGACAAACGCTAATACAAACCCTATATTGAGACGCCAAAAGTCTTAGGTTCGAATCCTGTGAATGATATAAAGAAGGCGTAAACTTAAATTATAGCTTTGACTGTTTTCACATAAACACTGCGCAAATGACGGCACATCACTAAATTTATTATTCTGTCTCTCTCATTTAGGCAAAAATTTCCAGATGGGGTTGGAGGGTTCGATTCCCACTCGTATTCAGGTGTCAATGACGCGCAGATATGGGTACACATATCACCCTGTGATGTAAGGATTCAAGTCCTTTAGAGGGCAAATAACGCTAATTACTTCACTTTTAAACCTTGGCAAATTCTGTTACACATTTTGCCCAGTCAAAATCAGCTCTTATCTCACGCTTGTCTGAAGAGCTTATTTCAAATACCTGTTGTGCGTGTGCACTCAGGCTGGTTTCCTCCCTCATCGTCAATGGCTTGTTTCCCTGACAGGTAGTAGAACCCAGTTCTAAATACTGATGAGCTTAACTTCATGGCTATTAGCATAGAGGTAGAGGGGGGATTTAATCCAGGTCGACCGTGTCACTCGGCCTTCACACAAATGCAGGTACATTTTATATCTTCCTCAGCACTGATATTACTTGTGAATTTATGTAGTTTTATATTATTTCGTCAAAATATAGTTGCGAATATTAAATTCAAGTTACTCAATTCAATATTACCTATGAATAAATGCAAGAATTATATATTATTTCGACAAAATATAGATGAGAACATTAAATGATATTTTCTGTTGTTATAATTGGCTTGAGAAATAAATGAGTTGTTTCTTTTTCTCTTTATCTTTGGGTAGCAATCTACCATCACAGTACATTTTATAATAATGTTTGTATACTTGCATCAATGATCGCATGGTCTAAACATCACTAGACGGCCAGTGACAGGGGTGATCGACTTTTGAAGCACATGCGGGTACACACTCTACTTGGTCTAGAAAAATCTGGTCGACTGACAAAATGGTGGGGTGCAGGAAGTACGGCCGTTCTAACAGACATTAGTGGTTGTAAGGATATCGAGGTTCTAATCCAGGTGTGCACGCCGTCTAAATGTCAGGCTCATCTAATTCTATTTCTGAAAATTGAAAAATGACACCTGGACACGGGAATCGAACCCGGGACCTCTGGCTTAGTACGCCAATGCTCTACAACTGAGCTATCCAGGATTCGTCTCATGCCCTGGGTCATTCTTCACAAGAGACGAATGAGACGAATCCTGGATAGCTCAGTGGTTGAGCATTGGCGTACTAAGCCAGAGGTCCCGGGTTCGATTCCCGTGTCCAGGTGTCATTTTTCAATTTTTAGAATATGATATCTAGGTGGAGTAATCCCCACTAATAAGCATAAATAATAGCTCTGGCTATTAATTCTTCATCTAATTCTGGTGGGGAAGTTGAATCCCAGCCGTATAAGCTGTAGGTATTTCTTAATCATCTCCATAGCTGATACCTATATCCACGCATGTCGACGGAAGATACCATACAATCAATTTTAGTAGACTTTTGTGGTGGGGATAGAGGCCCCTAAATGAGCATTCCAAGGCCAGGGCTGTGTCAATGTTCTCTTGCTTCAGGAAAACACCCACTACCACATGGATGGGGGATTACGACATAATTCAGTGTCGTGATCTACTCTTGTCCCGACTTGTCCTGTCGAACCGCCAAACTGGTGCCAGCCATTAGGAAAAACCCATTACCACATAGGGGGCTGCAACACATGTCTTAAAGGAGGGGGAGTGAGGGAGATTGAAAGGGTTTTCAAGGCAGGGGAACCATTTCTCACACTCTACGCTAAGCTGCCGTCGGGAAAGGTTCGTGCTCTGTGTTCCGGGAAGTGAAAGGGTGGCGAACAGCTGCCAGCTGGTTTCATTCTACGCTACGCTGCCGTCAGGAGATATTCGTGCTGCTGCATGCCAATAAATAAAAAATAAACTTCAACGCCCGTCCCAATCCTACCCAGGCAATAAAAACCATTTAACACACATAAAAAATCAATATAAAAACCATTTATCACACATAAAAACCAATGGGGACAGAAACAAACAAGTTTGGACAAGAATCAACATGTTTGGAACACTGTAAAGGGATCAGGGTTTGGGAGGGTATGGTATCAGAGGGGGAAGTTGGGTTAGAGGGAGGGGAGGGGTAGAAAGCCAACAGCCAATCATAGAGCCAGGGGGCGTGGCCACGTGACCAAAACCAACCGATCAGAGCCTGGTTTAAGACGCCACCACAACTACTAACGTGGTGATTACCCAGTGTAGAGTATGAGTGTTTTGTTATTATCTCCCATCAGTAAATATCTATATTCTAAGGTTGAGTATGCTCTGTAAGACTTGATGTTGAAGGTTTAGTTAGTTTGTAGGTCGTTGTTACATATAATCTATATATGTTTTAACATGCAAAAGAATTACAACTATATAAAATACTATGTATACCTTTAAAGGGAGAAACCACCAATGCTTCACAATCTTACTTAGATAATGGTTTTATTTTTGTTGAAATAAAACCAACCAAATATCAAAATAGTTTATAAAGTCGAAGAAAAAAACAAAATGATTATAATAAAAATTTTCTCTTGTGTTAGCTTCTATTTTTTGCTAGCTACAGAAATTTTACTGTGGATCAAATAAACAAACAGAGATTTTAAAATATGCTAAGATAAAATTTAAATATCACTGTGCTTCGCAATTTGCATTCCTACCGAGCTGAGTAGCTGGTGAGAGTAGATCCATGTGAAGTAATTTCCATATAATTACTATTCAAATCCCATGGGAAATAAAATAGCTATACGTACGTAATAAAACCTTTTTGCATTCTTGGAATAGATATGTTATATGTAGATAGGTTCTACGGGTAAAGTCCAAACCCGGATAAAGTCACTGTTATCCAGATAACGTTGACGTTATCCAAAATACTTAGATAATGTGAAGTGAGAGGTGATTGAATAATAATTTTCGAGGTTTATCCAGATTATATTAATATTATCCACCCACACATGGATAGTGGCAATTTCTATGGTTGAAGCTAGGTTAAGCTGGTTAGGTTTGGTTGGTGAAAAATACACCATAAAAGGGGAATTTCAAATGTTAGTGCACTGCTACGATCCCATTTATTGGCAAATTTCGAAATATTGTTTCAAAATAAAATCTGTATTGAAACTTTCTTAGTTTTACAAATATTATTCAGCGTTAGCCAAGTCTTGCTGGCTAGTATCGATATAATCCGGATAAGGTCGTAAATGAGATAAATTACTTTCTATTTCTAACTCTATTCACTTTCCTTGGGTAATATTGACATCTCCAGCAAGTCTCGACATCCAGATTTATCAAATTAATCGTAACATATATATTTATTATCACCGTTCTGAGTTGAAGTGTTCTGCATAATTCCTTCCTTACACCTACACAAATAATTACCTAAACATACGAACAATATTTTTGTAACTAATTCATTAATGAAACATGTACTAAAATAACGATTGCTAATATCACAAACTAACTAGCAAATAAGCTTTTATGAATAATAAGAAAGCATTCACACGGTTTAGTTCTTGTTTAGAGAATTTTTAAGGCTACCAATAAAAATTAAGTTCCTGAAATATTTTTCTATACGCAAGAATTAAAATAGTTTATGTATATTTGAAACAATATGTAATATTTAAAAATATTACTAATAACTTGCGTTTAAAACTTATATTTAATTTTAAACTTTATTTTTAAACTCTTCTTTCATCCAAATGTTTTGTTTCTCATTTAAATAAAATACATGGGTAGTTTGCTAATGCTATGTGTAGGTATTTAAACATTCCTCAAAACTACGAACCACACTACAACCAAAATTACGCACATTTTTTTTATGTTAGTTACTTGGTTTTTTCATGGTTCACCAATTTTAGTCGCTCGCTCTTTTGATAGTAGGGCAACCTTAACTGGATTCAGTATTTGAAAAAAAAAAGTCACTAAGTCTTACTACTTGTTCGAGCTAAACGCATATGTGTTAGTTAGGCTAGTGTGCTAGAGATACTAAGGTTGAATTTAGCGAAAGTGTACCAGCATTTGGAGAAAGAACCAGAGGGAAACCATTTAGGGACATTTACCCTTCGTATAGCGTTACAGGATTTGAGCCCCGAAGGAAATCCAGTCTATTGCGAGGGAGGTGCCTAAGGTTATTTGACACTAGAAACGGGTAATTAAGTATTAATTTAGTATAGAAATAACCACCCATATGTACGGTCATGACATCTCACAAGAGCACTGTTTTTCTAAACATTTCGGGGAAACCATGTCTGTTCAAAGTACGTCTTCTCCACTTCCTTATCTTAAACTACTATTTTATTTATTTTCCCAAGAGTTCTTCACCACACATATTTCTACCATTAGTCTAAGAGGACAAAAAGAGGTGAGGCGTGAAGTTTTATGAAGGAGGAATTCCTAGTTTTATATGGGTATCCAGTGAACATAATGGCTTAAGTCTTTGGCGTTCTAACTATTCGGATATTATGTGAGGACTTTAGACTTTTTAACGACGTTCGTGAAGTTTCCTCATCCTTGAAATTTAGCACAGCAGGCTTGACGTTGACCCGAAAGGCCATCGCTGAAATTACTGCCTGTTGCACAGGGACTTTGCTTTATCAATAAAACCAGATAGACTAGTGGTCACGTGGTTTTTGGCTTTTGACCAGCCTCGGTGTCTAGTTAGCTAACGCGCTAGTCGTGTTGAGCTAGACTGCTGAGGACAGGGAGATCGAGGTTCGAATCTCACTCGGGTGAACTAGGAGGTGGTTTTTCTTAAAGCTTTTTCCACTCTCTCACGCAAATGCGTGTTCACTTCCTCTAAATTAATCCTTCCCAATTCCTAATCCATTAGTGTAGTTAATACTCAAGTCTATTGCCCAAACGTGTAGTAAGACGCGGTGTAAAATAAATTAAGTAAATAAATTTTAGGCTTTAAGTTCAAAACTTGTAAAAGTAAACCGCCCAAGGCGTACATCCTAAAGCTCCCTTAAGTAAAGTTTCAGCTTTACTTGTTTATTTATTTAATATATAAGCCACCTGAATCGATGGTCAAGTGGTCTGAGATGTTATGCTCTAATAGTAAAAACAAAAAAATTTCTCAAGGCTTACACCGTAAGGTTTCCTATAGTAGCTATGCAAAGTTTCATCCATAACTTGCTAGGTTTTTATCTACCAGCACCTGGTGGCCATGTGGTCTAAGGCGTTTAACGCTGAATCAGCTGACTCTTAATAAAGAAGTCATCGGTTTGTCCAAACACAATCAATGTGAGATAAAATCAAATAAGGATGTGGAACGTTACCTGAGAACTCTTCATTTGTCAATGAAACACTATTGGTCTACCAACGTGAATACGAAACAGCCAACTAAACTAAACTTAAATTATTATTTCTCCTCTGGCTAGGTGGCCGCATGGTCTAGCAATATACTAGACTGCCGATGATGAGTAGATCGTGGATCGATCCCAGTCGGGTGTACCGAGGGTGGTTTTTTTTACCCCTAAATTGTTTCCTATTCTCCCCAAATAAATGCGTGTACACTTCCTCTAAACTAAACCATGCTCTTCCTTAACACAGTATGCGTACAACCCAACGTAGTAATAAAAACATACTTATAATAAAATAGTTTCCAAACTCTTACACTATTCGCTCCATTTCATTTTGTTTCAAGTTTCACCATCCCCTCCTTGATCACTTAATATTATTCAAAAATTTAATAAAATAAGAATTTAATAAATCACTAACAATCCGACACATGAGCTCAGTTGATAATGTGTATGTCTACTGAGCTAAGAGTCTTGGGTTAGATTCATGGCATGTCCGAAAAATGTATCCTTGATGAAATTAGGGTTTTCCTTTTCACTGTCATTAATTAAAGTCTTGAGGTTGGTGTTGTGTCTGTTATAGATTTAAGTTGGTTTAAAAGTCGTGTGCTGATAAACCGGTTATTTCAGAAAGTGCACGTTAAATAAATTCAATAAAAACTTTATTAATACAATGTCAGAGTAATTATTTCTTAAGTGCCCAAAATCATTAATTCTTTTAAAGCTTTAGAAACATAATTACAGGACAGGTAGAAGACTATAAAATAAAAATAGGAAGGGAGTAATAGGATTTTAGTTGTGTTATTTTGTAAGTATTGAAAATATCTATCATATGTGACAGTTAGAGATAGCATGACTTTGCTTATGAATACGTGAAAGAAGATCTAATAGTGATTTTAGCAGTCAGATAAGGCTCTTCCTATGAACATTGAATTGTGTTTGGGGTTTAATCTGTGTGTGCCAATGTTTTAACATATCTAAGAGTCCGCGTGATTAATAGCGAGACGACTGAATTGTATCCATTCTGAATATTTTCTATTCAGACATTTCTTAAACATGCTCCACAAATAAAAAGTCTAATTTGTATCAATTTTCATTATATCCACTAAATCCTGAATTGTATCGATTCTGAGTTGTAGCCATTTAATTGCGGTGCCACATGGCTGGTAGATGGCAGAATCAGAGATGCTACTTAACTCACTACATGTTTACTAGAGAGCAGCACTATCACTATATTAATATATAAAAAGATAAATTTTTACTTATTGGTTTTTCTTTTAAAAGAATAATAAAAGGCTACTTTACAAATGGGTTATTTAAAAAAATTATAATTTAGTTTAAAATGGGCATATGGGGAAGCGTTTCCCTAAAATAAATTAATTCAAGGGTAACTTACGGATGTCAGTGTTAGGACTGACCGTATGCATCAGTATTTAAGAGACTGTACGTGGTCAGTCTTCTTATCATTACTATTATCAGTCTCAGCTCCTACATACCCTACAACTAATTAGTGCTTATTTTATTGAAAAACATATTTTTATTCAATCAAGACAACCTCGACACGTGAGTCAAACCCGGGACCTTTGGCTTTGCGCGCCAATGCTCTACCACTGAGGTGCATAAACTTGGCCCCACCCATTAAAGCACTAACGAGCGGGACTATTGAAATCGTTAGTGCGACGTTAGTGCTATACAATAAACAAAATAATCATTAGTGATACATTTTTGTGGAAGCTATAAGCCAAATTCATTGGATGAGGCTGAGTTTTTAAAAATCGAAACTTTCCGAAAAAAAGAATATTTTGTATAAAAGAGCTTAATGGGGAGTTTTTGATATGACACATAGCACTGTATACTGTTTACTAAGCCCGTGCGAGCCTTCAAAATTTCGAATCTAAATTTGAATCTTTTCTAAGATTCGAATTCGATTTGTGCTTTCGAGTCTTATTATTAGAGAGATTCGGGATGGATTCGAAATTTCGAATCTAAGTAAATTTCAGATTAGGATTCGATGGGTTCAGTTCAAAATTCGAATCTTTCCATACTCAAGAATAATTTCAACTTTCTATGGTCTTATACAGCAAATCATTATAAAAAATAGTAATTTATTTCGTTTATAACCTTTAATAAGTTAGTCATGAGGCTTTGTTTAATTTTTAACTTAAGATCAAGTCTAAAATATTTTCAAAGACTCCTCAGGATATGTTATTTGATTTGGATTTGAAACATTTTCAAAATAAAATATTCGACTCGGATTCAATTCGAGCTGGTTTTCCAAGATTCGGATACAACTCGAAATTATAGTTTTAGTATGATATTTGATCTGGAATCGATTCAAAATTCTATTTTTAGGATTATATTCGACTCGGATTCGATTCTAGCTGGTTTGACAAGATTCGGATTCGACTCCAAATGAAAAATCATGAATTCACACAGGCTCACTAATTTTACTTTCTTTTGACCCCTCGGAGAGAGAAGTATTGTGATCATAAAAATTGAGCTCCATAATTTAATAAATGTCGACCTTTTGAAACTGAAAAAATTGTTTTCTTGAGGCCATCTGTCTGTCTTTCTATCTATAGCTAAAACATTTTTCCGTTTGGATTAAAATTTGGTAACTAAGTCTTTAAATTTATAAATGACACCAGGACACGGGAATCGAACCAGGTACCTTTGTGTTAGTACGCCAATGCTTAACCACTGAGCTATTTAGATGTTGTCCTTTCAATTTAAAGAAAGTGATATTTAGATGCGGCTATAACCGTAACTAACAAATATAATAGCGTGGCTAATTTTTTTCCGACATCCTGGAATATTTTGAAAGACTGGACCATAGCGTGGTCATTCAACGTAAGACTGCTACCTTTTATATCAATCGGAGTGTACATTTAATGTTGTCAAAACCTCCATAGGTTCTACTTACTAACCGCACTGGTGGGCACGCCAACTAAGTATTGAAGCAGTCCTAACTTTAATTACGGAGAGGTCAGTGTTTTAATCCCAGGCGGGTGTACTCAGGGTGATTATATTCCAAGAATGGTTTCTCACTCTACTTCTAAACAAATACCGGTACGTTCTTCTCGGTTATACCCTCCTGCTAGTGCAGTGGCAGTGTTTCCAACTCTAGCGACTTTGTCGATATACCTAACGACTTTTACGGGTCTGAAACGACTGATTTCCATTTTCAGCGCCTAGCGACTAATCTGGCGACTGGCAACTGGCAACGTTCCTTAATTTTCCGTCAAGTTCATGTTCATTATTTTAAATTTGAATGCTGTAGAACTTTGATTTTTGAACTACCGTACTGCAAGAACGCATAATGCACTGCTCCGGTCTACAGAAGAGCTCTAAGCTATCTATCTGTCCTTCACAATAGTAAAGCAGACATATACTAATAATGGGTGAGTAATTGTTCGATAGTATCTTATATTCAGTTCAGATTAATGTAGAATTTTTGATTTGTCGATAAATCTGACGACTTTTAATTTCTAGTTTAGTGACAATCTAGCGACTTTCTGGTACTACTACTCCAGCTACAAAACTTATATGATCGTTGGCAACACTGTGCAGTGGTTCTCAAACTGTAGGTCACACGACAATTTTGGTGGTTCGCAAAAAGTTTCTAAAACGTGATAAACGTTTTAGTTATAGGTATGATCAGTAGTTTCTGAAATTCCACGTTAAATACTCTTGTTAAAACAATAAAAAAAATTAGCCTTCCAGAAACACACTTTAGTGCTAGTCAGATGGCTAGAGATGAATCATGATAAATTCATTATTGTGACAAATACCATAAATCTTTTCCGAAACCTTTAATCTATGAATAATATAAAGTTTACTATCACAAATTCATAGTGATATATTTAGGGTCCTACCGGATCCAATCTAGAATTCCTAGATTAATATTTACGCCACCCACGGAGTTAGGATGTGTTTAGAATTGACCATAAATGGGACACTAGAGCTAATCCCCCCAAACCCCCAATTTCCACCCAAAATACTTTAGTCCAACACCATAGATCAGTCGGTAGCCTGTATTCTATTGTATATTTATCCCAGGTTCGACCCCCGGCATGGCCGAAAAAATTATCATTAGTGAAATATGAATTTCCCCTTTCATAATGATGAATTAACGGCCGGGAGTAGGGTGTTGTGCGGTTCTGGATTTAAATTAGTTTATAAGTCATGTGCTGATATAATCAGTCAGTTCAGAGAGTGAACATTAAATATATCAAATAAATAAAATATGATTACGTTCCTTATATATGGTAGGCAAAGTTATGACCGAATTTCAAAAGCTTAGTTAAAAAATATCAGTTTCTTTGCTATAAAAACGGAATAAAGACCACTCCATTCTATAGATGCAGCTGTGGTACTAGCGAACGCTGTTGAAACGTTGTGTTATAAATGACATGTTAATACTACTGCTCTCAACTACGAATGACCCACATCACGAAAGCTCCTGTAGGCATAAATAGCCTGCTAGAAAGACTATTAACCTGTCTTGCGTGATGAAGTCGTAGCTCAACATGTTCCATTGAATTGTAAAGACAGATAATCTCAAGACTGCATAATATGCAAGGAGGTTATAACGTCTGGTTCATGTTAGCAAATAGAGGAGTTCATACAAGAGAACTAGAGTTCCGTGTGTAGCAGGAACAACCACACATGGTTTATATTAACAATTTTTAACCTTTTTCAACTCACGGCACAATGAAAAAAGCAATTAAATTGTCAAAACACACCAATGGTTTTTTTAAGTGGGATTTTTATCATTAAAAAATAATTTTCAAATTATATTTAAAGGTTCCATAGTAATCATTATGTTACTCTTTTAAAATTATGTTGATCATGGATTTTAAAAGATTTAGATTTTATTCCTAATTTTTTTCTAGTTTTTTTCGATCCTCCCACGAACTCCTGTAGTACACACACTGACCCTTTGCGACACACCACTGTGTCATGGCCCACAGGTTGAAAAACTGATATTTTTTATGTGTTATATCCCTACCCCCCTTTTACTCCCTGGTTTCTCGGATCTGAACAACCTTCAGGATGTATATTTCCCAAGTTGGTTGTGACCCTTAGGGTGATTTGATGGTGAATAGAATCCCAGTGTTCGAACCTCGGTCGGCCTTTTTAAAGATGTTATATTACCCCTTAAGAATATTTAGCTCTCTTTTCCACACAGTAAACGATGGTACCTTTCTTCCAAATTCTAATTTTCTAATCTGTCCTGTTAGTGTGAAGATACTCTTGAAGGGTGCAACAAAAGTCACGGCCAAATGTTTATAAATTGTCCTAGCTAGAATCTTTAATGCATGTATGTAGAGACAAGAGTTAAGGTCACTGTTCATGCTGATTTTATAGCAAACAATTTGTTTTGCCAAAATACATAAATTATTTCTCCAGTAGGAACAAAGAGTTTAATTTTCTTTAAGTGGTGATATCGATATACTTGTTGAATATCTGTCATGAGCTTAGCTGCATCAGATTAGAATCTCTTTAAATGATGATAAAATGCTGTCATTAAATTCCAAACACCCTTGACAGATATTCAAGAAAAAAATTAATGTTGAAGTCACCATGTTAAGAAAGTTAAACTCTTTGTTTCCACTGAAGCAATATTTAACTTATTCTGGCAAAAAACAATCGTTTGCCATAAAAACAATCGTTTGATATAAAAATTGGAGACACTTCCCTTAAATGGTGTTCTCTTCCCTCCACGTTAATTGTAGGCTTATAGCTGGATATAGATCTACTATTTAAAACATATATTAAACATTTCATATTTATAATCTATATCAAATTTTCGATAGCATTTTAATATCTAAAAATTATTTTCAAGAATTCAATAAAAATAATTCTTCGTTTGTGCTTCAATTTACCAAAGGATTTTATTTATTTTTTCAATATGGCATTGCGCGTTTGTACACTTTCACAGAGCCTAAACATTTGAGCCAAATATCTTCAAATTTACAATAATTTTTATTTATATTTCACTCTTTTTCGATGAATTTTAAATAATCCAATAAAATCACTTTACTATTTCAAATAATTAAATTCTATATATTGACTAAATAAAAGTTGTCTGAAACCAAAAGTCAGTGTTTGATCCATACATAAGATACCTAGACTGGGGATCATATGGATAAAGGCATCAGTCTTTTCTTGTCTGGCTTGCCAGTGATGGTGAGGTTGTCGAAAACATGTCGGTTGTACAGTTTATTTCTTCAACGACTATCATTCCGCTTAACAGGAAATTATAGTACACGTCCTCTTAATTCTGCTTACATTTTATAGATTTTATTTGTCTTATTAATGAAGATACGTGAGTATCCTAGACTAGTAATGAGTTGTATAAACGGGTTTTCATAAAAAAATATAACAGTTTCCTGTGTCTTAATATCCGTCAAGAATATACACTGTTTTACAGATCTAGAGCACAATTCTCTCATCATTTAAATAATTTAAAAATTGTATTGCATCCACCAAACAGTTTGTTTCTAGAGACTTGTTATTAATATAAGCCTCAAATATATCTAGACAATGGGTAAATAAGACAATAAGTTAACCCTTTCAAATTTAAAATGTAGCAATAAAACAACTTTTTACATAATATGCACAATTTTGCACCTTAATATCACGTTTTGCGCTCCAGCTCAAGAGACGATATAGTTTTTTTGGAAAGGGGGCAAGGTTATCATAGCCCCCCTTTCCGCGCAAATTAAAATATTGGTTTTATTATAACCAATTTCAACGTCTTGCTTTACACCATTTTCACTAAAAAAATGGCATTTTGTTTCGTCTTAATAGTTATGTAAGAAAAAAGTAATTTGATAATAAATTGGGGGGGTTAATCGTAGACCCTTCTTCCATCAATTGATAATTTTGTGTTTCTATAACAAAATAAATATCTTGTTTTTCACCATTTTTACACCGTTTTTAACTCAGATATGTCATTTTTCACCTTAAGGCTTTAGTAAAAATATTTTAATTTGATCAATATTTTAATCAAAATTAAATGTGTTTTTTATTTTTCTTAGGCCAATATGATTTTCATATTTTGTTTAATTTATCAACCAAATATGGCACTTTGAATTCTATTATTAGGGTCTTAAAAAATTAACAAAATTTGATGATTACGAGAGATATTCATTAACTTCAGAAGTGAAATTATATACATTAATCCAAATGTTTTGTTTTGGAACTTTTTTCCGCATCAGTATTTCACTATTAATAGTTTTTAAAAAAATAATCAAAAATACAATGAGAAAAAGTTGAGGACCAAAGGAAAGCTTAAGTGATCTTGGTAAATGACTCTCTGAGGTCGCATGACCGTGTGAGATTATCAATTTTTATTTAATTTTAATAATCTATATTTTTTTATTTTTATTTTATTTAGCACCGCGTCTTACTACCCGTTCGGGTTATACGCTTAATAATCTATAGTTTGTTAAGTTTCTTTTGAAACGAAATAGAGAGTATTTACAAACGTAAACACATAATTAAACCAATTTAAAAGAAAGTTCCAACAGACCACTTGAATAAATTCAAATATAAAGAATTTTCGAAGATAAATATTGCAAGTGTATTTTATTGTAGATTTAATGTCAATTTCACTATTAATACTAAGCGGCCTGTGTTATAGTGTTCAGTGTACCTGGCTATGAATCTAGGGTCCTGGGTTCAATTCTCGGCTGGCACTTTGAGTATGGTATTTTTCCCAAGAGAGGAACTATCCCAACGGTCACCAGGATTTGGTTTATTAGGCTAAAATTAGAGTTAAGTGTTTCCACTAGTTCCACACCCTCATAGTCACCATCAACATCACCATCCCTCATCTCATCGAGACATGAAAAGGACCTCCACTGAAAGGATATACTATTAGTACATTCGGGCATCCCCTTGGCAATTGTACGTTAGTACTGGCTAATCTTTCCACTACTGGGCTACAAGTGATGTAGCCCAGACGTGCAATATTACTATTAATATGATTAAATACAAAAACATTTATAATATTAGCTATCAGTTTAAGAAAAATTAGGTTTATTTTTAGTAAAAATTTTGTAGCAATAACATATTTGTGATAGAGGATAAAATTATAAATACTGATGGTTTGTGTGTGCTAGTTTTGATCGTTTACTCACCAAAATATTGGTCAATATCCAGATTATTATAATAGCCCTATATTGATTAAGTAATATATATCTATTTAAGACTTAAATTTAAACGTACACTATATTTATGGAATATAAGAAGTATTAATTCAATAAATTACAAGAGTTAAAATTTATCTTGTCATAAGTTATAACCAAAATTATTATTAGCTATTGAAAATACATAATTTAATTTATGTTAGAAATAGCTACCAATTTTGTTCAAAACCTGTATTCGAATAGTGTTGAATGGTTATGATAATGATTTTTTTGTAAGACTTATTAAGGCATAGTTTAGAGGTAGCTGATATTTGAACATTTTATCGTAGACTATATGAGAAGTTATAAATCGTACTATTTATTAATTTACTATTGTTTAGGTAAGCATGATGTCCGAATCTTTTTCTGACAATTTAAGGGACTTTTAAATTGGGATGGAAGAAGTGAGAGTTAAGTTCAGTGTTTTTGCATTTTTTTAAAGCAAACGATTATTTTTCTCCTAAATAAATAAAATATTACTCCAACAGAAACAAACATTTTAATTTTCTACACATTGCAGGCCCAACAATCCTTAAGTATCTGTATTGAGCATAGGGGTATTTGATGAGAAGCTTTTTAAGTGTAGAGAAAGAATTCCAATCAAATTCCAGGACACCCTTGTCAGATATTCAAAAACTGTTGAGATTACCATATTTGGATAAATAAGCTCGGTGTTTATACTAGAGAAATATTTTATCTATGTTTTTCTATAAAAACTTAAGACATACTACCTTCAATTCACGTTGTCTACACTACAACATTTAGGTAATTAGATCATCATTATTTTATTAAACAATTTTATAAGTGTATAATTATAAGTTATAAATATTTATTCAATGATCAGAATTCATCACATTTCATCAGTTATAAGGGCTCAAACTTGCTATATTATGCTTTTTGCGTTAATGTAAAGTAATTATTGTATGGGGGGAAAAATAGTACAACTATAAATTCATGCGAGGTGTAAGCAATGGAATACCTGTATTTATATTTTATTATGTATCAATAATACTATTATTTCATTGAAATATTGTTATTAATAATATTATTATTTAAAAAAACATGTGTTTCCATACAACTCTAGTTATACTCTATTTCAGTTCCATACGTTAATAACCTACTTTATCAAATAACGGTACGCAAAAAAACATAAAATAGCAGGTTTGACCCCTTTTAACTTGTGAACTGTGTTGATTTGAAATAATTGAATCCCTATAATAGATTATAATTATGCACTTGTTAAAATTGTATAGTAAAATATTGATGGTTTGATAAATTTAAGCACCCAGTATTATTGAGCTGATGGTTTATTGTCCTCCAATAACTTTGATCAGTGTTCTGTTGATTTCTCGGTGACTAGTGTCTTAGATTATATTATTTTTTCTGTGAAAATTTAATTATCGTTCTTTACAATTATTAATGAAGATTATTAAGAAATTATATATTAAACACTTTCGGTTTTAATTCCTTGCCTAAAAATAATAGGCTTTTTAATTCACATAGAGAGACATTTTTATAATTGAAAAAATTATGTTTTTCAATCTTGACAATTTACGTGCACCTTAAATAAAGGAATTTTTTTCCGTGCCAATATCTGTCTGTGCTTGGAGCTACAGTCAAAACAGTTTGATCGATATCATTAAAACTTGATACATACCTCGAGATAAAATAATGATTCTATGCTAACTTTAAAATTAATGGTAGTTTACTTGTTTGCAAAAATGGAGATCTGTGAAGTGGTTGACATTATATATAATATATATATATATTTTTCATTTATTTGCGGTATTCAACATGCACTCTCTACACCGACTTATTTTGAATGCACATGAGAATTTCTTTGAGTAAGAGTGAAAGAGACTACCAATTTTTCCAGGAAAAGTTATTTTCACATACCTTCCAAGGTTCACTAACATTTCACAATCGACATGAGACCGATGGCTTTATTTCCCATCCGAAGGAAGTTGTGGTACACATTTTTATCGCTCAAAATACTTTGACTCCGTCTGAGTTTGAACCGATCATCATCGGGTCCTGAAGCGTACATGATAGATCATAGGATATACTTGTTTTTCACGGAAGAACTTGTTTTATTGTTACTTACTTGTGAATATTTTTTATGACTACAACAAATTCGTTCATAATTGATATAATAAAAGGATTTTTATCAAATTAATATGTTTGTTTTTTCGAGGAATATTAATTAAAGGCTAGTTTAATGCTAGCCTAGAGTTGAAAATTTGGTTCCTATTGTATGAGAAAATATGCACCGTAAAGTTTATTTAGTTTTTTCCCTTTAAGGTGACTATAGATATATAATTTTATATTTAAAGTAATCATACTGATAATATATTTTGTATCGTATTGCATCATTGACCAGGATATATATAATCTAGTTCGGTCGCCTGGGTCTGTACAATTTTAGCCGCTCTGGTGTCCCAGGGTATACCTTGGAGGTTGTCTACATGTCGTACCTTCAAAGAGATGATGTTATGATAGTGATTATGAAGGTTTGGAGACAGAAGTGAACTACCAACACAAGCCTAATAAACCATATCCTGATGACTGTTGAAATAATTATTTTGGGAAAAATACCCATAGTATCAGCTGGGAGTCAAAACCGGGACCCTTTGATTCTGGCCTAGTGCATAAGACCGGTTTGCTAATATTTTTTAGTATAATATCAGTAAATTATTGAAACCAAGATAAATAAGTAAATATGTTATAATACAATACTTGTTGAGAATTAGTATGAAAAAGTAGTTATAAAGTTGATATTTAGACAAGTCTAGCCAAACTTGCTGGACGTTAAAAAGTGATCGTGTAAAGAAAACTATACCTGATCACACAATTATTCGGATAATTAGGAAGCCACAGGCTCTTAGACTCCCGGTGATCTTAGTAACGAAAAGAGTACCAATAAACATATATTGTGAAAAAATCCATTTTATTATTCAGTTGGAAACCAGCTATGAGGGGAAACAACTCCAAAGGCCGTCGGTCGATGATGAACCCTAGCCATCAGAAATGTTGATAGAGCTTTTCTTGACCACTTTGTACAGTAGAATAGGCCAAGAATATGTGTAGAACATGTTGTGATTTCCTGAAACATTTATGGGGAAATTACTTTATATGCCTTATTAAAGATTGTAAAGTATGTCATTAACCTCATTAGTGACAAGGACATTCACACCGATACTACAATCTTGATATTTTAACAAGCCAGACCTTTATATAAAACTGCTTAGCCTGTCAAACTCTTCACGCCAACCTGTTATAAGTCACTTAACTTCGATTGAATGAATATGACAGGCAAGTATACATGTATAGTGTGTAAATATTTTATTAACTATGTCTATTATATCCCATATCTTCAACATAAAGTTGTTCATGGCGGTGAATTGAATTGTTAAACCTTGACTTTACATTATCTACATTTGTGACTACCATAAAATGGTAGAATATGACAGGCATTTAAGTGACTAAAATTACTTTCATATGGTCATATGTCGAATAATTTTGTTGTGTTTTAAATTCCTCAATATCTTACAGGTAGAGAAAGTATTGTGATCGTCAAAAAAAATTGAATTCGAGATTTTGCTGAATCTCGACGTTACATGACCCTCCGAATCCGAAACAGTGGTTTTTGAATTTCCGTCTGTCTATCTGTCTATCTGTCTGTCTGTACCTCCAACTAGAGCCTATACTATTTTACCGATCGAGCTAAGACTTGGTATCTAGGATTTCCATAGGGTTGCCCCGAAGGGTTTTTGGAATTGGATATCTACCCCTAAAATTAAGGGTAGTTTACTGAAGGGAAAAAAGAGAAAAAGTCGATTTTCTCAAAATCGACTCTAGCGATTTTGATTAATTTTCATTTCTAAACATTAATAAATATTTTTTTAAAAAAAGGGCTACTTTCAATATTTCGGAAAAATGACTTTAAGGGCTCCGGTCCGATACGTAAATTATCAATTTCTATCATATCTCTGAAACTATTTGAGATATGATATTAATTATCATTACAGATATGTAGATATATTTATATTACAAATATTTTATTCGAAGCATATTTTTATAAAACCAATAACTTTCAAGCTATACAGAAATATTTATATTTTTTAACTTTTCGAAAACAAAAGGTGTATTGCGACCGTAAAAAAAATCTAACTTGAATTGTTGATGGATGTCAACCCCTGATGACCCCCCGAACCCTAAAAAGTGGTCTTTACAATGCCGTCTGTCTGTGTGTCTGTTTAAACTTAAAATCAAGAGTAGTTTAGTAAAGAACGAAAATAAAAAAAATCGATTTTCTCAAATTTGTCTCTAAGGATTTTGATTAAAATTCGTATCTAGGAGTTGATTAAGATTATAAATAGACTGGCTATTTTCATTTTTCCATGAAAAGGTACTTTACAGAAGCTGAAATTTCCTATCTCCGCAACTATTTGTGATACTAAATAACTTATCATTGTAAAATTGTAGTACTATTAAAAATAAAAACTTTTATACTAAATCTATTTTTTATAAAACCAATAGTTTCTGAGATATTGGCAAATATATTAATAAAATTTTGTGAGTTTCAATTGTAAAGAGATACTACTTAAGTTTAACGCAATAATTCTCCATTGCCATAGAGTAATTAAATATAAGTAGGTCTCTCAAAACGTTTGTGTTATTTTTCCTTAGACCTCTTAGGAAAAATATTTGTACAACAATGATCTATCTCCTTCATTTTAAACACAATCGTCAATATTTTCATTTTGTATTGGTCAAAATTTATAAAAGAGAATTTAATAGGATGATAAGAAGATGTGCAACATCTAACAAAATGTTGAAAATTTTAATACGAAGTGTTGACCTTGTGAACCCAATATTGATCTTTTTTATCGGTCCAAACATACAAATAAGGACATTACTTCTTTAGAAATAAAATTATAAAATTTAAAACCGGGAGTCAAAAAAGTTTTACATAAATATAGTGCAGTTTATGCTTGGGTTTGCTAGTGTATATTATTTCGTTTCACATATACTACGAGTTTTGAGTAAATATCTCCATTTTTAAACAATCGAGTGAGAAAGTCCGTGTGGTGTTCTGTACCATTTATTCACTCCACGTCTATATAACCACCAGGGCTATACAAAATAGACATGGACAAGTAAGGTAGAGTTTAGAGGATGTGTACTTGCATTTGCGTAAAGGAAGAGTGTAGAACTATTTTGTAAAAACCTCCTCAGTGCAACCTACTGGGATTGAACCATGATCTCCCCATCATCGGCAGTCTAGTTTATTGCGAGAGTGACACCTTAGACCGTTCAACCACTAAAGCAGGTGTTTAAAAGATTAATGTCGGGTTAGTATTTTAAGCCTAACTCTGTGACCGGTCTTTCTTTATTGCTTCATGGGTGAGAAATTTCATGTTAGAATCTATTACTTTCTCATACAGAGGAAGTATTGAAAGCATGACAGCTGTTTACCTTGAGATCATGATTGACCTCGTCTTATATTTAATGCTACTAAACTTAAAAAAGCCTGGCTTACAACATTTTTTTTTAGGATCTTTCTGAAATTTCTCTAAAATGTCGTTAACGATATAGTTTTTAGTGGTTATTTGGGAATTGTTTCACATGGTAAAATAATAATGAACAAGTTAGGTACCTATTTTTAAAAGGAAAATTGATTAAGTTTATTGACTATCGATTTCTAAACATTTCAAATATTTCAAAAATATCTTTAAAGATTTTGGCCAAAACGGATGTATGAAAAATGCCTTACATGATAAATAAGGATTTGTTTTACTTAATATATATATAAATATTGCGACTATTTCGCTTAAAATTTATACTTGAAGAATCTTTCTTATGACTATCAAAAATAAATGGTATGGAACACCACACGAACTTTCTCGCTATAATGTTTAAAAATGGAGATATTTACTCAAACTTCGAAACATCATATAAACTAGTGAACCAGAGAAAAAACTGTGCTATACATACCTAAAACATTTGTTGACACATGGTTTAAAATTTTATAATTTCATTATTAAATAATTAACGTCTTCAGTTTATGTTTGGACCAATAAAAATATCTATATTGGGTCTTCAAGGGTCAACACCTCGTAGTAAAATTTTGACTTCAAGTTAAAATTTTCCTCATTTTACTGGGTGATACACAGCTTATGGTTATCGCATTGCTAGTAAATTTCTCTTTTATAAATTTATACCAAAAAAATAAGTAAATATTGACGATTGAGTCTAAAATGAGAGAGATAGATCATTGTTGTACCAAGGGTGGATCCAGGGTAGTGTGGGGGGCGCGCGCCCCCTTCAAGAAATTAAACCAATTAAATCAATGTTTAAGACACAACTAGTTTAATTTTCACGTAATACTATCTTACTAGCCAAATGTTTAAGAATTGTTATTGATAATATTATTAAATTATTAATACATGGTAATTATTATTAATACTTAAGACAATCACATTAAGTATTACAATGGTTAAAATAGTTACTAATGAGATCATCCAAATTTAAGTTTCGCGCCTCTCACCTTGTTGCACTAACCTTTTTTAGGTTTAAATTTATTTAATCATTTTTATTATTACTATTTCAATGATTAATATACAATAAAGATCTTTAAAATAATTTATTTTAAAATAACGTGCTTTAAACAAAATATTTGAATAATCCCACACACACAACGTGTTAGTGAGTATAGTTAAAGTTCGATTGTTCGAAATCTGAATAATTTCATCTAATTTTGTCTAATTGATTGAATAATTAAAAACTATTTATATAATAATTGTTATAATGTTTACACTTATTTCCCTCTTAATAATCACTATTTGTTGGTGTTCTTATTATTTGCTTTCAATAAATTTCAATACTAATTGCAAATTTTGAGTTATACCCTTCATTAGAGGATTATTCTCAAATTTAGCGCTACACTGAAAAATTACTTAAAGATCTACTCTCAAATTTTAAATTATTTTGTGTCAAAATTACTTGAGGTGCCCGCCCTCCTCCCTAACCCGATCCCGATGGGAGCACCTGCTTCCCTACCCCCCTCTATAAAATCATGAGTTAGCCCCTGTGCTTTATAAACATTTTCCCAAAGAGGTTAAAGGAAAAAAAACATCAATTTCTTGAAAGACTTACTTTTTTGACTATTTTATGGCACTTGAGAGTTATTGAATTTAAACTTAAGTAGTATCTCTTTACAATTAAAGCTCGCAAAATTAAAATAATATATTTGACAATATCTCAGACTCTATTGGTTTCTTAAAAATATATTTCAAATAATTTTTTTTCTTTTTTAGTACTACAATTTTACAATGCTATGTTGCTTAGAATCTCAAATAGTTGAGGAGATATAGAAATTTCACTTCTGTAAAGTACCCTAAAACTCATCGTCATGGCAAAATGAAAATAGCAATTTTATTTATAATCTTAATCATAGCCTAGATACGAATTTTAATCAAAATCGTTATAGCCGATTTTGAGAAAATTGAATCTATATCTTTTAACCCTAAGGAAACTACCCTTTATCTTAGGGTAGGATATCCAATTCCAAAAATTCCTCCGGGCAACCTTATGAAAGCCCCAGATACCTAGTCCTAGCTCAATTGGTAAAATAGTTTAATCTCTAGCCCGAGGTACGTACATACTGACAATCAGAATGACAGACAGACGGCATTGTTAAAATCACTTTTTCGGATTATGAGGATCATGAAACGTAGACATTCATCAAAATCTCGCGTTCCATATTTTTGACGATCATAATACAAGTAAAAATACTGATAATGGGTCCCCAAGGGTCAACACTTCGTATTAAAATTTCGATTTAAAATTTAATATCCTCGATATTTTATTATGGGTTGCACATCTTATGTTGATTGCATTGTATTAAATTCCTCATTTATAAATGTCGACCAACCAAATAGGTAAATATTGAATATTGAATCTAAAATGATAAAGACTGCAGTACAAACATTTCCCCTAAGAGCTTGAAAGAAAGAGAACATACAATTATTGAGTGACTTAATTATTTCTTACTCTATGGCATTAGAGATTTATTGTGTTAACACTAAAGCATTATCTCTTTACAACTAAAGCTTGCAAATTTGTATTAATACGCATATTTTCCAATATTTCAGAAATTATTGGTTTTATAGAAATATATTTCATATAAAAGTTTTTAATTTTTAATAGTACTACAATTTTGCAGTGATAAGCTATTTAATATCTCAAATAGTTGCTGATATAATGAAATTTCCGCTTCTGTAGAGTAACCTGAAGGTCATTTTCATGGTAAAATGAAAATAGACAGTTTGTTTATAATCTTAATGAACGCCTATATATGAAATTTAATCAAAATCATTAGAACCTATTTTGAGAAATTCGATTTTACCCCTTTTCCTTTTTACCAAACTACTCTTAATTTTAGGGTTAAACAGACACACAGACAGACGGCATTGTAAAAAACCCTTCTTATGGTTGAGGGGTGGGGTGGGGGTCATGAGACATCGACATTAATTAATATTTCAATATAGATTTTTTTTACGGTCGTAATACTTTACCTTTATGTGTTGAAAAGTATTATATATATATATATATATATATATATATATATATATTATGTATTTGTGTATAGCTTGAAAGTTATTGATTTTATAAAAATATGCTTCAAATTAAAATTTTGTATTATAAATGGATCTTCATATTTGCAACACAAGTAATTTCATATCTCAAATAGTTTCAGAGATATGATAAAAAATGAGAATTTACGCGTCAGACCGGAACCCTTAAAGTAATTTTGCCAAAATATTGAGGATAGCCGTTTTGTTTATAGAATTTATAAATGCTTTTAAATTATTATTATTACTAGCACCCCGTCTTACTACCCATTCGGGCTATACGCATTTACGTTAATGTGTAATGTAAGGGTGATTGTGAGATGAAATGGAGGACCTACAGTTTAACGTGGGATCCGAACCACAGTGGAGGCCTGGCATTCCTCACATTCACAAGTTGTGATTAATACACGTCTTGTCAGAGGTGAAGAAAGGGTTTGGCAATCAGATAAATTTGTGCTGGGACCGAGGATTGAACAAGCTTTTAAATTAAATATATTAAAAATAGTAGAGCCGATTTGATAAAATCGATTTTTAAAATCTTTTTTCCTTCAGTAAATTACCATTAATTTTAGGGTTAGATATATAATTCCAAAAAAACCCCGGAGTAGTCCTATAAAACCCTAGATACCAAGTTTAAGCCTGATCGGTAAAATAGTTTAGCCTCTAGTCCGAGGCACAGACAAACAGATAGACAGAAACTCAAAAAAACACTTTTTCTGATTCAGCGGTTCATGAAACGTTGAAATTCATCAAAATTTCGAGATCTCTTTTTTGACGATCAAAATACTTTCTCTACCTATAAGATTGCGAGAAAGTAAATATGTATTTTTTTCAGAGGAAAAAATTAATAAGTGGTGTGCTGGTACTAGAAAATTCAAGTTTGAGTCGAGTTTTATCATATTCTTGATCATAGCTCAAAGATTTTTTAAAAAAACTTGAAACCTTCTATCTTTTCCTTGAAAATTCCTAGTTTAAATAATTTTTATTCAATTTTGAGATATAATATCAGTAGTGTCCCTCAATATTTATTTTTGTCTAATTAAAAATAAATTATTTTACAAATCTAATAAATTTATTTGATGATTCTAATTTGTGTTGTTATAAATTTGTTCACAAAAAAAAGTTACAAAAAATATATTTTTACTTATTTATTTAATCATGCATCTAATGCAGAAATTTTACCTGAAATATATACAGTCCCAATATTGTTATATACTATTATAACTAAAAAAAAAATCTATTTTTATTCAAACTTGACTCAAATTAAAATATTCCTACTTGCACAGTTCTAAATTTAACTAAATATAGTTTACTGATAAGCGATTTAAAAATAATCCATTCATACCCCTCCACTAATCACATTTAGAGCAAGCTCTTGCAACCTCTCTCTGGCCCCTCCACTCAAAAAGCTTGTCTTGATTTGTGAATATCAGTGCATGAGTGGGCAAAGGTATAATTATAGCAAAGGTTGACCGTCTGAAACAAAAACTTCTTTAATAAAGAGCTTCCATACACACATATCAAAGCAAAAACATTCGTTATAGGAACTAAACTGGAACACTCACGAGACGATGGAGAACCGCAGTACCAACTTTCAACTGACCGTAAGTTCCTGATCAATTACCGCTGAATACTTATAATGGATCATGTTCCTATACCACCCTCCAAACCCCCCTTCCCCTTGATAGTTATCACGCATGCAATTAGGCTAAGTGGATATACCAACGACAAGTAGGTATGCCTGATCTATTTACTCCATGCGATAATAACTGTTACATTAATTATTATAGAAATGACAGGTCACGTTGATTTGGGTATGTGTCATGATCCTTTCACTTTTTATACCGGATGAAAATTGCTTGATTGATTGTTTGATGCAGTTCAAGTCTTTGTTACACGAAGCATTTTGGACCAGTTAAAACAAGGATACTTTAATGGCTCCATCTAATAATTTTAGAAGAAATAACAAAATTCGTGAAGGGCAACAAACGGTTGTGATTGATCTCCAAAACACTTGAATAACTAACGCCAGCTCTATCCTCGCGTGAAGATACCACTCCTTAATACTCGTCCGACTGTCAGCTAATTTGTACTAATTAGGTGTGGATAATGAAGATATAAGCTGGAGGAAATTAAGCCTGACCTGCGTGGGGATTATAAGGAACCAACCACACACGGCCGGGATTCGGTCACAGAACCTACCATTGCTGTTAAAAACATACAAGATGTGACTGACGCTTTAGTCCGTGCAACCATTTGTGCGGATGATTGATAAAATATACTTTTGTTTGAACCTTTCTGGTGCAATCTCGAGCCTCAGGTATTGATTGATCACATGACCAAGCTAAATGTTACAACCCTTGGTCCTGTCAATTACAGAGTAGCATGGAAGATTCACAACTCTTTGTGGTCATTAGCCTAGGATCGAACAGGAGTCCTCTTAATTTGAAGTTAAGCGATATAATCCTATTATTTATTCAGAAATAAAGTTTCAACATATCTTTTAAGATTTTGACAGCTTTATCTCCCCACGAAAAATTAAAATTACTCGATTTTCTTACGAATAGTATTTTTAAAGGTATTTTATCATATCGATGCCCTACTATGTGGTAGCAATCTGATGGGATAAAAGTCCTTCCAGATGGTTATTCGTAAGAAATAAAGGCAGATTTTCGTGTTTGTATGAGAAAAAAACTTCAGTATAAATTGAGAGAAAAGTTAATTAATACAATTAAAAAAATTATGTATTGCATTTTGTCTAAGGCTTAAATTATATTAAAAAATTAATTACATTTATAGTTTTTCGATGACACGCTAATAAATATGGTACAGTAAGTTAAAGCTCATTTTTTGTATTTCTGTCATAGATTAAATGTAACAACATTGTTAAACACTAGAATCTTCGTTATTATATAATGACGCAAAAGTTTCCATTATAGTCCCTTGTATTTACAATAGTTGTCGTAGTATTATCGCCGTATCTTATTACCTTTTAGGGTATTATTAATATATTATAATTACTCTGATGGGTAAGGGATGAATAAGGAAGCATTTTACAAGTTATCTGGCCACATTTGCTTGGAAGAAGAGTGGGAAATTACTTAGGAAAAACCACCTTTAATTAGGCCTGACCGGGATTTTAACCCCGATCTCCCCATCATCAATAGTTCAAATTAACATGAGGGTGACGCCTTAAACCTGGGATGGGCAAACTAAGGCCCATGGGCTAAATGAAGGCAGCGGTGTGTTCGATCCGGCCCACGGGTTAAATAATTAAAATGTGTTGTGTTGTGTTGTGAAGAAGGCCTTTTTAAACACAACAAAACTTAATTTTTATAAAATCATGTCCAAATCAACATTTAAAAACTTGTAAAATCTGCCTAACAATATATGGCATTGTTTGCATCTCATATTGATTCGAACCATTGTTCTCAAACGTGAGACATAGGAAGAGTGGTGCTATAAGCCGACTCATTTGATTAGTACGTCTAGGATTTTTATGATTTTGCATATTTTTTCTTTCAAACATATAATGTTGTTTAATTGTATACAAATGTGCTTTATAAGAAACTAAACTGATTTAAGTAGCTTTGTCAGGGAATATATCCGTGTTTTACAATATATGACATATTTTTCAAGCATTTTTTGTATTTTGAGTAGTTATTTTGCATATGATATGTATTCAATATGCAATATAAATGACATTTAATTTTCCCAGAAAGACAGAAGCAATATTGAGGAAAATAAAGGGGGGAGGGGGTGCTTGTGTTAAAAACATCTGTACACTCATCATAGCAAACTGTGGTACCACCAAGGTGGTAAGAATACTTCCACCTCACACCTGTTGTCTTGTATACTGCATATTTTTTGTTTCAAGACTTTCAGTTTGACACAGAAACATTAAGAAGTTAAATTGTATCTTAAGAGTTTCTTTCTCTCGTATATGACATGTTTTTTGGCAATACATTTTTAGTTTGATACAGAAACTGTAAACAAAATTTATGGTTATTCAATGTTTTGGTTTTATAAGTAAAGTTAGTTAAATTGGTTAGTAAAATAATAGTTTCTGTCAACACAAATATAGTCAAACAACTAAACTATATTTTTATATTATTTTTGTTTTGTTTCATGCACCTATTATTTTCTTAATTAATTTTGCAAGGAAATAAAAAGAGTTAATGTAAATTTTATCGATAGTTTTTTCGTTTTAAAGGTTTTTTTTTTTTGTTTTAGAGGGCATATATTTAGTTATTTCGGTCATAAATGCAATTTCTTAAAAAGCATTTCCTAGTAAATTTTAAGGCATAAAAATCCTATCCCTACTGATGAGCATCCCTTGAGAATCTCCTTCTCACAGCTCCACCCAGATTACAAAACCATGCTGGAAGATCAGTCACTGTTTCAACCCATCATACAAATCTTCTGAACGAACTTAAAAATATAGTAAGCCACTAAGGTATTTATGATTGTTATGTACTCTCAATGTAATTATTTAAACTTATTTTTATCAGTATATTATGTTTGTTTATCTTTTTTAAATTAAATTTGAAGAAACATTAATAAACACAACTATTCAGTTCATCAATTTTTTTTTTTTAATTTGCCCTCTTGTGAGTAAGTTTGAACGTTCTTGCCTTTGGTAGACCATTCAACCACTAAAGCGGGTTTGTTGTAATAGTTGGTCTCTAGGTGCTTATAGTTGGTTTGTTGTACTGAATTATGTACAAATTTATCGCCCGTTTTTTACAGGGCATAACAATATCTCATAATAACAACAATGATAGTAATAATAAGGAATGAGATCAAGGACGTATTGAAATGATTAATCCCATTCAAACAATCAAATAACAACACTTCGTTTTGATAACAACAAAAAAAAAACTGTACCAAATTAATGAATGTACAGGAAATGATATGGCGATTAACTTTCGGGAATGATTAATTACTTTTCAAATCTAGTCCTGTATCCACTTCAGTTGTCACTTGTTTTGAAAATATTTTGAGGAATCCCTCCTTCCCTTCAACTCTAATACGTCCTTCGTAACGCGCATGACTGTCATTTTGAATTACCACCTCAAGCGGATCTAGTTGGAAGGCGCGACCGTTTTCAGTTGTTTTTTTTAACTTTTATAACTAATCGTTGGCCGGCTGGACTGATTATCCGGGGTATGATCGTGATTCTGTGAGCGAGAAGGCGCCATTTATTACGGGGATTTGCACACAGTCAACTAACATTAGCTTTACAATACGTATTTTCAAGGGGTTTATTTGAAAATTATAAAAGGTAAATAAGGATAAAAACATTTCCTCACGATATGTTCTTTTTTAAATACATACTTTATATTTTATTTACACCCATTTGGCAGTTAGAAAGGATTATGGTTTCACATCATTAGTGGGAAAGTTGTAATTCTGTTGGCTTGTATTATTCACGCATCAGTTTAGTAAATATTATTTTGAAAACTATCTTCTTGTCTGATTTTGTCAGCAATTTTTTTTTTGCTAAACAACTTAACATTAATTATTTTGTTATTCAAACACCAATAAACTTTATTTTAATATAATAGAGTGCGTTACGACTTCAAAACAGAGCTACTTATTTACAAACTGTCAAATTTCCAGTAAAGTAGTTTGTTGTTTTTACCGCTTCTTATTCTACTGCAGGATATTTATACTTAACTATATTCCTGGAGAAGTTTGGAGAAGGTCTTATAGGAAATACACCCGAATTCACGTAGTGGGAGATTTGAAACCATTTTGAAAACTCCCCCTTCAGTACTACTGGTTTACTATTAATGCTGATATGATCGGTTTGTTCATAATTTTATTTAATAAGAAGAATTACATTTATATATATACATATATATACATATATATATGTATATATATATAAAAAGCTAGAAAAAAATAGAAATTGTAATTTAGTTTAAAAAAATACTGAAACTTTTTTATAAGTTTTAGTAATCTTATAGCTACTTTAAGTATTAGGGCCTACTGATAAATTTACTTTAAACTGCAACTTTGTTAATATTCTAGTTTTTTTATCACTGCGTCCTACTGCCTGTTCATGTTGACACATGTATAGTAATTACTCTAAGAGAGTAGGAGTGATTAAGTATTTTAGAGGTAATATACCCGCCTTTGCACGGAGGGAGAGTGTGAAACAATTTAGGAAAAAACACCCTCGGTAGATCTGACCGGGATTTGGACCCTTGATCTCCTCGCCTCCAGCAAATATTTTAGCTATAGTTTAGTAAGAATTTAATCACCAAATAGCCAGATTAGATGAGCTTGACTCTTTAGTTTGCGCATTCTACGATATGAGTTAAAGTAGCTTAAAATACCCTCTTCGATGGCCGCATGGTCTAAGGTGCTACTCTCGTAGTAGACTAGACTGCCGATGACAGGGCAACCGAAGTTCGAATCTCATCCGAGTCTACTAAGGAAGATTTTTACAAAATGGTTTTCCACCCTCCCTCCACGTAAATGCTGCTAGAATTCCTATAAGCTTAACCTTCCCGATCCCTAAAACAATTAGCGAACATGTTTTTTGTTTCTTTTGTTTAACAATGATGATATTTTACTCTATTTTTGGTGTTATTTGATGCCATCTACCAAAAAAAGTTACGGACACTACTTCGCGCATTGATATGTGAAAGTAGATCTAGTAGACCCACATGTGAGTTCACTCTATTGTTAGACTTAATAGCTGGTGACAGAGATATTAGGGTTCGAATCCCGGATGGGTGTGCTTAGAGTACTACTTATTAAAAGGTTTCACGCTTTCTCTCTCCACACAGGTGGGGGTAAATCTCCTCCTAACCTCTACCTTCCTCATGTCTATCTCATTATCATTGTTAATGTATGTGTCCAGCCCGGACGGCTACTAAGATGCGGTGAGAAATATGAATCAAGTAGCTCTTCTAACTAGTTGATGCCGGTGCCGCCGAGCTCCGGAAATAGGGATTCCTCATATCATTACTATTATTTTAGGTGATATAGCTAGTAAATACTGGCTAACAATTAAAAGTATTAACACATTATTTATAATTATTATAATTATTATTATTATTATTATTATTATTATTAATTATTATTATTAGAACCACGTCTTACTACCCGTTCGGGTTGTATGCACTTACGCTAATGTGTAATGGTAGGGTGATTGTGAGATGAAATGGAGGACCTACAGTTTAACGTGGAATCCGAACCACGGTGGAGGCCTGGCATTCCACACATTCACAAGTTGTGATTAATACACGTCTTGTCAGAGGTGAAGGAAGGGTTTGGCAATCATAATTTTATAAATTAAGACCCCTTGTAGTGGGCTTGCAAGCCAAGGCAGGAAACTCGTCTGATCTGCTTCGCACATGATGGTGATATCGGGGCTCGAATCCTAGATGGATGTAATGAGGATTATTTTGATTAAAGAGCTTACCCTTTTCAAAACACGTAAACTCGGTTTCGTTTATTCTATATTCTACCTTTCTCGAACCTACACCACTATCGTAAATATGCGAGTAGCCCAGACAGGGAGAAAGAGACGTTGCAAAAAAAAAAAAAGTTAAAATTCTTATTTCAGAATTTGAAACTGAAGTTACTCGGAAAGTGTTGAGACACCATCGCCTCCTTACCTTTTTTGACAAAGCAAGTATGACGTTTGGTGCAGTTATGAAAACCACCTGTTGATCTCACCCTAGGGGTAACGCTGGGTCTGGTGCTGCCCATTTTTATAGGGTTGAGTGAGTTGCTCTTCCCTTGTGGCAGTACGCATCAACCGGATGCTATCTAGATGAGAGAGTGTAGGAGAAAGGTCAGCCTGTCTCAGACCTTCTCACTCAAACCTCTCTACAAGGTGCCTCCATGTTGGCGACCCCCGGGAAACGTCCTTCTTGTTCGGCTGTTCGGTTATCCGACATTTTAAGGGGGCTGGGTCACTAAATCCCTGTAGAGCCATCTGTGTAGGGGGAGAGAGAGTCCCTCTATATCCACCCACACTAAGTGGCTGGTAGTTCGTACCCGAGCATGGCTGGTGATAGCTGGTCGAAATACCTTCACGACACATCCACCCCACACTAGGTGGCTGGTAGTTCGTACCCGAGCATGGCTGGTGATAGCTGGTCGGAATACCTTCACGAGGTTTCACTGAGCAAGATATTTTCAATGTCTGAGAAACCGAGGTTTTACCTAAGTTTAAGTTTATTCCCTCCTCCAGTGACGCTGATTGTCACGCGTGGAGGGGCTGACTCCTCTTCCCGAGGGCTAGTAAGTGACGGTGGGGTGGTGGGGTGGATAGGGGGTGTTTCCAAACTACCCACTGCTGACTGGTTCACCAACTAGTAGAAGTGGGTGGACCCTAGATACTCATTGTGTGTGCCTGCACGCGTGGATCCGTTCAGAGGGTACAGCCACTGTAGGTTTTATATGTTCCCTTCTGTGATCGCCAGTAGTTCCACCGCGCCGTCCGACCTTAGGTGCTGTGGAAGCGAACAGCCTCATACTTACATTTTAGGTACTAGACAGCTTCTTGTGGGATGGAAACGGCCTCAGAGTCAATTTGAAGGAATCAATGCTAGTACGATCCTGTGTGTTTGTTTATTAGTTCTAACTCGCTTTTCTAGAGCCAATCACTTGTTGGTTACGTTAGGTTAGGCTAGGTTATGTTATGTTCAGCTAGACCCACAAAATGAAAGGATGTTGCCGCTATGATAGGTTATATCTGAATTAGCTTTATGGTTAGGTTATATTATATTAAGTTACGCTAGGTCATCATAAATGAAAAGCATAGTTATATATCTTTAGACCATACGTCCTGTCTAAGGTTCAAAAGATCTCCCATTTACTTACTACTGCTCCAAAAGTCCTGCATAGATTGGTTATTTGTTCAAACGGGTATCTATTCACGGAGAATGTTCCTAACGTCCTACTGCCCTCGACAAAGATGGGTGTGAAATACTCTGTCCTTCTCTCTCATCAAACAAGTTCACAAAGACATTTACTCGTATATTTTATTTTATCTGCAAGTAGTCGATTAAGTACTAACTTGATCATAAGCAACTATCTAGATTAGAGATAGTAGTTTTATTTCGACACCACATCCCTAGTTTCATAACCCCTGTTTTAGAGGATTGGTTGACGTGGGATTGCGCAGCTACCGGAAGTGGTCTCTGATATTCAAACTGGAGATACAATGAAAGGTTTAAGGTTTTTTATACCTCTGGTCTTAAATTGTTATAGCTAGACCTGATTCCAAATATGGTAATGTTAAGTTAAACTTTATGTCTTATTTATAGATATAATGGTATATTATTTTTTTTTTTTTACGGCCGTGACACAGACTCAGTGTACGAAGAAACAGAACGTAAAACATTGTCTTTGTGAACTTGTTTGATGAGAGAGAAGGACAGAGTAGCTCACACCCATCTTTGTCGAGGGCAGTAGGACGTTAGGAACATTCTCCGTGAATAGATACCCGTTTGAACAAATGACCAATCTATGCAGGACTTTTGAAGCAGTAGTAAGTAAATGGGAGATCTTTTGAACCTTAGACAGGACGTATGGTCTAAATATATATAAAACTATGCTTTTCATTTATGATGACCTAGCGTAACTTAATATAATATAACCTAACCATAAAGCTAATTCAGATATAACCTATCATAGCGGCAACATCCTTTCATTTTGTGGGTCTAGCTGAACATAACATAACCTAGCCTAACCTAACGTAACCAACAAGTGATTGGTTCTAGAAAAGCGAGTTAGAACTAAACAAACACACAGGATAGTACTAGCATTAATTCTTCCAAATTGATTCTGAGGCCATCTCCATCCCACAAGAAGCTGTCTAGTACCTAAAATGTAAGTATGAGACATCATATGGAATCAAACCAGAGTCTCCAAAACCTTAGCTCGACCAGACTCAACAAATATATACAGCTGTAGCTATTTGTGAATCTAATTCGTCCCTGCAATCCTAAAGTAGATCCTGTACAGCTTTGTGTATTACAGGCCCTATTCTTTATATGGTGCAGTCAGTCTACACTCTACAGTCTATAAGTGTTTTGACACATACACGAGAAAATTACTTAGTTTCAATAATAAACTACGTTTAATCACACATCCAACCCCAAACTGGAACTCGAACCCATGATCGCACAACCATAAGGTGGCATATTTGTGCTATAACAGTCTTGTTACACTAGTTTAGTTGGCCGCATGGTCTAACGCGCTACTCTTGTAGTAGACAAGACTACCGTTGAAGAGGACATCGAGGTTCGAATCTTGGTCGGGTGTACTGAGGGTGTTTGTTTCTAAAATTGTTTTCCAATCTCCCTCCTCGCAAATGCGGTTACAGTACCTCTAATTATAACCTTCCTAATCTCTAAAACCATTATCCAATAATTATATAATCATATAAACCGAACGAGTACTAAGACGAGGTGCTAAAAAAAGCCTTATTATTAATATTATAATTGTAGAGAAAATTATATAAATGGGAAACTAAAATGCATTGGTATTTGTTGTTATCTAGGTTACCTGGCGGTCTAGGGGTAAGGTGTCTAACTTTTGTGCTAGGGGTCCGGGGTTCATTTCTCTGTCAGGGGACAGATTTATCTGATTGTCAAACCCTTCCTTCACCTCTGACAAGATGTGTATTAATCACTACTTGTGAATGTGTGGAATGCCAGGCCTCCACCGTGGTTCGGATCCACGTTAAACTGTAGGTCCTCCATTTCATCTCACAATCACCCTACCATTGCACATTAGCGTAAGTGCGTATAACCCGAATGGGTAGTAAGACTTGGTGCTAATAATAATAATAATAATAATAATAATAATAATAATAATAATAATAATAATAATAATAATAATAATAATAATAATAATAATAATAATAATGGAGTTATCTAGTTAATAAAATAAATTTGAAATTTAATAATCATAGATCATAGCTTAGTTGAATTGATTTTAAAAAATGAAATGATGATTCAATAATGTTTTTGATAGGGAGATATCACAATACAATATCTATAGGCCTACGTATCGGAGCAGGAAGATTTTGTGCTAGATACGTGTTATAGTTGGAATGAGCGTCTGGAACTATAGTTTGTTGCGAGATACGTTTTATAGTTTGGATGAGCGTCTGGAACTATAGTTTGGTGCGAGCTATGTTTGGTGCGAGTTACGTGCTGTAGTTTGGATGAGCGTCAGGAACTATATTTTGGTAGTGGTTTTTATATCAACGCACCTCGTTAACCGTTTGGGTTATACGCCTATGTACCAATTACAATAATGTGTTAAGGATTAGAAAGGTTAGATTCAGAGGAAGTGTAACCCATTTGCGGGAAAGAAAAGTAGAAAAACATTTAGGTAAAACAGCCTTCAGTACACCCAACTGGGCTCGAACTATCTTCACGTCTTAGTCTAATATATTGAGACCGTAGCACCTTATACCATGTGGCCACCGAAGCGTAAATGACGTAGATGTTAATGTGTTTAAAGTCTGGAGATTAAAAACGGTGGTTGTGTTTTTCAAAGTAATCGATATTTAAATTTAAGATAAAGATTTTCTTGTCCACTGCTCGATGGACGTATCACGAGTTTGGTGCGAGCACAGATTCGTGGAAAATGCATATTATACAGTTGGGGTGAAAAATACTTCGTAACTAGATTCAATACTCCAAACAAACAGTGTAATTACATAACTTTTAGCGCGAAATAAAAGTCATTTTGGGCTGATCCCCGTAAAATATGGTCATAGGTCAAAACAGGATGGCACAAAATTTTGTATATTTTTATCGAAGTATTCGGTGATAGTAATTATGTTGTTCCTGTAGGTCCTTTTGCCGAGTTAAGGTGGCGTAAAGCATTAATACGTATCTAAGTTTAATTTTATTGTAGTTTAAAACAGTTCTGACCTTTTGAGTTGAGTTACGACCTCTTGTATTATAGATCCAGGCGTGTTGATATCGTCACCAATTTGAAAGTTGTAGTATCAAACTATATTTCCGGTTTATAAACACAAAGCTATATTAAAATACGTCTTACAAAATGGTCAAGCTTAGGATATCACACAAATAATCAATTGCTGAGATTTAATGCAAGGGATAATGCTTTAATTAAAACAATTCAGTGACAGTGCGACGACTATTATAATACATTTGCTATTTAATCTAAGAAACAGTTTGAGAAAAGGGTTTTTTTCCTTCGCATCTTATACGCTGCATATTTACACACATGGGATCAATATTAGGAAGTTAGAACTTAGATGACATGCAGGCCTACCAACATTTTCGTTCGTAGAGAAAAAGTGGTAAACTATTTAGGAAACCTTATCCCACTCTACCGGTATTAGAGCCCCTGATACCCCGTCATCCACAAACCAAAAAAGACGTGTGACCACCACTACATTAGTATGAAGAATATTAATCTTAGACTTATACACTTGTTCCACTGAGCTCGTTTAGTTCCTGACCAAACCATTGAGGACAAAACCTGTGGAGCGTTGTTGGTCTCTACAAGCGCAACTTAATTACTACTCTGTTTGATAAAACTGTGTCTAGCGACAGCTAAGGCTCTCAAACAGGTGTAATCCTACATTCAGCCAATTATTTGCTGTCAGTTGTTTACTTACATAATATATCCATCAACTATTCATCTAGTACTCTTACCACACTACACACTCATGCCGGGATCACAATCAACTTAACTTTAAATTAACTTAACGTTCACTTTAAGTTAGCTTAACTTAAGAAAACAGATGTGTGATCACGATTCACGTAATTTAAAGTAACAAATTGAGCCAAACATCTTCATTCTAGAGTATGATCTGTGATATGGACTATTTGTACAGTGATGATCTGTGAATATTTACAGTTTTCAATCGATATATTAAATATCTATTACTAAATTTTTTTGATAAATTTAGCTTTCCTATTTTAGTTTAATTATTTTGTTTCAATGTCTGATCACTATAACTTACGCTAAAGAGTGAACCTTGGTCATAATACCAACAAATGAATTACTAAATAGCCCTGTTGACGTCACTCGCATAATGATTGGCTGGCTAGATCACGTGATAACCTTCAAGTAACGTTCACTTAAAGTAAAAGACATCCCAGGACATCTCTTACGTTAAGTTAACTGCATCGTGATCGCTTCCATTTAAACACACGAGGATATCCTTTACGTTAAGTTACGTTAAGTTAACTTTAAGTTAACGTTAAGTTGATCGTGATCCCGGCATCAGTCCTGGCTCATGAATATAAACAAATTTGAATGACAACCTGACGTAAGCCTACAAATAGTAAACCTCTATTTAAACACCACATGGACTTGAACTAGATTCTCCTGGACTTGTGAAGGACCAACATAGCCACCTAGTAATGAGACGACAGCTTATACCCCGAACGGGAGGTAAAACGTGGTCTTAAAAACAAAAAGTAATAGATTGTTACTAAACGTCAGAAAAGACAATGTATTTCTAAACAAGTGAAGAAAGCGCACAAACTCTTAATGGCCCTTTACCTTACTTTTGAGGTGGAATAAAATTGCTGTAAATAACTAGAAAAATTTATATAGAATAAAAAGTTTCTTGCGTACTATGTCTTAAGTTGAAAATGTAGGAGACGCGAGTAGAGTTATGTGTTATTGCAGTTTTTATAGCACAACCATTTTTTGGCTAAGAGAAATAAAATATTTCTTCAGTACAAACATAACGTTTAATTATTTTCCAAATTCTGACCTCAACAGTTCTTGCATATCTCTGTCAAGGAAGGGTGTCCTGTAATTTACTAATAACTTTTTCTCGTCATTTATAAAGTTTCTCATCTAACCCCGCTATGCTCATGAAATAAATTCAAGAACTTTTGAAATCACCATGTGAACAAAATTAAGCTCTATGTTTGTACTGAAGCAATATTTGATTAGTTTTGACCAAAGTTTTGCTTTAAAAACTGCAAAAACACTGTTCTTTTCTCGCACTCCCTACAACCCCACCTTAACACTAGCTGAGTCTATACACACATTTACACTAATAAGAAGACTAGAATTTGTAGGAAATGTACCCACGTGTGTGAAGGAAGAGTAGAAGATAATTTAGGAAAATAAAACACGCCCATTCAAACCCCAACCTTCATGCCAATGGCAAGCCAGATTATACGAGCATGATACCTTAGTCCATGTGATCTTCAATGCGAGCTTAAAATCTAATTCAGTCCTGATCCAAGCAGTCTTTGTTAGCTCTCAAGTAGGTATTTACTGCGTACTTGTGAGTGAGTGTGAGTGTGTGTGTGTGTGTCAAAGAGTGGGGGTTTCGGAGGGTGAGGGGAGGTTGGTGGAGGGCCATAACACCTTCATGACCTTGACTTAGCCGAGAGCGCTAGCCATTACACTTTTTAAAACTTATTTTCCATGTTCGGTTAGCTGATAGCTTGGACACCCGATTAACCTCAAACCAGACATGGCCTGTGAGAGCTGGTTTTCTACATCTTTCTCTAGGAAAGTGAAATTATTATTATTATTATTATTAGCACCGCGTCTTACTACCCGTTCGGGTTATACGCACTTACGCTAATGTGTAATGGTAGGGTGATTGTGAGATGAAATGGAGGACCTACAGTTTAACGTGGAATCCGAACCACGGTGGAGGCCTGGCATTCCTCACATTCACAAGTTGTGATTAATACACATCTTGTCAGAGGTGAAGGAAGGGTTTGGTAATCAGATAAATCTGTGCCGGGACCGAGGATTGAACCCCGGTCGCCAGCTCAGAAGTCCGACACCTTACCCCTAGACCACCAGGTCACCGAAAGTGAAATTGATTTGGCTGGAAGCATATATTACTTTTTTTTTTTTTTAAATATTTTATATATCCAGTTTTTTAACATTGACCAGTGCTACCAAACGGATTGAATGCTATTTGTTCCTAATATCTGTTTATTTAGCCCCACGTCTTACTACCCGTTCGGTTTGTACATTTTCTTATGTAATAATTACGCTAATGTGTTGGGATTAGGTAGGTTGAATTTAAAGTAAGTGTACCTATATTTTCGTGAAGGTGGGAGTAAAAAACCATTTAGTATAAACCACCCTCAGTTCATACGACTGGGGTTCGAACTCCAACATTCCCGCTATCGGCAGTCAAGCTTATTACGAGTGTGACGCCATAGACTATTCGACAATCAAAGAGAATTTCTAAAGTAAGTGTCTGACGCCTTAATTAAGAGCGCTTACTAATAGATATAAGTAGGCCTAAACCAGGTTGTATTACATTAAGTTAAGATTTAAATTAATAGTCTTAGGATTGGTTATTTTCCTTTGAAATGAACTAGGGTAAGTTTCTAGAGGCTTTTGATGTTTTATTTGGTACTTAGATCCCCCCCCCCCCGTTTTATACGTCTCACGGCCCGTTTTGGTTAAACTAAGCTTAAACTAATTTAAATATATAAGTTAATTAGGGAGTTTTGTATATATTTATCAAATAAATGCACCAATATCTTCTTAAAGCTGGGATCACAAAACCACAACGATAAGACCAACTTCAATGATAGAGTGCTATGAAATGTCACTCTCACAATAGAGTTGAATGCTGATGACGAAATATTGGGGTTCAAATCCCATTCAGGTGTATTGAGAATGGTTTTTTAATACATGAATTTATGCTCTCTCTCTGCGCAAATGTGGGTAAATGTCCTCAAAATTGAAACTTCTTCATTAATAACACGTTAGCGCAAATTATAAAAACCCGAAAGGGTAATAATATGTGGTTAAACAAAAATAAATAATCTAGAAACCTTACCCCATCTTACCTGTGCCCTTGTATCCAGTCATCGCCATAAATTGAATCCGGTGTTCTTATTTCGGTAGACAGAAGCATCACCGATTGAAATAAGGTGTAGGGCAGGAAAGGGGAGTAGAGTTGGATGATGTGAAGGAGAGAGAAATTATGACGACTGGGTAACTGACAGAGAAAAATATATGCTTTGTTGACCTGTGACAAATATTGAATCTATATAGCCCGTCTCACACCACGGACAATTTAGTTTGGTGATACAGCTCGAACTAGACACAGTCTTGTAATTTGACTCTTTGGACCTCGCCACTAACTGTGGTCAAGGACAATAATCGTCTAGGATCTATAGGTAACCTCTCACTATGTAGTTTCATTAGCTCGTATCACTCCGCACCAGCTTGGAAAATACGAACGGATTGTAAGATTAGGTGCTTATTTAAAAAAATTATGTGCAATTAGTTAACACATTAGTAATATTAGCACACGTTAAAATTTAACTTTCTTACAGAAAATAGACTATTTCAAGTCCCTCTACCGTTAGTTCATCACTTTAAAAACAAAAGGTAAACCTTAATTTTACGATTGAGACATTTCTAGATGTTGTCAAGAATAGAACTAGGGACACTTAGTTGACTAGTTAGTGCAATACCGACGGAGATAAGGTGTAATAGCTTTCTATAATATATTAATGTAGCACAAAACATTAATCAATCTATTAAATTAATCTATAGGTGTATATCTAAGGCAAAATCCACGGATTCACTCATATCCGTATTTCCCAACCCCTGGGCTTGGAAACTTGGGATTTTGCATGAATATTCCTTTAAGGCATTAGGAAAGAGACAAGATGGGATTTTGCAAAATTCAAAATCAAGGGTTGATATTAAATTTTTCAAAATTCACTGATGTAGTGGACATAGAGCCTTGAAATTTAAAACTAAGGTTCCTTTCTTGAATAGGGTGAGGAAATTTTGATATTTATAAAAATTTTCATTCCCTAAGCGGATATAGAGGGGGAGAAAAAGGTGGGAAATCTCATACCATCAAATCTCGATGAAATTTTATAATTGGGGGATATTTTATGTCGCAGAGTGATATTAATTTGTGTACGGCATTCGCACTTTGGGTCCTAAGGTAAATTCAAGAAAATGGGGTTAAAGTTATCAAAACTTACGAAACTAATAGAAATAACTATTTAGTAGCATTCGTGTAGCCTAAGCAGGTAGTAAGATGTGGTACTAATATATATATATGTATATATATATGTATATATATATGTATATATATATGTATATATATATGTATATATATATATGTATATATATATGTATATATATATATATATATATATATACTAAGCAAGAGGGGCAGAAAATTAAAATTTGGCAGGCAGCTATATGGACTACTCCAAATAATTATAAAAGTCCGAAATCCTTAAAAAAAATTTAATGTGACTCCAGTAAATAAGAGGGCAATAGATATTTTTTAGTCATGGCTATACAATTTAAATTTGGAAGGCAGGTAGAAATACTACTCCAGACAACCAAATAGGTTTTAAAATTTTAAATTTCAAAGTGGGAGTTAGAGGAATGGGTGCGGGGTGTAAATTTCTCTTTGAGTTATAAAATCGTAACTTAGAAAGTATAGCGATAATAACAACATATAAGTATAAGCAACTGAACCATATACATTTCAAAATGGGACGCCAGGAAATAGAAAATAATGGTGGGTGGAGGGGAGAAGAGGTGGGGAGGAGTGTGAGGCGGTGTACCAGTAATTTAAATTTGCCAAGTTGGTAATAGGACCAACCCCATAACAATAACAATTGTAAAGTTTAGAATTTAAAAATTGCGTGCCAGGAAATGGAGAGGTGAAGCCTTAAACTAAAAAAAAAAAAAAAACTTCTCGAATCTAGGTGAAAAATTTAAGAGCGATATAATAACAATTTAAATAAACAAACTCTGGCGACATAGCTTTGGGGAATCATAAGGCTAAATGTTAAATATATTTCTGTAACAGAGTCTATTATTATATTTCCGATCCTTGGTGAAATGTACAACATGTTTCTGTAACAATATGTATTATATCATTTCACTTTTGTTATGATTATGCTCAGGTAAAGATTTCATTTGTTAGTGCACTCAATTTGTAGACTAGTTGAATTTTCTTCATACGTTTTATTTTTAGTTTTATTACTGGCCATAGTTGATTTGTAATTTCCAGAGATATCGCAGGACTGTGCAACTGTACAAGGAGGAACCTTAAAACACAGTCCATAGATGATTGGTCATTTATATGCGGAAAATATTAAGTGATACATGTTTATTTTTATTCCAAATTTAATTTGATCAAATAAAATAATGTTTTTCTACAACTTTGAAATACAGTTTAAAATATAATTTTTTCTTATCAAACTACGCAAGCATTAATGCCTTAAAAACTTTTGTTTTGCACCGTAAATCACCTGCCAAACTGGCAATACACTTAGACGTACAGTATTTATAATAATGAAGTATGTATGAGGGAGCTATAATATTTAAAGTAATGTACTCGAATTTACGTAGAGAAAGAGTGGGAGAGACCCAATTCAGCTGTCAGATCAGATAATTTAAAATTCCCTCGCAAAAGACTGGCCCTACCGATGACGGGGAGACCTGGGTCTGAGTCTCAGTTGGATGTACTAGGATAGTTTATCCTAAATGATTTTACACTCTCCAAACACGAAAATATGGGTACACTTCATCTGAATTCAACCTTATTCTTCCCTAAGGCAATAGCATTACTACTACACTACATAATATGTGTGCGGGTAGTAAGACGTGTTGCTTGAGAAAAAAAGGAGTTGAAGAATATTTAAGGAAAGAACCATTCTCATTACACCTGACAAGGATTTAAGCTTAGACGTCACCCTGATCGGCAAACTTGACCAGGTAAGGTTGACACCCCAGCCCGCGTACCCACCGATGTGGGTATAAACATTTATAGACTCACTATTTTATATAATAACTACACGCCTTGGAGGTGTAGTTAGCTAACGCGCCAGTTACGTGTTGAGCTAGACTATCCAGAACAGGGAGATCAAGGTTCGAATCTCACTCGGGGGAACTGGGGGTGGTTTTCCCTAAAATTGCTTTCCACCTTCCCTCCACGCGAATACGGGTTCACTTATTCTATATTAAACCTTCTCGATTCCTAAACCATTAGCGTGGTTAGTAATTAAGCGTATAACCCGAACAAGTAGTAAGCCGCGGTGGTAAGTATTATTATTTGTGATTAATGTTTTCATTTTAAAATCTATCTAAATTGTTCATCAAGCTGTGGCTCTCCAACACGGTCCCTCTCACAAAGTTTCTTCTCGACCTAGTCCCGCCCGCATGAGAGACCCGCAACCTCCTCTCATCGTGGGAATACGGCGACTACTGAAGTCTCAACCCCATTCCCTGAGCCGCGCACAAAAACAACACACACACTTGCACAAATCATCAAATCACCGACGATCAGGTGAAAACTACTCACACACACAACGTAACACACGACCTGGACTTTCCAATCCTTCCCACGTTCACCGCCTGATTAGGCTCGGCGGGGAGGCGTCATGCGATGGTCCGGATCCTCTTCGGTGTACCAGTGGCATGGTGGATCAGGGGCTATTACCGGGGAGGCGTCATGCGATGGTCCGGATCCTCTTCGGTGTACCAGTGGCATGGTGGATCAGGGGCTATTACCGGGGAGGTGTCAGGCGATGGTTCGGATCCTCTTAGGTGTACCAGTGGCATGGTGGATCAGGGGCTATTACCGGGGAGGCGTCAGGCGATGGTTCGGATCCTCTTCGGTGTACCAGTGGTATGGTGGATCAGGGGCTATTACCGGGGAGGCGTCATGCGATGGTTCGGATCCTCTTCGGTGTACCAGTGGTATGGTGGATCAGGGGCTATTACCGGGGAGGCGTCATGCGATGGTTCGGATCCTCTTCGGTGTACCAGTGGTATGGTGGATCAGGGGCTATTACCGGGGAGGCGTCAGGCGATGGTTCGGATCCTCTTCGGTGTACCAGTGGTATGGTGGATCAGGGGCTATTACCGGGGAGGCGTCATGCGATGGTTCGGATCCTCTTCGGTGTACCAGTGGTATGGTGGATCAGGGGCTATTACCGGGGAGGCGTCATGCGATGGTTCGGATCCTCTTCGGTGTACCAGTGGCATGGTGGATCAGGGGCTATTACCGGGGAGGCGTCAGGTGATGGTTCGGATCCTCTTAGGTTTACCAGTGGCATGGTGGATCAGGGGCTATTACCGGGGAGGCGTCAGGCGATGGTTCGGATCCTCTTCGGTGTACCAGTGGCATGGTGGATCAAAGGATCGTACCGGTGAGGGGATCTTTTGGGCTATCTATCCCCTCCCAAAGGTTTAATTTATTAATAATGGAGAGGACCAACCCTTTAATTCAGTCGGTAACTTATCTGCCTACTGAGCTAAGGGGCACGACTTTGAGTCCAGGCATGGCCAATATTTTTATAAATTTTGGAAAAATTTCTGTAAATATTTAAAAAATTGTGACATATGGATTTCCCATTTCACAGTGATGAATTAAAGGACTGGAGGCTGGTGGTCGTGTCTGTTCTAGATATAAGCTAGTTTGTAAGTCGAATGCTGATATAATCATTTGGTTCAGAAAGTGCACGTCGCTATACCTTAAAACAATATTAATCCCGTGTATTATTTTATAGTTCTTGTCAATGCTCGGACAATAAACTGATGTGAATCTTATAACATCCATAGAATCTATGTCTATAACTACCTATAGATAAACTGTAAGTTAAGTCAACAATAGTTAAATTAAAATGAAATGAATTGTGATATTCTGTGAGGGAACTTCAACTCTAGAAACAACAGGTAATACCCTACCTCTCTCTACCCCCTTGTCCCCCTTTCCTCATATCCAACTAAATATATTGGTACGGCTATTGTCTCATGAAGGTATTATTTACCCGTTTCGGTTGTCGCATGGTCTAAGGTGCTACTTTCGCAGTAGACTAGACTACTGATGACGGGGAGATCCAGGTTCAAGTATTGGTCGGGTGTACTGGGGAATGTTTACCAAGATGGTTTTACAAACTCACTCCATTCGAATGTGGCTACACTTCTTATAAATATAATCTTCATAACTGGTAGTAAGTCATGGTCATATAGACATATATATAAATATGTGTACCTATATTTATATATAAATATGTGTATATATATATATATAGGTACAAATATTTTCTGAGATCTCAGGAAATTCCCAGGCTCCTTTTAGACCATCGGTACTCTGTACCCTCGGTACCCCCCTCTCATAAGGCCTGGAACAATATGGGCTCAGGTAGTATAGTTTTATATATATATATATATATATGAGAGAGAGGTACCGGGGGTACATAGTACCTGAGCCCGGGTGTCTAAAAGGAGCCTGGGAATTTTCTGGGATCTCAGAAAATATTTGTATATTATATTGAAGAATAGCATTCACACTTACATTATTAGTACTATTACTAACTTATTAGTATAATATTTTTTCTATTGGTTTTCTCCTTTTATTAGATATAAAAGTATGAATTATATGTCTTTTTTATTTTTATTTTTTCATTTAGGATTAATTAATTAGTTTAGTTTCTTTTTTTAGAAGGGATTAATTGAAAATGAAATTGGGTTTGAAAAAGCTTTGTACCCCTTGATAAAATTCATCTCAGAAGTCCTGTGTACAGGTGGGCATGCGGTCTAAGACATCAGCTTAGTGATAGACGGGATGATCCTGTGGTAGGTAGGTTGAGGTTCGAATCTGAGAGGAGTATATGAAATGTGGTATGTGAGGAAAGAGGTTTGCCCGTGTGATTTATCACTGTAGGTTTCCCACCGCGTATCCAAGCTAATGTGAGTTTCCTTCCTCTTAATGACCTTCATCCTGCTCCTTAGATTAAGTCGCTAACAACAATGTGTGGAACGTGATACTTTTATTTAAGAAAATACAACTATATTTAAAGTTTAGATTGATAAATGAAGTTTATAGAAAGTCTAAACACATTAGCGTGGAGAGAGAATGGACAAACAGTGACAAACTATCCCCCTTCCACCCATCTTGGAGTCGAAACCTGACCGCTTCATCATTGTAAAACAGACTAAATGGGCTTGACGGATAGTCAGCATGACCACCGATGTTGGTTAGCTATTATTCATTTTAGCACTACGTTTTTACTACTCGTTTAGATTATACACACCACACACACAATATATATATATGTGCGGTATAATACTAACTACACTAAAATGAAAGAGATAAGGAAAACGAATTTATAGGAAGTGTACCCGCATTTGTATGTAGGGCTAAATTAACAAAATATAAAAATAGAACACACAGCCTCAGTATGCCTGACGGGAATTTGAACCCCAATCTCACCGTCACTGGAGATCTGGTCTATTGAGAGAGTGATGACCGCAGCTGGTCAGTCAATTATACTTGATTGTAAATATAAACATAATCATATCAAATATTATCATAGTTAAACACCCATAATGGTACAATGTGAACAGAATGTATTTCGACACGTCTTGGATAGAATGAAGTTAGTCTAGTGTTAGCCATCCTAATCACCCAACCATGTTAAGGTGAATACATATAAAATGAAAATAATGTTTAATATTATCAAAATTCAACATTATTATTATTATGTTTTCTTTCTTACGACAGGTCACTCTTCCTTTTGTCAGTGAACCTAGACCTCCAATGCACCCTGTCCTCTACCTCCTCCTTCAGCTCCCAGAATTTTCTTATTTCCTTCAAGTCATCTAATATTTGAATCCTGTAAAGATTAATAAAAACTTCTCAATTGATTCCAAGTAGACTTAAGAAGTTTTACTCCCATGGCGAGGCCACGGTTCAAATCCAGATTATGTGTTTTGGGGACTAATTTCCACATTTAAATTACCAATCTATATCAAAGATAATTTTGGTGGATTTAATCTAAACCACCCTAATAATTACCATGCTATGCTTAAATTCTTAGTAATAAAATTTTCAAACTAATTAGTGATAACCATCTGGAAGACAGTTTTTTATCACCGCGTCTTACCACCCATTCGGGCTATACGCATATTTGCTAATTTAGCTAATAGTTTCAGTGATTAGGAAGATTATATTTAGATAAATTGTACCCATATTTGCGTGGAGGGAGAGTGGAAAATAATTCTTTAAAGACCACCTTCAGTACACGGCGGTATAAGAGATTTTAGCAACCAGCCGGCCATTAAGAGAAAACGATATACTTGAAACGAAGAGGCTTTTGGGAAAAAAATATTTTTATTTTTTCCTAAACTAGTGCGTGTTTCAATTTTGATGGCTGGGAGGAAGAAGATTTTAAATCTTAAACCACTTTTAGTTTTTATTTCTCAATATTTTCTATTTCAAAATAAAATTTAATTTACTCTTAATTTAAGTTCATTTCGTGGCCAGCCCTTTCACCATTGCTGCGTTGTGTTGGTAATCTATTTGGACTTGTGGAAAAGAACATTTTACAATTGTTTTAGACAAGTGACCAATATTTTTTTTTAATCAAAGTCATTTTTTTTCATCATCAACAGAATTTTCTGCTTTCATCAAAAGTAATTGCATAATTTTCTTTTTCAGTGAAAGTGAAATTTAAATGTAGCAACAATAAGCCGACAACCTAGTGATGAACCAGACACCATCCATTTCAAAATTTGGAACGTATTTTGAAACTATAAAAGGAAATAAATTTCCTACATTTTGTTGCTTTCAACATGAATATTTTTTTTCTTGGTAAGATACAGCCAAATTTTAGCATTATTTTTATTTCATCAGCTAATCACAGCCATACTGCAACTATTTCACAATTTAAGGAAAAACACAAACAAGATAAATGCAGATACATTATCTATTCGAGAGCATTAATTAATATGTAATTTAAAATATTAATACAACTATGGTTATTTTGTTTGTTGACAATAGTAAAATGTTCGTTGTTAATTTATTGATAGTATAAATATTCTATTTATTGATCTTTATTGTAAATTTTTCTTTAAATTGACAATATTAACTATTTTATGATATCTATGTCTTATCAAAGAGCTTTAAATTATTAGTTACTATTTGTTTGGTTGTAATATTAAATTGTAAAGCAGTTCGGAAGTCCAAAGCTAGGATTGTGATTTTCAAACATTGAAACATAATAATAATAATAATAATAACAATAATAATAATAATAATAATAATAAATAATTGTTATTATTATCATAAATAATAATAATAACATGCATAACGTTTTAAATTATTGTGTACAAATTATTTCAGTTTCATTTAGTACTAATCATTCAGTAAATGTTATGTATATTTTTTATTGTTTGTTCATGTGTATTTCTTTAAGGCTTGGTAGAGATTATAGCTCAGTCATTTCTGTAGTACAATAAATTTAAGGATAGATCAACCCTTGTTGAAAATAAGTTCCTGAGCACACCTGTGGAAGTTCCAAGTCTACGTTTCTGTATATTCATACCGACTGAGTATAAGGGCAAATTAATCATACTGAATACAAGGGTAAATTCAGGATTATATCATATATTGCTAGACACACATTATTTACAGTTCTATTCAAATACTAGTTTGTAGATCTAAGTTTGTCTATAACAGACTGAGGTATAATATATTAGCCAACCTAACAAAATCGAACCTTAAATATTTTGTTGATGCATGCAAGGAAACATTAATTTTATTTATAAGGTTATGTCATTTGATGCTTCGCAACATTAGCTCTCTTTTAATTAAAATAGTAATCTGTTTGTAATGAATACATATACACCGGCGCTCTAGATAAATCTAGAGACCCCGAATACGTAGACAGGGAAAACATTCAAAGATAAAGAACACGTAAAAACAAAAGATAGAAATGCATGTGAACAAATTAGTTTTAATGAGACCAGTTAACAACAAACACATAGAGAAATATCAAAGCACCATCCAGTTTGTCAAGAAGAGGCCTATAATGTTGGCCTAAAATCAGTGACTCTATTAAAAGTAAACAAGTAGCCTCACTCATGGAGTTAACATGGCGTGAAGCGCCAATTTCTTCGCACAACAGGAAATACCCTGTTTTTGCTATATACTAGTAGTCCCTTTCTTAAATACTATTGCTGCATTAGTCATAAGACAATTTACACATAATTGAAAATTATACACAATACAAAAACAAGTTAATTAGTTCAGCGAATCAGCAGCCCTATTTTAAGGGAGAAGACCACCCACGCTAGTGATGCTAGCTTTATCTTTCTCAGCTGAGCTACAGAAGTTTTAAGAAGTGAAGAGTTTATTCCAGTCACACATATTCCGGTTAAATAACACGCGAAAGTTCCAATTTAGGGTTCTAGGCCTGAACACAAAATGGCCTGGCAAGCAACCAATCGGTTTTAGCCGGGATCATGAAAATTAAATCTATTAAAGGTTAGCGATCAACAAATAGGTCAATAAACGGCCTCTCAAAGTAGGTTGATCTGATAGCAAACGAACGCGAGCCATGCCGGATGGGCACAACGACCCACAAGCTGAGTACCACAACAAGGTGAACAACAATATTTAAACCACATAATACACGCGAGCCATGGCAGATGGGCAGAAATACCCACAAGTTGAGCACCGCTAAAAGGTGAACAACAATATTCAAATCACATAATAAACGCGAACCATGCCAGATGGGTAGAAAGACCCAAAAGTTTATCACCACAACAAGGTGAACAACAATATTCAAATCACATAATAAACGCGAGCCATGCTAGATGGAAATAAAGACCCACAAGTTTAGCACCGCAACAAGGTGAACAACAATATTCAAATCACATAATAAACGCGAGCCATGCTAGATGGAAATAAAGACCCACAAGTTTAGCACCGCAACAAGGTGAACAACAATATTCAAACCACATTATAAACGCGAGCCATGTCAGATGGGCAGAAAGACCCACAAGTTGATAACCACAACAAGGTAAACAACAATAAGTCGTGAGGCACCCAGATTTACCCTAGGAACGCCAACCAATACCTAACTAGATATAACCATCAGGCCTGGAACAACCTAAACAGCCCCTTTCATGCTTGAAGGCCCTGGAGCAGAATTGAGCAAACAGGAAAGGTTTTCATTTAAAAAGGTTTACTGTAATGAGAAAAAGAGGTAGGCCTACGTTTTAACTAACAAGGGTTACACATACAAACAAATGGGGTACAGAGTTGAGAAAAAAAGGGGTATGTCTCGAACAAAAGGGGGGAAAAAATTAGCGAAAGGAGTGCTTATTCAATTAAAAAGGGGTACAAAGTTTAGAAAAAAGCGTACGTATCAAGAAAAGGGGTGCATTTTCGAGGCTACTTAGTAAAGAAAAAGTTGTTCGTGTTTAGTTAAAAAGAGGTAGCTAGTGGTGCAAAAGTGTTACGGATCCACCAAAATGGGTATGGAGCTAAAAAAAAAGTATAAGTATCAACCAAAAGATCTATATACAAGCAAAAGGGGTATATATTCACTAAAAGAGGTACGTATTGAAAAATTGGGAACACCACAGTTAAAAAGGTGTCCAGAATTGAGGAAAAGGGCTATGTGTCTAAAAAGAGGGGTATGTTTGTGAGGATACATAGTTAAGCGAAATGTGTGCGTGTTCAGTTAAATAGGGGTACCTTCAGGTACACCCTCAGCCTGTTTATCTCCACGTGAGTGTGTCTCCTGGCACTTACCACCAAGCACGTAGACTAAGGTGTCAGTCTCTTATAGGTTGTTTCACTGGTATTGCCCTTAACTACCTTATATTTTTTTAAGCTTACAAGTCTCAACTTTTCAAGTTTTAGTTATAACGGAAGTTTGTGTATTAACATTTTAATGATTAAAAAAATAGAGTGCTTGTGAATATCATAACTTGATTTCATCGGATTTTTTCAAACCTAAAATTGGTTTTAGGTGTAAGATGACGTTACTCGCTTCCACGCAGTGCTTGCTGGATAAAGTTTAAATAAACAGCCAAACGATTACCACATAACCATTATATTATTTTTATACAATTTAACAAGGTTAAGATAACAATTTATAAGAGACGATCACTATTGTTATTAAAGAAGAAAGTAACTTAACTACACAGTGATGAGGATCCATGCTAAAACTCTAATTGTTAACAAATAATTATCCTAGAGACCCACCACTGACTCACAATTAGGAGGATCAATGTTATCCTTATGAAGAAAGTGGCTTATATCTATGGGATCTATGGTAAAACTCGAGATAATTGCTAACCCCCAAAAATTCTTGACCCACCATTGACTCACTATAAGGAGGATCACTTTTATTCTTATGGGAGAAAGTCATCACCTATGCCGCGAGGAGGACCAATGTTATTCTTATGGAGAAAGTAATCTTTCTCTGCGGTAAGGAAGTTCAATGCTATTCTTACCAGAAAAATTCATCCACCTCTACCATGAGAAGGATCTATGTTATTCTTATCGGAGAAAGTCACCCACTATTGCTGTGAAGAGGACCAATGCTATTCTTATTGGAGAAATTCATCCACCTCTGCCATAAGGAGGATTATTGCTATTATTATCTGACAACGTGAGCCAGAATTGCCATTAAGCCTTGAAACCTTTCTCCACTGCGATAAGAACATTGATCAAAATCCTAGAATATGTTTATTCATTATTACACATTTCCTCAGCAAATGTCTGATTTTCATCATTAGAAAGGAGATTTAAAGCCTGTAGTGGAAAACCACTCTTTAGCCTTCAGATGTGAATTGGCAACAATCTCTTTGGACAGAAGGAAAAGTGTTCAGTTTTGTTGTACGGGTTTTATATGGCGTGTTGGAATTTATTTGGCAAAATGTTGTTTTTCCTAAACTGACGTCACTCTCCAGATCCATGACAGTCTCTGATGTATCATTTTATAATTACCTTCTCGCTACCTTACAAGTAGAGAAAGTTTTGTGATTGTCAAATAATTGAACTCGAGATTTTGATAAATGTCAACGTTTCATGAACCCCTAAAACAAAAAAGTTATTTTCGCAATGCCATCTGTCTGTCCGTCTGTGTGTACCTCATATTAGAGCTACACTGTTTTACCGATCGGGCAAGAGTTTTGTATCTAGGGTTTTTACAGGTTTGCACCGAGGGGTTTTTGGAATTAGCTATTTATTAAATTTAATTTCTAAGCATTGTTCAATATTCAATCAAAATGGCTATTCTCAATATTTCGTCAAAATGACTTTAATAGTTCCGTACTGATGCATAAATTCTAATTTTGTATAATATCTCTGTAACTCTCTGAGATATTATACAAAATTAGAATATTTTCAAGATAATTAATTTCATATCTTTGAAACTTGTATATATTATATATATATTTATATACTATATATATAATACTATATATAGTATATATATGTTTATAGTATATACTATATATAATATATAATATATACTATATATATTATATATTAATACTATATATAGTATTAGTATATACTATTTATAAATATATAATATATACTATATATATATATACTATATATACAAGTTTCAAAGATATGAAATTAATTATCTTGAAAATATTCTAATTTTGTATAATATATACTATATTATATATAGTATATTATATATATATATATATATATATATATATATACTATATATATATACTATACTATATATATATATACTATATATAATATATACTATATATACTATATATACTACATATAGTATATACTATATATACTATATATAGTAAGTTTTCGAAAACTAAAGTTATTGCGACAGTCAAAAAATGTTAACCAAAGATGTTGATGGATTTCAACGTTTCATGATCTCTCGAGCCCTAAAAAGTTGTTTTTGCAATGCCATCTCTCTGTGTGTTTGTCTAACCCTAAAATTAAAAGTAGTCTTCTAAATGGCGAAAGGATAAAAAATTGATTTATCAAAATCGGCTCTAACCATTTTGATTAAAATTCGTACTTAGCCATTGAATAACATTATAAACGAAATCGATATTTTCATTTTCCCGTGAAAATGACTTTTAGGGTAGTTTACAGAAATGAAATTTACATATCTCTGCAACTATTTGATATACCAAATAACTTATGATTGCAAAATTGTAGAACTATTAAAAACAAAACACTTTTATTTGAAATATATTTTTATAAAACTAATTGCTTCTGAGATATTGGCAACTATATTAATACAATTTTTTGAGCTTCGGTTGTTGTACAGAGATAGTAAAGTTTTAATGCAGCTCTTATATATAATTTGATAAGCCTGTTTCCGGTAGTAAAAATTACTGATCAGATTTTTACAAACGACCACTCATTTTAACGGCTGAGAGTCCAGGATGTCGGAAAAAAATAGTGGTTTTCCAAGAAAACCCGATTTTCACATAGAATTCTCAGTTTTTCATTCTTCGTTTTATCACCGTGGAGACAGTTATTTGCTGCATGGCTGTGAATCTCTAATCAAAATATCTCTCTCTCTCTATTTTTTTTTTTTTAGAATTTATGACCTAGATATGTTGCTCAAAAATATATAGAAAGAATTGATTGATACAATTTGTTAGGTTTATTGATGTAATAAACTAAAATTGCAGATCAAACTGTAAAATTAGGTTAACTTACGGTATAACATATTGTCAAATAATGAACATTACACATTTAATAAATAGTTCATCATATATTTAGCAGTATATTAGGTGATGATAAGTCTAAAATACATGAAAACACGTTAAAAATGTTTAAAACTTACAGATACCAAAACAAGTTAGACAAAACAATGTTCAAGTTCATGTAAATTCAGAATTAAAATTATAAAAATCTGCAAATAGGTTATGATTAAATGATTGCGTATGAATATACAACGACTTTAAGATAAACAATATTGAATGAAACAATGTTTAAAGCGTAGATAGTTATTAGAGTTGACAAGTATAAAATTTAAAGTTATAGGTTAACCAATTTGAAACGGATTATAATTGATGTAGAAAACTTTGTAGTATTCTAAATCTTATCTGTTATTTATTGTCCCAATATACCTTTTGCTTTTCCAGCATTGTAAAGATGCTAGAATACTCAATCCGACATGTCTAGACACATGGGTGTCATAATCATGGCAAAAAAGTTGTTATGAAGGACACTAAGTGTTGGTACGACAGCGAGATGTTGACTCAATCTTCTCTATTCTTCTTAGCTATATAGGTTCTCCTTGCTTTTAAAATGCAAATAACATGACTACGAGTTAAAATAATTAAATCACTCAGTTCTTTTTTTATCATTTTATCTTTTGATCAATTTTCAACTTTGAAAAATTTGCGCACCACTTGAATAGTTCCTTTACAATTTCACCAAATTTCAGATTTTTATCTCAATGAGAAGTGCTAAACATTTTCTGAACAAATATACACACTTACAGAAGCCACTATACTTTTATTAATGCAGATTATAATGTCTTGTTAGGAAAAATGGCCTTTCAGAAAGCTATTTATCAGAAAATGAGGCTATACTTCTAATACCCCAATGATAAACGACTCAATCTAAGGAGGTAGGGATGAGGAAAGCTTATTGGAGGTACCCACACTGGTGGGGATGGGTAAACCAACTCCAGTGCATCCCAATCATGGGACATTTTCAAGATTTATAATCGCGTGTCTACCTGTGCTGGTATAACCCTCTCAATGATTGTACTGATAATAAGAAAATATTAATAATATTCTTAGGACACAAAACGCTGCAAAACTCGTTATGAATCTACTTGCTACACATTCATCTGAAGGTTGGATCATATCATTCATAAAGAAGCTTTACAGCTTTATTTTTTTAAAAAAAAACACAAGAAACAGATCCACCCACTCGTGACTATCAAAATTTAAATTTAGCTTCCTGTTGCTTAAGATCCACAGGTAATCAGTTACTATTTAATGTACCAACCTGAGTTCGCAATCAACCGGTGTGTACTAGGAAATTGGATCACGCCGAACCAGTAATTAATGGTCAATTATCATGTCCTCAGCCAATTATAAAAGAAAAAACGGGAGTACAAAAGGCAACATTAACGAACATTAATTATCGTACGAGAATTATTTACGAGTATTTGTTTTACATAAGGCACCCACGTTTTAAAGAATCTGGTTTTATCTTATCTGCAAGATGTATTATTCTAGAGAGTACTGTTCTGAAAGAAACCAGACCACCTACAAACTGATTTCTGAGTTGAGTTGAGGAGGAGGAGGAGGAGGGAGGGGAAGTAGCATACAGCCACTCTGTGACGTCAGACAATAGTTTGGTTCCTGGTAAGAGCTGTTTTTCTTTTTTATTAGGTTGCAACTCTTGTTTCTGATCTAGCAAAGATATCAGGACATATGCAAATTTTATATATTTTTTTTATTTATTCATTATACAGGTGACCTGTTTCAAATAGGTTGGCTGGCGCCTAGGATAACGGTAGTAGTGAACTTTGAATCACAATCTTCAAGCCCACCATAGATTTGAACCAAAGCCACTTAGAGATGGTAAGTCATAATCTAAAGAGCTCCTCAAAGGTATTGACCAAAACTAGGCTCTAAGTTGTATTTGCATGCAAATGAAAGACCATTGAATTGTTAGGCACAAGCCATTGAGTACTTTGCATTTTTTTTAAACTGCTTCAACCCTTTACAAAATGTTAGAACACATCTATCTATTTATTTTTGTAGACGCTACCTGCACTGATGGGCACAAGGTATTCATATCAAGCACATTTATTCTGATTTGATGTCGATTTAAAGGCCAAGGTTCGAATATTGGCTAGGCATATTGAGGATGGTTTTACCTAAATGGTTTCCCACTCTCTCTCTCTCCATGAAAATTCGGATACATTTCATCTGAATTATATTTTCCACATCCCCACCAATAATACCAACGCAAACTTACAAGAGTTTGGAAATGTTTGTATTAAGGGTATTCTTTCTTCACGTTCTGAACCAACTGATAATATCAGCACACAACTCCCCCGATGATAAATATACAACTTGGAATAGATAACACTAAACTTCCCATTCCTGCATCGTCTCAGCGCTAGTAAGTGAGGCTGCAGGATCATTACGGTTTCTAAGGAACAAAAAACCGAAACAGGGACCATGAAATACTTATTTGGAGGACCAGAATGGTAAAATATATTTAGTTTCAACTTACTGTATAGACTGACGATGAATCTGATTTATCTAATGGTTCTAGACATTTCGCACTTTATTTTAAACTCAACAGGAAGGTATTTCCATCTGAGTGAATGTTATATAATTTAAAGTCTCTGTTACTCTCCCCACAAGCTCACAATAGACTGGATTTCAGGTAATGGGAAGGTCTAGGTTTGAATCTGGGTGGGGTGAATTAGGGGTGGTTTACACTTGTGGTGTGTTAATGTGGTTTTCCCACCCCCTCTCCAAGATAATGCAGTTGTATTTACTCTAAATATCTACATCAACCCTACCTCATGGATTAAGCCGTTAGAATAACAGGCAAAGATTTTTGTGTGGATTTTTCTTAAGGATCGTAATTAACTTGTAAGTTAAAATGAATCAGATTTACAATTTCTTTTCTAACCAAGATTATCAACTGCTATTGAACTTCAAAAGAAACCAAACCAAAGAGAAGGTGTACAAAACTGTTTGGGTCTGAAATTGGTGCCCATGTGCCCTCGTCATAGCTAGATGTTGGATGGGACCTAACATATTTTACCTGTCCCATCAATGTAAGATACTACACCAAAGCATCTCCTCTCAAACCACCTTCTTCTTCGTTAGCGAGAATAATGTAAACTAGTTCTAGGGGCGCCTTACCCCTCCCCCCTTCAAACTGTGTTTTTACGTTAACCCCCCTGAGCCATGTTGCCAGAGTATGGGTGGGCCACCTGAAAACCCCCTCCCTCCCCACCGTATCATAATATTTCTCGTGTCGACAATGATGCTGCTGATGTTGTTAAGACCAGATCTTGTAAACGATTATGAAGGGTTATGATTAAACACTGGCGCAATGGCTTCACCCCGATGATGGCGCGGCGGTTGAATACAGATATAAATCATTATCACTTTTACTGAAACATAAAGGAGGTGGAGTATGGAAATCGTAGTGAGATATTCAGAAGAAAATTATTTGGTTATAAAATCCGGGTAGATCCTACGCTGTAGATTTTGTGTGGCGGTTTCATAACTAGATTTTTAAGGTATCTGGTGATTGTTATTCATTATAAATAAGAGTATATTTTTATTTGTAAAAACTTAAATAATTTGAGAACAGTTAACAAATTTTTTTTTAAATTTGAATTTCATGAAAAATTGATAGAAATATTTTGTTTAGAATTTATATACGAAGTATGTTTAATGTGATTAACAAGATGACCCGCCTCGGTGACGTAGTTAGCTAAAGCGCTAGTTTCATGTTGAGCTAGAGTACCGAGGATGGGGGGATCGACGTTCTAATCTTGGTTGGGTGAACTGGGGGTGGTTGTCCCTAAATGATTTTCCACTCTCCCTCCATGAAAATGAGGGTTCAATCCTCTAAATTCAACCTTCCCAATTCCTAACCCACTAGCGTAATTAGTACATATGCATAGTACCCAAATGGGAGTGAGTCGCGTTGAATAAAAAAAGAAATAGATGATGTAGGTGTAATATAAAGAAAGTGTACATGCATTTGCATGAACAGAGGATGGGATATAACTTAGGAAATATCTTCTATGCAGCCCCTGCTGGAATTTTATTTACAACCCCTTTAACTGCGCCAAACCAAACAAGATGAGACTGACGTCATTGTCCACGTACCCACATTTTTTAAATATCGCTGTTCCATTGTTTGATTGTAGCCCAAATAGTAAAAATACCTTCTTCTTTTTACTATTATTATTGGTTGTAGTAGTAGTAGAAGTAGAAGTATCAGTGACAATTTTCGCCTTTTATGAAATTTGTGTGAAGATTTAAAATACATGAAACTAGTATTTAAATTACACTTTATAGTAGTGAAACCTAATAAAGCCCATTCTTTTACAGTGTACGACTGCACAGAGAAAAAACCCTCCTTATTCGTTATGGAGTTGTTTAGTTATTTATGGTTCTAAAGCTATGATTATATTCACTGCATGCATAATGAGTTTTTCAAATGATGTGTAAGGCGACATAAATTACCGACAAGCGAGCACATGTAGGCCCAAATGGAATTTTTGTATCAAAAGCGTTGATTAATTTAAAATGCACCATTACGTAGAGGGTACATGGAAACATAAATTATAATTTGTTGAGGATATATCATAATATTTATTGGTGTTGAAAACTATTAAGTTCTGTGCAGGGAAGTTTATAATAGCGTTTGTTTTTATGTGTCATTAATTTTATATTTCTTTATGTCATGTTGGCATCTGTACTGTCTGCTATGAAATTTAAATTTTTCGTTCTTATAACATTTTATTTAACAACTAATTTATGTGTTATATTTAAATAGTTATATGTTATGCAAATAAAAACGTCATAGTATGATTACCAGAAGGAATCATTTTAACGCCAGAGTACCATATTCCACATTCATTTAAATAAATTCACATTTTAGATAAAAGGTACGGTACTTTCATCATAGAGTGTATTAAAGCTTGGAAAAAATTATCAAAAATAAGTGATTTTGAAAAAATGTACATTACCTCTAAATGACCTATATTCATAAAAAAATAATTAATCATGACACATTATTTTCAGATAATGTACTCAATTTTAACTCACTCTCTAAAGTCTTTTATTTGAGAAAAATAAAGAAATATTCTTTATTATAAAGTAAAATAGTTTCACATACCTATTTTCAACAAAATCGTTAAGAGCTATATTCAAAACATTTCAATTTTTTCAATAATCATTCATGAATAAAAATTTAATAAACTGATTTTTTAGGAAAAAAAAATTACATATAATTATTTATTTATGATGTAAAAAACTTAAAAGAAATCCAGTTTGAATCAAATTGCTAAAGATTCGTCATCAGTAAACAACCCTTGATCAAACCTTCCCTTCAAAAGTTCCTAATATGGTTTTATTTGGCATGTCAAAAATTCCCCATGTATACATTTTAAACCAAATCGTTAGAGCCAAAACTCAAGTAGCCTATACAGTGTTATTTGTCATGTAAATAACTTATTAGATATAATTAAAAAACAAGATTTTTAAAACCAATTTTCATAATTTTTTGAACTAAACATAATTATTTGTTAGTAAACTACCCTTTATTTGAGGGCTAAAGTTGAAATCAAAAGAAAGTCCATAGACATTACCCTATAACCAGTCTATATCAATTTTGAAACAAACCCATTTAACAGTTTTATATTTCTGGTCAGGGAGAGACAGACAAACATGGTTGCTAACAGAATTGTAAAATCCACCTTTTTCTTTTGGTCCGGACACAAATAAAAGGAATGGATTCATCATAATCTTGAGGTTAACATTTTCACGATTGCAATGCTTTCTATTGATATGAGAAATTGAAAATGGGGAATTTATTATGTAAAAGTGTTGATCATGGTATTTTCTAGGTCTAGGAGGATATAATTATAAGAACTTACAGTAGTATATACTTTCTCGTATCTTGAACTAAAAATGGAAACATTCAACTAGTTCTAGAAACACAACAGAGCATACATGAAGTAATTTACATTGTTACAGAAACATTTTGATACAAAAGTAACAGATCGGTCCAACAAAGAGCATAACAAATAACTCGCCATTTCCAAGACATTTAACTAAAATATATATTTGTTTTATCTCGAAAAACATCGGTTTTATCAAAATATAATTATTTCAACTATGAGTTATTTATTTATAATAGGCCTACAACCTTTCAATGATAGGTTATTTTATAAAGCTTGGATATGGACAAATTTGTAGATTACCGCTAGTGTAAAATACTCTTAAATCATTTTCCCGTAAAAATAAGATGAACAATTTTTTTTGGTAGTGTTTAACAGTTCCTTGATAAGAATTCGAATCAAAATCGTCAGGGTGGATTTCAATAAAAAACATTTTTTCTTTTTCATACTTAAGTAAACTACACTTAATTTTAACGTTTGATAATATCCAGGCCTAATTCCAAAAATGCCTCCGGAGAATTTGATAAAAATCCTAGATACCACGTCTTCGCACAGACAGAAACGTGAAAATAACTTTTAAGGTAATGAAACGTTGAATTCCATCACATTAGGTCGACTACTATCAACATATATAATTAGATTTTATTTAGTATCACATAGTATCACATAGTATTTTATTTAGTATCTCTCATAAGGGTCGATAGACAGTAGAAATAGACTACAAAGTATACAATTTTATAAGAAAGTGTTTGATCTCCCTAGTTTCATATTTTTTTCAAAAACGGATACTACTACTACTACTACTAATAATACTATGACTACTACTATGACTACTACTACTATGACTACTACTATGACTACTATTTGACTACTACTATCTACTACTACTATGACACTATACTATAGACTACTACTATGATAGACTACTACTACTATGACAACTACTATGACTATTACTACGACTACTACTACTATGACTACTACTAGACTACTACTATGACTACATACTATGACTACTACTACTATGATACTACTATGACTACTACACTATGACTACTACTATTGACTACTACTAACTATGACTATACATACTACTACTACTAAGGTGACCTGGTGGTCTAGGGGTAAGGTGTCAGATTCCTGTACTGGGAGTCCGGGGTTCAATCCTCGGTCCTGGCACAGATTTATCTGATGGCCAAACCCTTCCTTCACCTCTGACAAGAGTGTATTAATCACAACTTGTGAATGTTAGGAATGCCAAGCCTCCACCGTAGTTCGGATCCCACGTTAAACTGTAGGTCCTCCATTTCATCTCACAATCACCCTACCATTACACATTAGTGTAAGTGTGTACAACCCGAACGGGTAGTAAGACACGGTGCTAATACTACTACTACTACTACTACTACTACTACTACTACTACTACTACTAACTTGAAGTAGTAACTATCATGTGCTACAAATATAATTTAACCTTTCATTTAAAAAACACTAAGCCAATTGAGCCGAAATTTCGTAGGGCATAGCTCAAAGCTTGGGTCAAATTATGGGAAAGTTTAAACTACTTACACCACTTAACCTGAAACACCAACACAACCCCCCTCACCGCTTAGAGCCCTCATACGTATCTATGGAACCGATGGGGCTAGGGAGTCGCCCTTCGGATGAGGGTATCCACGGGCACTGGACAATGAGCCCCCACCCTCAACCACCTCAATACCCTAGACGTATCCCCCGAACTACTGGGAAGACAGGGTCACCTAAATATAACAATATACTTTCAATAATTAACTACAGACACAATTTTGTGTCCATTAATAAAACAAGAAACTGATACATGTTAGTTACTGAAGAATAAAACATCAGGTCGCTTTATCGGGCAGATAAACCAATGGATTAAACAATATTTAATAGATGAGTTGAATAAATTGCACTTAAGTGTTCTGCCATATTTTAAAATTTTATCTTAAATTAGTTTCTAATCAATCTAAGTGTGGAAAAGAAGTTAATCTGCTTAAACACGCATTTGACCGGCCTGTTGGTCTAGTGGTCTGCACCCCTGGATACCGATCTGAAGGTCACGGGTTGGATTCCCAGTAGAACCACAAGCATTTTCCATGAAAGGGGACTTGTTCCCATGGTCTCGTTAGTTAGGCTTAAACTAGGTTAAAATTTCTACTGATACCACCACTTTTAATTACTATAATCACGTCATCTAATCACGGGTATGGCGTGTTACCCAGCTCCATGGTGTAACCTGGGCAACGTTCTGTTCCCACAGAGCGGTTAAAAGTCTACATACAGGAGACCTAACTAGATTCTGCATCTGCATCTCTCACGGTCAAATGTCATTCGCCAGAAGAAAATAATAAATGTTACGGTGCATGCACTTTCTCCGCTTTTACCTAAAGACATTTACTCAAACGCGTTAGATTGTGAAGTGAAATAATAGTCTAACTTGTGAAGAAACTACACAAAGATCATAGAAATATAACTGATTTATATTATTATTTAGATCGGTCTTACTAACCGTTCGGTTATACGCTTAAGACTAACACTATGGATAGGAATTGGGAAGTGAATTTGAGGATGAACCCGAATTTGCGTGGAGGAATGAAAACATTTAGGAAAAACCCCCAGTTCCACTGAGATTCGAACTCGATTCCCCGTCCTCGGTGGGCTAGCTCAACACGACTCACCTAGCCACTACGCCACGAGGTAATACACTGTTACTTACTCTAGGAACTAGGAAACTAGGAACATTGTTACAGAAAAATTGAAAAAAAAAACATCTTTTGTCTACCAAAGAGCATAATAATAAAATTAATTTTCAAAGAGCTGAACTAAAAATGGATATTAATAATTCATTAAACTCAGAAACTATTGGTTTTATAAACTTATTTTTCAAATTAAAGAGTTTAATATTCAATATAATACAAATCTACATTGATAAGTTATTTCATATCTTAAATAGTTGCGGAGAAATGATGAAAATTGGAGAATTTATTACATTAAAGTACCCTCAAAGTCATTTTCATTAGAAAACGAAAATATCCATCTTGTTTAAAATCTTAATAATGTTTAGATATAAAATTTAATCCAAGTCTTTAGAGCCAATATCGAGAAAACAGATTCTTTCTCTTTTTGTCCTTCAGTAAACTACCCTTATATTTAGGGTTATAAATCTTATTCCAAAAACACCTCAGGGGGACATTATAAAAACCCCAGATACCGAGTTTTAGCCCAATCGGTAAAATAGTTTTGGCTCTACAGACAGATGGACAGACATACAGACGGACAGACCAACAGATGGCATTGAAAAACAACTTTTTTAGTTTCAGGTGTCATAAAACTTTAACATTTATCAAAATCTCGAGTGTGACGGTCACAATACTTTCTCTCCAAGGGGTCGAAGTAAAATAAAAATGCCTGTAAGACTATGGGGTTAATGTTTATAGTGTACTAGGTATGTTAACACATGCTAGCTTCACTACCTACATCGGTGGACACGCAGACTAAAGGCTTCCCGGTGCTCGAATCCCATCTTGGTGGATTGAGGGGGGCAAACCATAAGTAATTACTTCCTCCGTACAAATGCGAGTACATTTCCTTCCAATCTGACCTTTCGCGTCTTACAATCCATTGGGTTACAAGCTATGTACTAATTTCATTGGTTGTGGTGAAGGGTGGAGGTAGAGTGTAAATCCATTTTGTAAAATTCAGCCTCAGTACACCCGACCGAGATCCAAATCTTGATCTCCCCCTCATCGGAAGTATATTCTACTGCGAGAGTGGAGCCTTAGACTATGCGGCCACATAAGTGGGTCCCACATTCTACGATACAGTCTATATATTATCATATAGCTTGAAACCTAAGTTAACTACAGAACAGATATATTATCTATCCATCTTATCCTGAACTTCAGTAGATATTTGTGAAAGGAATAGGCCCAGAATCACCTACAATACTTATTTCGTCCTAGCCGAGTATCAAACCTGGATTCCTAATCTCAGTAGATAAACTGTATGTTGCCAACGGTTCCAAGACCTACCACGATGTGCAAGTGGACAAAGGCATCAGTCTTATAGTGTCTGATTTGCCAGTAACGGAGAGGGTTTGAACCTCAGTTGGCTGTACTGAGTAGTTTTATTCCTGAACAGCATCTCACCCTCCCTAGACAAATATACTGGTACACTTCGTTTAAGCGTTCATCCCTAAACCCCATAATACTATTTTTCTTACCTTTTTTGACCTCCTTCCGTTTTTCCCCAAGTAACACTAAGTATACCTTTACCCTGGCCCTCCCCCTCCAACCTATGTTACTTCACTTTTCCCATCAAGAGTAAAATGCCATTTCTTAATAAGGAAGCTATAGTGACACTAGCAGAAGAACTTAGATTTAATACAACTCAGAACCGGAAGCTGGGTATAACTCTGTTTACTGAAGGTAAGAACATGAAACGACAATATAATACAAGTATAAGCTCTGTGCTACGTAACACTGTTACGTACTCAAGCTCCCCTCATGTAACACCATGTAGACATTATTGCTCTCGCCCCAATACCTATAAACGGCGTTACGTGGTTTATGGCTGGCCCGAAGTTCTACCTTACATATCTTTATTTAATTAATGTAAGTATTTAATAAGACTCGAAACACGTACAATAACTATTGAGGTATACAATAGTTCAAAGAACTTCAAGAAAATCCCTGCATCAATCTGTACGAGAATAACATAACACACAGAAAAATGTCTCTATATAGGGGCTTCATCACATACAATGCTCATAGTTACACAAACCCTATTCTTGACCCCTTGTTGTAGAAATGTATATTTTAGAGGTAAATTTTTGCCAATATGGAGTTTTAGGCCATATATTTATTTGATTTTCATCTCTATAGAGTCAATTTTAGGCATTAAGAAGAATTTTTGAGTCATTTTTAAGCATGTTTTAAAAATTTCAAGGAATCTATATTGGATAAGTATATTTTTAAATACTATCTATTTTTTTAATAAATGCATACATTATTCCAAAACAGTATTTGGAATGCAGAATGAGAAGATAATGTAAGCGATGTCCGATGTCCGAATAGTGTCAGAGACCTGATCAGAGGATGTAGCTTAGAATGGATACAATGCACGGCATAAAGAATATTTTAGGAATAAGGTATTTAATTTGTAGAGAGCTACCCCATTCAAACTGTTAGTTCTGTAATTAGTATTTAAAAACTGTACAGTTTTACAAGCACCACGTCCTACTAACCATTCAGGCTGTACTAATTACGCTAGTGGTTTTAGGGATGAGGAAATATATATTTAGATTAATTGTACCTGAATTTGCGGGGAGGGAGAGTGGAAAAACATTAGCGAGAAGAACCCTCAGTACACCCAATCTAAATTAGTACCTCGATCTCACCGACATCAGCAGTCTAGACTATTGCGTGAGTAGCGCCTTTGACCCTGGGGCCACAGAAGTGGGGTAGGTTCCTACTACACGGCGCAACTTATTGCATGCAGCTTGTTGACGAAAATGTTAAGAAGCGTTGGTTTAAATGAAAGCCATTACACGAGGAAACTTCAGTTGTATGGTCGGCAATTAGTTGCAGACAGTTTCCATAGAGTGGAACTGCACGGTTAAATTTTAGCTGTCCACACTCGAGCTGGGGCATTGTTTTAACTGTTTTTTGACTGTTTTAACTGACTGTCAACTAGTTGCACGTAACAATTTGTGCAGCTGCAAGCACTGGTCAACTGAGTGTCAACTAGTTGCACGTAACCAATTTGTGCAGCTGCAAGCACTGGTCAACTGAGTGTCAACTAGTTGCACGTAACAATTTGTGCAGCTGCAAGCACTGGTCAACTGAGTGTCAACTAGTTGCACGTAACAATTTGTGCAGCTGCAAGCACTGGTCAACTGAGTGTCAACTAGTTGCACGTAACAATTTGTGCAGCTGCAAGCACTGGTCAACTGAGTGTCAACTAGTTGCACGTAATAATTTGTGCAGCTGCAAGCACTGGTCAACTGAGTGTCAACTAGTTGCACGTAACAATTTGTGCAGCTGCAAGCACTGGTCAACTGAGTGTCAACTAGTTACACGTAACAATTTGTGCAGCTGCAAGCACTGGTCAACTGAGTGTCAACTAGTTGCACGTAACAATTTGTACAGCTGCAAGCACTGGTCAACTGAGTGTCAACTAGTTGCACGTAACAATTTGTACAGCTGCAAGCACTGGTCAACTGAGTGTCAACTAGTTGCACGTAACAATTTGTGCAGCTGCATGCACTGGTCAACTTAGTGTCAACTAGTTGCAGGCAACAAGTTGCCCCGCGTAATATGAAACTTCAAACTGTCGTGACACACAAATTTGACTAAATTGAGATAATTTCGTGCTTAGATTTTTGGGCTATATATCCTATTTATTCTATTTAGATTTCGTATTCCCCAAATATTTATTTGTCTATTTTATTTTTGAAACAAACAGAATGTTGTAACTTCCAGCTACACTTATATTTAGTGGTAATATGTAAAACCAAATATACTAGGGCTAAGAAAATGTTATATTACCCGTATGGTAAGCAGTCATTTTACTCGTATTAGCAATGACAACACGTTATATCCCACACATTTGAGGATTGTGATAATATAGAGTAGACCTCGGTAATATTGGGGTAAAGTGCTCGCCTCTGGACCCGATGTTCGCGGGTTCAAACCCACAGGGGTTGACACATTTTTCTTGTGTGTTATATCCGTAGCACAACATCCTTCTGAGGGGAGGTATAACCGTTGGTCCCATGTTGATTGTGGTACGTAGAAAAAATACGTAGAAAAATACGTAGAAAAATTAAATATAAAGTATGTTATATCTAAAGAAACAACATTATTTATTTCACTGGGACATTTTAATATACCATTTTCTATTTCAAACAATGTATAAGATTTTATTCTGCCTTCCGTAAAATTTAGTCGTTGCTGGTTAATTAATATATAAATGTATATTTCCATTTAATAGACAATACATTATATCATATCAGGCCTATGCCATTGAATTTGTTAACTATATAGTAGTACATCCATTACGTATTAATTAAATGTGAGTTTCATGCTCAATGAAAAAGCAAACGGTCATAAATATAATTATCTAAATATTTTAAAGGAACACAATTATTATAATAATACATTTTTAAATATTTATCTTTATGTACAGAAACTATATTAAAAAAAAATGAAGCTACACATTGATAAAATTTGCCTTGTAAATCACTCTTATAAGCTTATTTTAAGTTTTTTTATTTAAATGTCTAGATTTGTCAATGAATTTATCTAATTTTTCATCTGTGCGCACCGTGTATTTCTAACATTTCGATATATACGCATATTTAAACTAACGCGATGGGGATAAGAAAGATAGAATCTATAATAAATGTACCAGCCTTTATGTGGAAGGAGAGTGGGGAACCATTTAAGACAACCCGCTCCCCTCCGTTACTTACAATCCAGTATAATATGTGTGTGACGTGTTAGACCGATGCAGGCTACTTAGTGTAATTCCAGGCGTAATGTGGTAATGACCCTTCCTGTTAAAGCATCCGTAAAATCCGGTGTAAAAAAGTCATTAGCACCCAAATGATCCCCTCCCTGTGAGAAACACATTTTTTTCCCTCCCAAGTTCGCGGATCGTTAATTATCAAAGGTCATGAATTCTGACAAACATGTCTTGGAGCACCACTGAATTTCTTAAATCCAACCGTTTTATAACCTTTTTGGTTCTTACCGACACCTTTTTATTCGGGGTGTTGATTGAAGTGCGGGCCCCAGTAGCACCGGCCGGTACACTCACCTTCAAAACAAAATTATCTAGTCCCGAGATGATGAAGGAATCACTTAGGGACTCAGTGAAAAAAGGGACCAAGTCCTAAAAATATTTGATTCAATTTGAGAAGAGATTAAAAAAAATTACATTTTTAAAATAGAATTGTAAATATACGGCATATAAGAACCGCCCTAAAAAAATGTTATGAACATTTAAAAATAATATTTCTCTTAATTATTTGAAAAGAATAAGTAGTGTTGATGTAGTTGTATGTTTGCTAAAACTACGAGTATATTATTCTTGGTATTTATTTAAGTAATATTCTAAAAAGTTTTTTGTTCCGTGAGCATTAGTAAAAATACATTACAACTTTTTTCGGCATAGGTGGTTGGGGTTAATTTTGTAAAAAAATGTTTACCAAAGCTTAGCTATTCTCAATAATGATTTGGGCCAATTTATATAGTGCCAGTTTATACCTTACCTTATATCTATGGTTGAGAGCCAAGGTAAGGGAATGTGGTTCTATATTAAATATTGTTTTGTCTTTTTTTTTGTTCATAATTATCGGAGTTAGAATCTCAACCGGGTTTATTGAGGTGGTTTTTCCTTAGTACTTTACTCTCAAGTCTCAAACGTTTCCTTTGAATTCTATCTTAATCATCATCATCACTAGTTTATCAATCGTGCGATTGATTTGCTGCAGCTATCAACTTTTCCTATCATGGGCCAAATATTGTACATTTTAGTACCATACACATCCCTACCTTATTAATGTAAATATGCAAATAGTTGAATATAAAATGTAAAGCACAAGAAAATATATAATTTTCAGTAAAATCAATAAAAGATTTATTTTATTTTGACTAAAAGCATTGAACAAAATTTAAAGACTTACCGGTCATGACAAAGGATCACTTATAAGTTTAATAACCAACCGGTAGGAATATAGTCCGTTTTTCTTTGGGCAGTATTCCTATCAAGAACGTTCACTTCCATCGACAACCTTTAAAAAAAATAAAGTAATATTGCCACACAATTGAAGAAGAAAGAAAACAAAGACGGAATTACGAAGCAGAAAATGAAAATAGTTAAAACTTCAGACATGAGCGCTGGTCATTTGAAGGCACGATTAACTCTTACGCAACACCAGTTAAATCTAAAAGTAATATACACATTTTGATAGACAGCCTTATTCTGTAAAATGCTACTGATTAAGGGGGCCCCTCTAGCAGAGTGACGAGATTATTTGCATTCATCCAGAAATTCTACTTATTTAAGAAGAGATTTATTATTTAAAAATAAAGTTCACACCAAAATTAAGATTAAAGATTTCAACATGTCACTATATAAATTGTAAGCTTTACATTATAATTTTAATACATTAAAGAGTTAAACAATTTATTGAGTTAGATTATTTTCAACGACTCTTCCCGCTAAATATCACATTTATGAGATTTAAGTATCTTGTAAAATACATAGCTCAATTCTTCCTTAAACAAGTAATTCATATTTTGATAGAGTCACTCCAGGTAGTTCTAAGATAGCACTATTCAAAAAATTCCAATTTTTTTTCGATAACATGAATGAAATCAGGTTTTTAAGTAAATCAGGTGTGCTGATTACAAAATTGATAAGAAAAACTTCGTAGCACGTACAAATTTTATGTTTCTAGACTATAGCCCATAAAAATAATATTACTACCTGCCTGTTATGAAGGTTTTAGTGTTTAAAGGGTTTGACAAAGATTTCATGTTTAATAATAGGTGAATATTACCTACACTCCCTTACAGTTTAAAAGACACATCATTTTTGAAATATTTTTTTGTCATTAAATCTTACATTTAAAGGAACTACATAGAAATGTTTGGGATCTATTAACTTACGGTTATTTTCTTCTTTTACGCGGTGTTTCATCTTCCCTACCTGCAGTATCGGCTATCATTGTTAGGTCCCACCTTCTATTGATATCGTTACGTCCATTTTAGCAATGTCCTAATGAAATTTTTCCCTTATTCGTCACTAACGGTTCCTTGGTTTCTCGGGAAAGGAGTTCAGATGTGGATGTAAGTAGAGGATTTTTAATAACATCTGACATCCTAGCTTCTGGAGTTATTTATTAGCTCTTGTACAATTTGAGGTTAGTTCCCTCTTTTTCTCGCCCATAAAGCCGTGGACCACTGATTTAAATGATTTCCATTCAGCCAATTCAATTGATTTGTGTTTACTTCCGAAATTTTCGTCGAACAAAGCTTTTTTTTATTCATGGGCCGACAAAGATCCTGTCTATAATTTTGTCATCACTTAGAGCAGTAAACTTCTTTCAAAAATGAGAACTTCATACTTGTTCAAGCTTAACAAATTCTTCATAAGCCCCAACAGTATGTGCAGCGGAGGAAAAGTACCTTTTCAGGACTCACCAAGGGAGCGTTCTGTAAATATATTTTCCTGCAATCTAATCTTCTCATTACTGGCCAGTTCTTTATTATTTAGTGTTTTCAATTTCTTGACTGTCTTACAAGCGTAAAAATACTATATTTGTAAATCCTGTATTTAGTCCAAGTAAAATTCCAATCACTTTTATATCCCCACAATTTTTCCGCAAAAATCCTGTAATTTATTGCACTTAGTAAGCGTGACACACTTACATATGTTTCTTTCTTATATACTGAATGTGTAATAGGTAAGGCTTGACTTCCCCATTGTGTAACGAAACAGCTATCAAGGTTAGTTTTTATGAGCCAATCAACATTATCAATTCTTCTGGATTGAACTGAAAATAACAGTTCTTTCATTAAACCTTTTATATCATGGTAGACGCAAAGGCAACCCTGGATTCTGTAGTAGATTGAAAATAATTTGTGTTTTTTCTGAAAGCGTGTGTATTTAGACAACAACTTCCACTGCTGCAGTCTTGATCCCAAAAGCTCTGCTTGATGCTTGGATCCTACTCTGAAACTAAGGAAAATTCTTCCCTGTTTGAGGGTGAATCAGGAATTGGGAGTTAGTCTCCATGTGGCACTGTCTTTATTGCATAATATGGGATGTTTGGATACCTTATTCTAGCTTTGTTAGTGGATAGTTGGTCACAGTATATCAATGGAACAGCAAAATATATGCTATTCCTTTTTCTTTCGTCCATTTTATGATATTCACATAGTATGTGATACAGTATATATGTGGGGCCCAACATTTATTTTAATCTCCGAGACGACACCCAAAATGTAAAATGTAAGCTGTCTTGAACTGTATTTTTATAGACACACGCTGAGATCTCACTGTGAACTGCCCACATAATATATAGCCAAAAGTATTTGATGCATATACACATGCCCAACTCTTACTATCTCACGATATCACAACTATGAAACCATGATTTCACAAAGACAATAGGACACGAACAAGACCAGAACCCATTACCCGTCACTAACACTTAATTTCTTGCTTTTTACAATCAGACAACCCACACCCGTCTGTGAAGGTGACGCTTATCCTTCATGAGCCAGAATAATGAGAAATCAGGTACTGTAGTGCGTACTGAACAACCTCTCAAGGTCACATATACCGGGGGAAAATAGAGTTGTCGAATTTCACTTATGAAAATTAACTAAAAAATAAATGGTATGGAACTCCGCACGGACTTTTCGCTTTATTGTTTAAAAATGGAGAAATTTACTCAAAACTCGTAATAAATGTGAAACGGAAAGATATACACTTACAAACCCGATCAAAAATTGTGCTACACTTACGTAAAACATTATTTATTTGACTCCCAATTTTAAATTTTATAATTTTGTCTTTTTTAAATTAGAGTTACATTTGTATATTTGGACAAAAAGATCGATATTGTGGTCCACAAGGGTCAACACTTCGTATTAAAATTTCCTTTTACCATTATCAGCAGTTGCACATCTTATGATTATATCATTACTATTAAATTCCTCATTTATCAATTAAAACTAATAAAAAGCTAAATACTAGCTATTGATCTAAAATGATAGATATAGATCATTGCTGTACAAATATTTCCCTAAGAGGTAAAGAAAATAACACCAACATTTTGGGAGACGACTTATTACTTACTCTATGGAATTAGAGCACTATTGCAGTTAAACTAAGTAGTATATCTGTACAAACCAAGGCTCACAATTGGCATTAATATATTTGCAATATCTCAGAAACTATTGGTTTTATAAAGATATGTTTTAAATATTTTTAAATTTTTAGCATTACTACAATTTTGCAATGATAAGCTATTTAGTGTCACAAATAGTTGCTGAGATACGATAAAATTCTGCTTTTTTTAAAGTGTCCTAAAAGTAGTTTTCCACGGAAAATTAAATAGCAATTTTATTTATAATCTTAATCAACGTCTAGATACGAGTTTTAATCAAAATAGTTAAGCCGATTTTGAGAAAAACGTTCTTTTCTCTTTTTGCCCATTAGTAAACTACTCTTAATTGTATGGTTAAACAGACACATAGATATATGGCATTGCAAAAAAACTTTTTCGGTTTTGAGGGGGGGAGAGGGGGGTGGCATGAAACAGCGAAATTCATATAAAAATTCGAGCTCACTTTTTTTTAACATTCACAATACTTCCTCTGCCTGTAAGGTAGAGAGAAATAAAAAATTACTGTCAATTTCACAAAAAATATGACTTGGTGTAACTTTTCCAATAATTATGCTGATATAGACTCACAATGATCAATGAAAAAACCGTTGAGTTCATCTCTGCTACTGACAAGTGTAATTGTGTATTATTTCAGATGAATTTAATCTTCTGAGCTTCCATTCCATAAGAAAGGATGAGAGGGAGGTAGTAGGTGGCACCCTCCATACGTTTACACAGTTATGTTTCCTTCATTGTTCGAAAGGTCAATCTTATAGATCCATTATTTACATACTTATTAAAGGGATATTTTACTAAGTGAGTGTATTGAAATTATGTTTTAATTTGACCATTTGACAATTAATCTGTCTTGTATATACAGATAGCTGTCTAATGCTCAACCAATTTTAACAAAATTTGCCAGGAGCATTCTCTGAACCTAGGCTGATTAAGATATCTATATAATTTTTATATGGTTATCCATCTCAAGATGAGGCTGCTCAAAACTACCTGTTGGCTCCATAATAACCCATTGACCAATTTTATTTTAAACTTAGCAGGAACATCTTTTAAACCTAGGTTGAAAGACTTATGTTTATATGTTTTTGATATTGTGATTTTCTTAAGATAATTTCACTCAAAGAGAATAATTTTGTTTAGTATTACATCTCAAGCTAATTGAATTTGAAATTCTAAGCAATTTATCTATTATATAAAACGTACTAATTCTAGAATTATGACATATATTGTGAGACTGAAATCTCAATTCACGTGAACATTATATTTTCTATGAATATAATGTGATATTGAGTAGAGTATAACATTTTTACTTTCTCTCTATCCCTCAAACAGAGTATATTATGATCGTCAGCAAAAATCTAACTCTAGATTTAGAAAAATATCAACGTTTCATGAATCCCTGAAACAGAAAGGGTTGTTTGCAATGTTCACAAATCTTACGAGCTTTAAATATTTCTATTTTAATATTAAAGAAAGGGAAAGTATATGAGGGGCCCCATTCCAGATATTTTTTCTATCCAACTTGAGCACCAAGGAAACATTAAAATCCAAGGAAATTTATGATGGGAGGAAATCCAAATATAAATTATATCAAGACTGTTTTCATGATGATAAGATAGAAAAAGAGATGTCTACTGTTTCCAGAACAACTAGTTAGTTCCTGACCAAGAATAAGACTATAAATATTCCTATAGATAGCAATACACAAGACTTGTTCCATTTTTCTCGCTATCTGTCCGAGCAATAAACATTTAATCACGATAATAGGTAGAGATGTGGAAACTATAATGTTAACTGAAGTGCACCCTCATTTGAGTAGAGAGATACAAAGTTGGGAAACAATAATAAAAACATATACTCAGTACACCCCGGACGAGACTTGAACCTCACCCTCTCAACCACCGTACAATCAGAGTCAATAAGCATCACGCTTAGTACGCGAGGTCATCAATGCTAGTGATCTTCTAGATAGGATCGTGTATCCATCCTTTGGTCAATTTGTTGGTAAGAGTAGGACTAATTATTACCGGGTGGTTGGCAACACAGCTATGTCGACATCAGAGGTTCATATCTTCTCTCGGTGAGAAATAGAAGAATATTTTACTAGCATAATTTTAAACATCTAGATATATTTCATACAAAGAAATATAATGAACTATCATCTCCGCACCATGGATCTTGTGGTTCAGGATGTCAACGATATTATATCGATATAGAAAATATATAGTTTTTCTTACAAATACACCGTTATATTGATATTGGTGTTTTAGTTTTCGATATATCACCAGTTTATCGATATGTTTAATGAATTTTGCGTCTTAAAGATGATGAATCAAAATAAGGAACAAGTTTTTCTCTATTTTTATTAATTTATTGAATTTTTATATTATTTCATTAAAATTTTCAACAGTTGAATAAAAAGTTTAAAATGGTTAAACGGTAATATAGCGCTATAGAATAGCAACCATTTTAATACCAGCAGTTATAGTTCGCCCAGACCAGCTCAATTTAATATATCACAAACAAACGATATATCGATATTATTTTATCTTTATATTGTAGCTTTTGATGTAACAAATGATAAAAATATTGATATATTATTGAAAAATGTCATCCCTACTACTCGTGAGGGTTCTTAATATATCACACCATATAAAATAAACATATGCACCTGTTTTGTGTATCAAAGTAATCATTGTGAATAGCCGGGAGTGCAAGGTGAGGGAGCTAAGAAATTTCCCCCCTCACATCACATAATAGACTACTAAAGTATTTTTCGCTAACCAGCGTGGAAAACGAATAAAACTATATAAGCAGTAATGAGGTCCCAAAAAGCGAATCATCTCTATAAAAAGTAACAAGTATAAAAATACAACATATATATCACTTTTAAATATTATACTCGGGAAATGTTGCTATAATGCCGTTAAAATAAACTAGTCCTCTAAACTTAACAAGTCTATATAGCCCCGAGAGAGTTTTTTTATCTAACAATCCCTTCTAAAATCTCAACAGCGCCAGCAATAATTGACCAATCCCGGCTCGTAGCGAGTATCTCCACCGATGGCATACATGCCAACTCCGTGAGAAGTAGTTCGCCAGGAATGTAATTATATATTTGATCAGTCGGACTAACCGAGCGGCCGACGCATTCATTAGCTTTCTCGTCATTACTTGATTTGTTCTTGATGTTTCATTTTTTGTTACCCGTTCGGATCTGAGAAGTGAAAGGATAAGAGTATAGATTTAGTTTATAATGATCCGTTTTTATTATTTGATATATTTATATCGTGTAATTAAATGTAAATGTTACATTTTTATTGGTTGAATGGAGAACAAAAAATAGATTTGTCATCTATAAATTACTAACGCATGTACTGTGCATTGAAGAAGTTAAAGACCATTCTTTATCGTTCTCTAGTATCAATATTATCTCTTATCTATTTAAAACCTGACCAAGTGGGTGGGCTTGCAGATGAGGGCGCTAGTCTCATATAGTTCAGTTTTCTGTGATGAGTAGGTTGGGATTAAAATCTTGGAAGGGTGTAGTCAAGTATTTTTACTTTCTCTCTATCTTACAGGTAGAGAAAGTATGGTGATCGTCAAAAAATTCGAACTCGAGATTTTGATGAATTTTGACGTTTCATGACTTCCTGAATCCGAAATAGTGGTTTTTGAATTTCCGTCTGTCTGTCTGTCTGTCTGTCTGTCTGTACCTCCAACTAGAGCCTAAACTATTTTACCGATTGATCTGAAACTTGATATATAGGGTTTTCATAGGGTTGCCCCGAGGGGTTTTTGGAATTGGATATCTACCCCTAAAATTAAGGGTAGTTTACTGAAGGGAAAAAAGAGAAAAAGTCGATTTTCTAAAAATCGGCTCTAACGATTTTGATTAAATTTCATTTATGAACATTCATAAATATTCCAAACAAAATGGCTACTCTCAATATTTCGGCAAAATGGCTTTAAGGGCTCCGGTCTGATACGTAAATTAACATTTTTTTCAATAGCTCCGAAACTATTTGAGATATGAAATTACTTAGCATTACAAATATGTATATATATTTATAATACAAATATTTTATTCGAAACATATTTTTATAAAATCAATAATTTTCAATCTATACGCAATTTTTATATATATATTTTTAGCTTTTTGGACATTAAAGCTTAAGTATTGCGATCGTAAAAAAAACTAACCTGAAATGTTGATGGATTTCGACGTCTCATGACCCCCCGAACCTTAAAAAATAGTCTTTGCAATGCCGTCTGTCTGTGTGTCTATTAAAACTTAAAATTAAGGGTAGTTTACTGAAGGGCAAAATGATAAAAAGTCGATTTTCTCAAAATCGGCTCAAATGATTTTGATTAAATTTCATTTATAAACATTAATTATATATTACAAACAAAATGGCTACCCTCAATATTTCGGCAAAATGGCTTGAAGGGCTCCGGTCTGATGCGTCAATTAACATTTTTTTAAATAGCTCCGAAACTATTTGAGATATGAAATTACTTAGCATTACAAATATGTATATATATTTATAATACAGATATTTAAACCGAAACATATTTTTATAAAATCAATAACTTTCAATCTATACGCAATTATATGAATCTTTTAACTTTTTAGACATTAAAGTTTAAGTATTGCGACCGTAAAAAAAAAACTAACCTGAAATGTTGATGGATGTCGACGTCTCATGACCCCCACAACCCTAAAAAATAGTTTTTGCAATGCCGTCTTTCTGTGTGTCTATAAAAACTTAAAATTAAGGGTAGTTTACTGAAGGGCGAAAAGAGAAAAATTTGGTTTTCTCAAAATCTGCTCAAACGATTTTGATTAAAATTCGTATCTAGGCGTTGATTAAGATTATAAATAAACTGGCTATTTTCATTTTCCTATGAAAATGATTTTTAGGGTACTTTACATAAGAGTTAATTTCCGTATCTCCACAACTATTTGAGAAACTAAACAACTTATCATTGCAAAATTGTAGGACTATTAGAAATAAAAAACTTTTATTTGACATATATTATTATAAAAGCAGCAGTTTCTGAGATATTTGCAAATATATTAATACAATTTTGTGAGCTTTAGTTGTAAACATATACTACTTAAGTCTTAACGCAATAATTCTCCAATGCCATAGAGTAATTAAATATAAGTATCTAAAAAAGTATGTTATTTTTCCTTAAATCTCTTAGGAGAAATGTTGGCATAGCAATGATCTATCTCCATTTTAGACTCAATAGTCAATATTTACATTTTTTATTGGTCAAAATGTATAAAGGAATAATTAAATATCAATGCGATGACTTGAAGATCTGCAACACCTTATAAAATGTTAAAATTTTAACCAGAAATCGAATATTTTAATACGAAGTGTTGACCCTTGTGGAAGACATTAAACTGTTTGAAATGCTCTTAGGTGGACAAAGATGCGTCTCTTTTCTCATTGATTCTATATCATTGTATATTATTGTATGCGTGTTCTTATGTGGAGTGGTGATGATACAATGTACATTATTCCGTTCAGAAATCTTACGAGTTTATAGAAAGAGAGAGAAAGTCTGTGCGGTCTGCCGTACCATTTATTTTCAAATGGGTTCCTAATTTTCCTCCATGCAAATTCGCGTACATTTCCTATTAGTTCTATTAGTTTTTACTACTGCTCTGAGTTAAAATATTTTTTGCATAGTACTAATTTATGGTAGGATCTTCATTTAGTTAAAAAAAATCTAAACTTTTCTGCTTTGACTATTTTTTTTTCATAATATGCCTTTAAACTATAAATAATGTTACTCGATTTAATATATATATATATATATATATATATATAAATAATTTATAAGCCCAGATACACTTTTATTATTAGTATTTTTTTAGCCCGGCACCCACGGCACCCAAGCTGCTCACGCCTACGGGCGTACTACGCAAATGCGGGTTTACTTAATCTAATCTCTTCCATCCTCATTCCGATCCTATTAGCATAATTAATAATGTATGCGTACAGCCCAAATGAGTACTAATATGCCGTGAAAATAAAATAAAAAATAATTTCATGAACTTTCAGTTTTCGAGCCCAGGACCCAAGTTTCCAAGTTGATCTTCCTGAACGCTCGACAAATCGGAGAGAGTAGTTAAAATGCATCTAGGTTTGATATGTTGGCTTATGTCTACAATAAGACAGGTCAAAAATGATGAACTGGTATAGAACATTTAAAAAGAAAAAAAAACGCCAAAAAGTAAGAGAGTATTTTACCCAAGATGCACGATAAAAATCTCTACTAAACACATTCTAAACAATCGATATTTTTATCCACACGGTATGGTGAGGGGAAAGGAAAGAATAACTTTCACTGGAAAAAAAATAATTTCCATATGTATAATCATCACATACAATCCACCCTTCTCCCCTTTTATCCACTAACATTTCTGGTTGAGTCAATATAGAAGGTAGTCTTTAGTAATAAATAAAGTGCAGAAACTGTTAAATGATTATTTTACGATCTCTCTTCGGGGTGTTTGTACAGAGTCTGGCTATCAGCTGGATTCATCTCCACCACTGAATAATAACAACTAACAAAAAAATCTTATAATAATAGTAATAATAATAACAACAATAGAGGCTGAGCATATCCCAAGGGAAGGAAGGTGCGTTTTTAGAAAGAGTATATAAATCAATCTGGGGAGACTCCGATGAAAGTTTAATTATTCGTATTATTATTGTTTGATTCTGTTATTATTACTGTTATTGTTATCATCATTGTCTACAATCTTTGTGGGAGATGAGAGTTAATATTTGTTTCTTGAAACACTGAAGTATTGTGTGAAAACGGTCTATACATGGTTTTCTTCTTAACATTAAACTCTGGCTTACTCCAATTAGCAGACTTAGTTATTATTTTATTAGTTATCTAGCTTTATTAAAATAAAAGCAATTTTTTTAAAATTAATTTAGTCCTAAAAACATAAGTTTTCCTATATAATTTCTATTAATTATTTTTACATTCTATTTTACTTAAAAATTAGACTTTTTATGGCTGGTTAATTTTACTAAATAAACTGGCTAATTTAAAAACATATTTAAAGCAATATTAGGGGCCAATGGCCTACCTGCCGTGTCTGTACACACTTCTATGAAATGGGAAGATTAATGGCGAAACATAGTGGGATTATATTTCCAAGATTGTCTAGTGTACTGAAAACAATATCATTAAATGCTACGATGCTCCACACTGATAATCTCGCTTCTTTATCTAATCTAAACTTATAGCTCGTAAAATAAGGAAAATTAATTAATGATAGAAACATACTGTCTGTTCTGTGAATTTTCAACTTTCCATTTTCCAACAATGTAATTAAAATATAGATTTTCTTATAAATCATAAAATCTTAGCTAAAATTAGTTGTAAAATTGATATCTGTTAACAGAATTGAACTCGGGACCTTTGTTGGCTTAGCGCACAAATAAATTTTGAGCTGGATTTTTAGACGATCACAATACTTACTCTCTCCAAGGTGATGCAATAATGTAGAATTATATGTAATACATTCTTTAAGTTATTAAAATAGTGGCATAATAAAAATCATTATTTTTTCTGCTGCGTCTTACTACCCGTTTGGTTTATACGCTTATGTACTAATTACGCTATTTGTTCTAGTGACTAGGAAGTTTATATTTAGAGGAAGTGTACCCACATTTGCTTGGCGGGAGAGTGGATAATAATTTAGAAAAACTATCTTCAACACAACTGACCAAGATTCGAACCTCAATTTCCCAGTCATCGGCAGTCTAGTCTACTGCAATAGTAGTACCTTATACTCTGCGGCCACCCTATCCCTATCTTGAACTGGTTCTATCCAGTCCACCTCATTATACCCTATCCCTATCTTGAGCTAGTTCTATCCAGTCCACCTTATTATACCCTACCCCTATCTTGCGCTAGTTCTATCCACTCCACCTCATATGAATGTAAAGAGTTATAAAGTTTAAAATATATTAAATAAGCTTGGTTGTTTAGATGTTGTCTTTTCTTATGTAAGAACACCATTTCATGTTTAATTCTAATTAATTGAAAAGATTTCGTTATTTTATTTAATATATTATAATTGCTTTTGAATATTGTAATTCAGCATAGTTAGGTACTACTTGATTGGATAAACATTGATGGCTAAACCATAAACTGGCATTGGTTTTATTTCAATAATAAAGTCAAATTGAGTAAAACCAATGCCAGTTGATGATTTAACCATCAATGTTTATCCAATCAAGTAATACCTAACTATTCCAAATTACAATTCAAAAGCAATTTTAGTATATTAAATAAAATCACGAAGTATTTTCAGTTAACTAGAATTAAACATGAAATTGCGTTCTTACATAAGAAAAGATAACATTCAAACTACCAAGCTTATTTACTACATCTTGAACATTCTAACTCTTTACATTCATATTATTGGAACCAGTTATCCATTTACACTGAAGAAACAGTAGCTAGTACCCTCAAACATAAACATTTTATCATACTTTAACACAAACTTAATAATCTCATTAAATAGCATAAACCTATCAAACACACAACTTGCAAACAAGCCCACAAATTTTATCCTAGAGCCTTAAATCTCACCAAAACAGTTTAATGCTAAAGAAGAACAGATATTAACCAAGGCTACAAATTTATCTTTCATTCCCAACCTCTTACCAACAAAATATATTGCCTTATAATTGACAGTGAAAATGTTATCCAGCACATGATCATGATTCCAAAACAAACACGACACCTTGTATCTAACTACATTCAAAATCATCAAAAGAATCCAAACAATATTAGCCCTGCTCATGAGCTCTCTGATGTTAAAAAAAACTCAAAAAGAAGCTTCAGACAAATAAAATCATCAATGTTAAAGCAGATAAAGTTAACACTATAGTCTTAATAGATCAGGATGAATACATTTCTAAAACATTAGATTTCATACAGAACAACAATATTATCGCACTTAAAACCGACCCCACCGCTAAATTTTAAAAGAGTATCATAAGCAAATTAAAGCAAATATTTCTAATTATTGATCCTAAAGATAACTACAAACTTCTCAACATGAATCCCAAAGCTCCTGTTTTCACATCATTACCCAAAATTCACAAACAAATATTCCAATAAGACCTTTAGTAAACTAGCAAAATGCACCAGCCTATAAAATAGCCACAAAAATAACCCATATACTAAAAATAATCTTCAACTCCATACTTCTACAATATTAAAAGCGCTTATGATCTCAATAACAAATTTCAAAACATAACTCTGAACTCCGAATACAAATTCATGTTATTAGACATTTCTAACCTTTATACAAATGTCCCCATCAATCTTATAATCTTAACATGATCAAATCCACACTTATAGAAAAAGATTTTTCCAAAGAGTATACTGACCAAATCACTAACACTATCCTAACTATAGCAAATCAGAACTACTTCCAATTTAACAATAAATTTTATCCACAACAAGATGGTCTAGCCATGGTATCACCAATATCATGTATATTATCTTAAATTTTCACGCAGAAAAATGACTCCAAAATCATCAACTACTTCTCCAAGTACATAAACATTCAATTTTATTGCATATATGTTGATGAAATATTGATCATTTATGACAATATCCTTGACCCAACCATAGTTAATAATGGTGACATTCTGAATCACATTCATTCCAAATTAAAATTCACAATAGAACATGAACAAAACAACAGTATCAATACCTAGATATAAACATTTCTAAGACCATGAGTAATAAATTTGAATATAAAATTTATAGGAAACTAACCCATACTGGGGCCATCATTTACAATGATTTTAACTATCCCACAACTCATAAATTGTCAACTTTCAATAGCCTAATTTATAGACTACTCCATATTCCACTCTCCAAAAAGAATTATACAACATAACTCAACATCATCAAAAAAATTGCCACCACTAATAGGTATTCTCACTCCATAATATGTAAAATTCTTCAGAAACAAAAATCCCAAATGTTTAAAAAATCTAACCTCACAAATATTTCACACAACCCTAATCAACCTAAAATTTAATTATAAAGACCATGAAACCAATAAAATTATTAGGATTTTACAAAAACATAATATCAAAATAGCATTTGGAACCAACAACACAATCAAAAAACATCTAACCAACTCCAATCTCAATACCTAAAATGAATACAACAAAAGTGGAATTTATAAACTAACGTGACTGTAATTCTGCATATATAGGTCAGACTAGAAGGACACTTACTAAACGTTATACTAAGTACTTAAGTTACTTAAATACAATAGAACCAAATTATAAATTTGCTGAACACCTAAAAACCTCAGGTCATCATCCAACAACCCATCAAACAATGCAGGAAACTTATTCAACCTTCCACCAAAGGTCCAAAAATAAATATCGCTGAAAACCTCCATATTTATAATAATACTTTTCATCACAATATTATTTTAAACGAACAAACAAGATTCTAGAACCAATCCACTATCAATATAATCAAGAACCTCCCACAACATGTGAAAATCAAGAACTCAAATAAATCCCATCCTAAAAACCCTGCTCTCCTACCATCGTAGTTAAGGCCTGTTTGGGCCAGTGTCGATAAGATTAGAACCTAATTTAAATCTACCTTTGTACTATATTTTCATTTTAAATAAAAACAATTGATTTGATTGTATTTTCATTTTTCTTCTATCTATATTCAACAGCGCTTAAACCAACCGACACACTAGCGACATCTCATAATCATCTCTTAACTTCCCCGAAAATTTCTACTTTGGTCACTTGGTTCTTTTCTAGAACACTCATCACAAAGGTTATAAATTAACAATTTATTGCACATAAATCTTTTGCCCTCTGTTAACATTGGAATAACATCCTTGTCCCAGTTTGAAGGTAAGCTTGATTGTTTGGGTGTTTTTCATAATATTTCACTTTGTATATTTATAACTTTCACTCTCTCATTTTATTTTTACAACTCAATTGCCTTTTTAACGTTTTTTTTTGCTAATGTTCCTGTCTATCCTCATAGTGCTAGTTTGATTTCATTAGAATCTGTTTAGTTTGTTACTTTATCATAACTTAATATTTACTAATTTGTATTGGTTTGTCTCAGACCTGATGATGGCGTAATCGCCGAAACATGCCGTCGTCCAGCCAAGAGGAGCAACAAATTATTAAGGAGAAGAATTAAAACCACACGGATAAGGAACATTACTTTATTCAAACTTTTCAAACGTCAAATTTTCCTTTTAGTTACACTCCTTTCAAAACAATTATTATTTATTTATATGATCTTAAATTTATAATATATCATAATTGATTAAAGCATAACTGGATGACACATCTGTTGATTTCCATTAAATCTACCATTAAACTTGTTTCAATAGTTAACACAAGCAAGTTTTTAGAACCATTTGACTCGAATAACAAGCCTTTAACATTAAATCCTTTACATCTTTTAATAATTTTGTAAAATAAGTTACGTGTTATGTCTTAACTTTCATTTTAATATGTTTCATATTGATTTTATACTGTTAATTGTGTTTTATATGTGTAAGCTACATGAATAACAACCTAGTCAACTATTTAAACCTTTCAATTAATTAATCTTTCCATTGTCACTGTTTAAATATCTTAAACATTACAGAACATATATTTCTTGTCAACATATTTTCAAACTGTTTAGTAGTATATTTAATTATTCAACAATAAGTTCACTATTGTTGGCATCTAATTAACCTATTATTTTTGTTAAGTCATAACCTTCATAAAACCTATAATCTTTCTTAAGTACTCAAAATTTTAAGAGTTAATTATATTAATAACTCTAATATAGTCTATTTATCAATTTCCACTTTTCATTTACTTATCAGCTATACCTATAATTTGCTACTACTTAAATATTGTATTTGCACAGATTTATATTTTTTCATTGTTTTATGCTAATTAATTTCAGAACTTTACTATTTAACAATCTCAATCATGATTTTTTAGAAATTTTATTGTACCTGTTTTATTTGACTTAATTTCTTGATATATTAGTTTCTTATTGACTAAATTATCTTCATGTTATGTTTCATATTTATATTGTTTAATTGAACAAATAATTTGTACCAATTAGTCTAATAGCTGCTGCATCCAAGTACGCTCCTTATATTATAAATTCATATTTATCCTTACTACAACTAATATGAATATTATTAAAAATATAATAAAATGTTATCAATGTATATTTTAAAAGTAATGTTTAAATTTTACTAAGTTCCTTTCTATTTGAATACTACTTTAAATAAGAAAAGACAATGCTAAAACTTGATACCATCATTTCCTTTTCTATTTATTCAACTAAATATCGCTAAAAATATATCATACAAACTCACTTCAACCACCAACAACTATTATACGTTTTAACAAAACTATTACCAAGGCCATCCCATTATTCCCACCTTCTAATCTAGCAATAGACCTACTAATGTATGAGGGTACATTCACACAGTCCAATTTTCATATACAGAGTGTTTAAACACATTTTTACGCAGTCAATATTAATAACACCCGCATCTGTAGCCGCATGATCTAAGGTATTGTTGGCCAAACTATTTTTCTTTCATACCACTTTGTGCGCACAGAATCTTGGGCGTGCCACTCCACCCCAAAATCTCCAACCTAACCTTACCTTACTACCACCACAATCTTTCGAAACATACAGACAAACATTATTAGGCCCATTTAAAAATGTATATAATATAACAAACATTAGTTAGAGCCTAATGGGCTTACCTCAATATTCTGCGAAGATTACTACAAATACAAATGTATCTTAACAATGAATCTATAAACATACAATGAGTTTCTTATAAAAATTTAAAGAAAATTATTACAATGAACCATCATTCGACACCTAGACAAATTTGCAGCTAAGGGTTTTCCCAAGCTGATACACAGCAATGGAAATACGTGGTAATAAGACTAATTATAAACGAACAGCTAAGAAATAATAACGGCCTACACCTTTCAAAATGGGAGAATACTTACAGAATCTAACTACACCCAACCAGATATTATCACATCCTTTCTTACAAGAACAAACACAATTTGTTCATGCCATAGTAGAAGAACACTTGCTTTAATTTTTGATATCTGACTCGGACAGACTAAAAGAACATATTGTGAAGGACTGCCATCATTCTGCAGTATGCGTAATTAGTCCTTAGTACTTAGTACTAGTAACCACCACAGATGTCGTTCGTTGTCGGGTTCGTTTGACTCAGGGAATTATTTATTGTTTGTTGTACCTTTTAAAAGGATTTGGTTCTATTATTCTTATGTGTTAATTATAATAAAGACTCAGGGTTTAAATGTTTAGTGTGATTTCGGGAAGCTTTATGTAAGATCGGTATGGTATTTATTTTAGATTATGGTTTAGCAATGCAGAGAGCAGTAAAAAAAAGTGAATGAAATTGTGGCTCTGACAAATTTAATGTTGTCTTAGGTCATTTTGTAGACTTTGAGTATTTGTTTATTAACGATACGTATTGTTTTTAATGAATGGATAAAAATTATATTTTAAGATTATTATTTTATTATTAATTTATAGATCAAAATTAATAGTTTTGTTTTAATTATAGTAGTATCTATTACCATGTTCTGATTGGACAAATATTTGGAGAAGACCATCTAAAAATGTAGTTTTAACGCTCTGATAAAATGCTCGGTTTTAGCGGTACGTTAAAAATATAGCTGTTTCAAAAAGTGGTATAATCTAGTGTCTACCTACAGGTACTATGACAAGGGGATCGGTGTTGGAATCCTGATCGAGTGTACTGAGGGTGTTTTTACAAAATGGTTTTCCACTCTTACTCCACGCAAATGTGGGTACACTTCCTCTGAATTCAACGTCCCTTATGCCTAACTCACTAGCGTAATTGGTACATATGCATATAAACTGATCATGTAGTAATATGAAGCGCTAAAAATAATATTTCCTGATAACAGTAAGATCTATCAAATATTATAACCATTTCACCGATTTTTACCAAACCCAAATTCAGAAAGATTTTTCAACCAAAGTGTGGAATTTATACCACTGCATTCATGTCTACAAATAAAAGTAGATTTAGTAGTTTTTAAAAACTACTTCTGAAGTGATTCAGAATGAAGCTGTATTTATTACGTAATTTGCAAGTGAAGGTGGATATATTTTAATAACCCTATTGAAAACAATAAGACATACATTTTAAACAATTTAAAGAGCTATATTGCCGAAGATTTACTATCAAGAGTATTTATTTAATTATTTTATAAGATGGTACTGTTTAATTTGTTGTGCACTGTGTTTCTTGTTCGAGTAATTGTATGAACTGTTCGGTAAGCCCCTACTTTTAAACCAGATATACTTTATACCTCGATATCCACACCTGCCAACGCTATCATATTAGGTAGTCATAGCTCCCAGTTGTGTACCCCTTGTGTCCTAGTTTCATTCTTCAGTGTGTGAATCCTATAAGACGCCCAGAGGTCCTGGAAGATGTCCCTGTGTCTACCGACCTTATGCTGATCCGGTAGCTATGGATTCACACGTTCGCTGAGAAACAAGTGCAGACCATATACAGGATCATGTGACGAGCTCTAAGCCAATCACAAGATTTCCACCTCATCGGCGCTAGCTGTTCTGCTAAAGTTCAACTCATCTCTACTTCGTATGCTCTTGCCGAGATTTTCGGCATGCGAGAACCAATCAAATCTCAAACTCAATCATTTAAAATGAGTGCGCTTGGCTGTACAGCCAGAAGCAGACAGCTTCGTTGGCCGTTATCGGGAGATTTGAAATAACCCGTTAATGTAAAGCGTGTATTTTGGACTGTGCCACGATACAGCATTATTATTTGAAAACATCCCTCGAGAAAATGATCTAAAATATATGTGTACCGTATCCACTAGAAAATAAAATATGTTGATATTCAGCTGTTTAAGTTTGCATTGCAGCTCTAACTTAAGACAGCCTATTATCAACATATTTTATTTTCTAGTGGATAAATACATATTCTAGATTATGCTCTTGATGGATATTTTCAAATTAAGATGCTGTGTTTCTATATTCTGCTTCAAGGAATTGGAGGACTTTTCTTCTGTTAAGTTCTCGCACTTGGATCTTAAAATACAGTTATTAATTATCATTAATATTATAATGGTAATGTATTAACTTGGCCTAATTAGGGGATATATTTGTTTGACAATATCAACACATGTTATGACCTACCTTGGTGACGTAGTTAGCAAACGCGCTGATTTCATGTTGAGCTAGAGTGCCGAAAACAGGGAGATAGAGTTTCGAGTTTCGTTAGGGTGAACTGGGGGTGGTTTTCTCTAAAATGGTTTTCCACTCTCCCTCCACGCAAATGTGGGTTCCTTCCTATATATTCAACCTTCCTTACTCCTGGCTTATTAGCGTAATTAGTACTTAAGCTTATAACCCGAACGGATGCTAAATTAGAACATAAATATTTATGGTTATATACTTTTATATCTGGTTATTATAAGCATGCCATTTAAAATACCTTAGAGTGCCGTTTGGGTCACGCGTACCAAGGGTTGAGAACCAAGGCGTCAATCTCGCAATAGACTGGACTGCCGCTGACGGGGAGCACAGGTCTAGAATCAAAGTCGGGTGTAGTGAAAACTGATTTTACGAAACTATTTTCCACTTTTATTTCCAAAATCCAATCTTCATAATCCCTAACCTACTATCTTAACTAGTAAATACGCGGATAACCTATACGGTTAGTAAAGCACGGTGCTTAAAAAAATGTTTAAACTGTTTTACAATTTATTAGTGTAATTTTATAGATATTTATAATATATTTAAAAGTGACAAATGCAGATCACATGACTTGACGTATGAATACATGAAAATAGAGCTAGTAACTTTTCTACATGTCAGATTCATTTCCATGAAAATTGGAATTGCACAAGTGATAGAGTTCATTGAAAATATCAAATCAGCACCAGTGGGAACGTGGACAAAAGCGTCAGACTTGTCTCTGGCTAGCTGCTGACGTGGAGGTGGGGGTTCGGACCCAAGTCAAGTCTAAATATTGATTTCTCCCTAATATTTCCCTACTCTCTCTCCATGCAAATGATAAAAGCCCTTTCTCCTAACCATAACCTAAGCCTAACATATTTCGTGCTAGGGGTAAGACGTGAAGCACGGTAAAAAAAAAAGTTTGTTGCTTACGACAAATTTTATTTAGAAACAATTCCTTGATAAGTACTGATTATTTAAAATGATTTTACAACCTTTGGCTCATAACAGACAGTTTTAAAAGACACGTTATATATTTTAATTTATTTATACGCCAAATAGTGTAATATCTAATGGTGAAAATATTTACCAGCTGTCAAAACACTTTCCTTGGATGTTGTCAGCTATAGCCCAACAGCTGTTAAGAGAAAATGACCAAATGCTATTAATTTTATCGTCAGTTACGATCATTTCAAATATATTTTGCTACAAGGACATTTTACATTCTAAATCTTGTTGTAGAGTCTAAACTAAATAAATGCATTTTAAAGATAGCTATTGATTTATTGTTAAAGAAAAGTTTGATTTATTTGTATATTTTACACATGTTTTAACGAACTGAAATAAAATATAGCCGTGATCAGTAAAATGTTTTAGCAAATGTAATTATGTTCCGGCTTTCCATGTAACAAATTATATATTAAAAATAAGCAGTTCAAAAGGAGATATAGACAAACGATGTCAAAATAAGAATTTGTGATCCACAAATTTTATTTTTGAGATAATAACAAGATTTCTGTAATCATTCTTTTAAAACTATTGTTCAAAAATGCCGGAATCTTGATAAAGGTTTTGAAACTAAAACACTATTTTAGATGTGTTTTCCAACATATCTATTTATATTTTATAAATTTCCAATATTGATACATTTGTATTCAAAAATAATTAACTACGTGAATGATGAAAATAATCACCTCATTTTAAATATGTCTTGTATTGAACATAATCAAGTAGTCTCACTAGGTTGGCACGAACATTTAAATTTTATAGTGAATGTTAACTTAAATACTTAAAATTCCATCACATAATTATTACTTGTTATTCGCCAGAGACTCCTCCTTCTCATTATTATTGATCTTTTTTCTTCCCTGTGGCTCGAAAGAAAGTATCTGAAGTAACACCCCTCGGGCTTGAACCCTTCCAAAGGTTTTACAACATAACTTAGCCATGATTTACAGACACCTTCGGCGTATTTTTTCTTGCCCTTTCACGAGCATTTCTTTACTATTTATACATTTTATTTTCAACAAAGATGGTTATTATTCTAACCCTTTGTTCATCTAAGTATAAAATGTTTTCTTTGGATAATTCTTTGTTTTATATAAAAATAAACAACTTTTTTTTGACTTGTCAAAATGATATAGTGTTGCGTATTTAATTATTATACACATTCCAAAGCTTGTTATATATTATAGTATGTATGTACCGATAACCGTGATGTTAGAGAGTTCATAAAAAATATAAAAAATAAAAATATAATAATTAATATAGAGTTTGCATTCATTAGTGGACAGAGCAGATATATATTTATTAATATACATGTTCTATTTTGTTTTATAATGCTTCACATTTAAATTTTGCTTCAGGTATTAAATTTAACAAAATAAATAATATTATAATTACTATTTCATTCCAAATAAATGGTACGGCACACCGCACAGACTTTCTCTCTCTTTCTATAAACTCGTAAGATTTCTGAACGGAATAATGTACATTGTATCATCACCACTCCACATAAGAACACGCATAAAATAATATACAATGATATAGAATCAATGAGAAAAGAGGCGCATCTTTGTCCACCTAAGAACATTTCAAACAGTTTAATGTCTTCCACAAGGGTCAACACTTCGTATTAAAATTTCGATTTCTGGTTAAAATTTTAACATTTTAAAAGGTGTTGCAGATCTTCAAGTCATCGCATTGATATTTAATTATTCATTTATACATTTTGACCAATAAAAAATGTAAATATTGACTATTGAGTCTAAAATGGAGATAGATCATTGCTATGCAAACATTTCTTCTAAGAGATTTAAGGAAAAATAACATAGTTTTTAGATACTTATATTTAATTACTCTATGGCATTGGAGAATTATTGCGTTAAGACTTAAGTAGTATATGTTTACAACTAAAGCTCACAAAATTATATTAATATATTTGCAAATATCTCAGAAACTGCTGTTTTTATAAAAATATATGTCAAATAAAAGTTTTTTATTTCTAATAGTCCTACAATTTTGCAATGATAAGTTGTTTAGTTTCTCCAATAGTTGTGGAGATACGGAAATTAACGCTTCTGTAATGTACCCTAAAAATCATTTTCATAGGAAAATGAAAATAGCCAGTTTATTTATAATCTTAATCAACGCCTAGATACGAATTTTAATCAAAATCGTTTAAGCAGATTTTGAGAAAACAAAATTTTTCTCTTTTCGTCCTTCAGTAAACTACCCTTAATTTTAAGTTTTTATAGACACACAGAGAGACGGCATTGCAAAGACTATTTTTTAGGGTTCGGGGGGTCATGAGACGTCGACATCCATCAACATTTCAGGTTAGTTTTTTTTTTTACGGTCGCAATACTTAAACTTTAATGTCCAAAAATTTAAAAAAATTCATATAATTGCGTATATATTGAAAGTTATTGATTTTATAAAAATATGTTTTGGATAAAATATCTGTATTATAAATATATAGACATATTTGTAATGCTAAGTAATTTCATATCTCAAATAGTTTCGGAGCTATTTAAAAAAAATGTTAATTTACGCATCAGACCGGAGCCCTTAAAGCCATTTTGCCGAAATATTGAGGGTAGCCATTTTGTTTGGAATATTTATTAATGTTTATAAATGAAATTTAATCAAAATCGTTGGAGCCGATTTTGAGAAAATCGACTTTTTTCTTTTTGCCCTTCAGTAAACTACCCTTAATTTTAAGTTTTAATAGACACACAGACAGACGGCATTGCAAAGACTATTTTTTAGGGTTCGGGGGGTCATGAGACGTCGACATCCATCAACATTTCAGGTTAGTTTTTCTTACGGTCGCAATACTTAAGCTTTAATGCCCAAAAAGTTAAAAATATATATATAATTGCGTATATATTGAAAGTTATTGATTTTATAAAAATATGTTTCGAGTAAAATATTTGTATTATAAATATATATACATATTTGTAATGCTAAGTAATTTCATATCTCAAATAGTTTCGGAGCTATTATAAAAAATGTTAATTTACGCATCAGACCGGAGCCCTTAAAACGATTTTGCCGAAATATTGAGAGTAGCCATTTTGTTTGGAATATTTATTTATGTTCATAAATGAAATTTAATCAAAATCGTTAGAGCCGATTTTGAGAAAATCGACTTTTTCTCTTTTTGCCCTTCAGTAAACTACCCTTAATTTTAAGTTTTAATAGACACACAGACAGACGGCATTGCAAAGACTATTTTTAAGGGTTCGGGGGGTCATGAGACGTCGACATCCATCAACATTTCAGGTTAGTTTTTCTTACGGTCGCAATACTTAAGCTTTAATGCCCAAAAAGTTAAAAATATATATATAATTGCGTATATATTGAAAGTTATTGATTTTATAAAAATATGTTTCGAATAAAATATTTGTATTATAAATATATATACATATTTGTAATGCTAAGTAATTTCATATCTTAAATAGTTTCGGAGCTATTATAAAAAATGTAAATTTACGCATCAGACCGGAGCCCTTAAAACGATTTTGCCGAAATATTGAGAGTAGCCATTTTGTTTGGAATATTTATTTATGTTCATAAATGAAATTTAATCAAAATCGTTAGAGCCGATTTTGAGAAAATCGACTTTTTCTCTTTTTGCCCTTCAGTAAACTACCCTTAATTTTAGGGGTAGATATCCAATTCCAAAAACCCCTCGGGGCAACCCTATGAAAACCCTAGATATCAAGTTTCAGCTCAATCGGTAAAATAGTTTAGGCTCTAGTTGGAGGTACAGACAGACAGACAGACAGACAGACAGACGGAAATTCAAAAACCACTTTTTCGGATTCAGGAAGTCATGAAACGTCAAAATTCATCAAAATCTCGAGTTCGATTTTTTTGACGATCACAATACTTTCTCTACCTGTAAGATAGAGAGAAAGTAAAAATTAGTTTTGTTTTTCTCGTTTCAGTAACGAATTTGTTTTGTCATCTACGATTGTGTTGGTGTTCAAATACCGGCTAAGTGCACTGAGCTATATTCTCAAGATGATTTCTCTCTCTATCCACGAGATAGTCTACATTCTTCATCACTATTACAGAAGTGTAATTAATTATATGGATACAACATAACGGGTAATAAGATTGAATGTAAAAAAAGTAAAACAAAATTACATTTTGCAATACATAAAATAATTGTGATATTCGTTCTGTTAAGACTTTTCTAAGTCCCTTTTTTTGTCACTCTAGCTAGTCGTTCTTGAAAACCAGTTTAATTCCTTTTCATATGCACTGCTCTTTGTAACTTAAAAAAGAAACTAGCATGAGTTTGGAATAGCTCTGTTCTGAAAGTAAACTATGACAAGAAATATTAAGATTCGTTTTCTCTTTAGTCCTCAAGTATATTTTGGCGTTTGAGGGTCGTTGAACGATTGTATACCAACCTGTTCCTTAACCGTACTACTCTACGTGATGGTGCTGCACACCAAAATAAAGAAAACTATGTTATTAAAATTAAAATAAAACAATAAGCACGATAAAATTTAAATTCTAGAAAAGTACTCCTAATTTTGCACCACTTTAAATTTTGGGGGAAAAACTAAATGAATTAAAATTATCTGTTCCACTGGATCAATAAACAAACTTAATATGAATATAAAATGCAAAAGTCAAAATAATACAAGCGAGAATAATCATTCTAAGTATTTAAATATGACATTAAAGGTGTAAACTATTTTGATTGTGCTAGTAAATATAAAGCAGTATTTAGTCCATTTATTTGGTTTTTATAGCATAAAAAGCCCTAGCCTCTCTTACCCGCTGCTGTCAATAGAGACCTGGTAACATTAAATATTGACAGTTTCTGGGAACAAAATTGAGAACATCAATGGGGACGAAACAAGTAGCTTTCACTGTATCAATATGGTGACCACTACATTAACACGTCAAATATAATCCATGTTTCAAGGGAAGATTCCAGTTTAGTGTAATTTTCCAGTGACGAGGAGATCAGAAATCGAATCCTGAACGGATGTTGTAAGGATGTTTATATTTAATTTTTTCTCAATCTATCTCCATGCAAATGTGGATATATTTGCTTTAAATTCTGACTTTTCCCTACACCATTGCGGTATTTAAATTTGAGTAGACAGGATGGGCAGTAAGACTTGGTGTGGAAAAACAAGTAACTATCTCCTTCAGAAGAAATGCGCGATCTTTCTTAAATTATTTATTATGATAACCACACCAAAAGGAACATAGTTTAAATCTTCAACTAGCAAAATCAAACAAACTGAATTCCACATCAAGGAATCATTGAATATTGATGGTAATCAAACCTAAAATCCTTATATCAGTAACAAGATGTTCTTTGGTCATAGTTTTAGTGTTTAACCTTGCTCAGTTATCGTTAAAATTAAAGAAAATAAAAGCATTAATATATTAACATAATAATTTTATTAATACTTAGTATTGTGAGAGTAAATAAATAAATACATTAATAAATAAATTAATTATTATTCTGTAGCTTATGTTAGAATTCCATATTTAACTCAAAAGGCCAGGGTTTGGATATACGGCCGAGTACAGTGGGTGCTTTCCTTACCTAATATTTCGTTTCCTTTCCAGGAAAATGTTTGTTCATTTCTTATAGCCTACCCTAATTATTATGTTAATTTATGCTATATTATATCTTAAACTTCCGGAAGCTTATATTGGTTTTGATCTTTACTATAGCAAACTAATCTACGATATCTTAAATAGAAACATTAAAAGTAAAAATATACCAAAATATATATGGATACATACAATTGAATAATTTGATATGCATAGCAATAAAACTTCTTTTTTTTTTAAAAGTATATTTTTGTAAAAATATTAACCTAATAAAATCAATAAAAATAGTTTTTGTGCAAAGTTAAATAAATATATGTCACTATCTAAATCACAATTTTCCAGCTTATCATAAACAAAATGTAGACCTATATAAGTAAGCCTACGAAAGTGTCCATAAATTAATATTTGATTCATTGAATCTTCTTAGTCACTCGTTAGTTTATCTACAATATTGTTTCAAAACTATTACTAAGGAGAGTAAAGGGGGTTGGGGTTGGTGGTTTGAGGTATAAGTGAGGGTTTAAGACCAATGAAATATCTTTCAAGCCCAATCACGTGAAAAAAATAACACCTTGAAATGTGTTTAAGGTATTAAAAAAATTGGCCAATAAATATAAACCTTTCCACAGAATTTAGACTGTCAAACAAGGTAAAACAATCCCTTTGGGCTACGTTCTAAGTATCTCTTCATAAAAAAAAAATTACCTTAATCATAGACTTGGCGTCGACACCGCTCGAACTGAAGCAATGACTTCTCGCCAAAAGAAAAAGACCTCACCTTGCCAAAGAGGTTCCTTCATGTCATCATTTGTTACCATAAACATTGCAACATGATCATATTGATGTTGTGAACACCTCAAGGTTATTTGCGTGAATCATAGCATAATGTGCCCGCTGATTGCACGCTTCACACAGGCTTCTCATAGACGTATAGACAGTTACACGCTTCACACCGGCTTCTCATAGACGTATAGATAGTTATACACTTCACACAGGCTTCTCATAGACGTATAGATAGTTATACACTTCACACTGGCTCCTCATAGACGTATAGACAGTTACACACTTCACACACGGCTTCTCATAGACGTATAGATAGTTATACACTTCACACAGGCTTCTCATAGACGTATAGATAGTTATACACTTCACACTGGCTCTCATAGACGTATAGACAGTTACACACTTCACACAGGCTCCTCATAGACGTATAGACAGTTACACGCTTCACACCGGCTTCTCATAGACGTATAGATAGTTATACACTTCACACAGGCTTCTCATAGACGTATAGATAGTTATACACTTCACACTGGCTCCTCATAGACGTATAGACAGTTACACACTTCACACAGGCTTCTCATAGACGTATAGATAGTTATACACTTCACACAGGCTTCTCATAGACGTATAGATAGTTATACACTTCACACTGGCTCATCATAGACGTATAGATAGTTATACACACCTCACACAGGCTTCTCATAGACGTATAGATAGTTACACACTTCACACAGGCTTCTCATAGACGTATATATAGCTTACACACACATACTGTGTTCTCCTTAATGTGTACTTGTCACCGTGTCTAGCTAACCGTTCATGTTGGCGCATTCACATAGTGTAGAGAAGGTTGAATTAAGAATAAGTGTAACCACATTTTCGTAGGGAAATATTGTAAAAACCAGCCTCACTACACCCAACAGGGATTCAAACACTAATTTCCCTATAATTATCAATTCATTCTATTGTGAAATTGACAACTTAGACCATTCAACCACCAAAGCGTTTTTTTTATTATTGCAATTAGACGGCCGCCTATGTCAGTGAGAAATTATCATGTCAGACTACACTGATTAAAATACAATGGTCTGTGTTTTGTCTGAAACTACTTCTTTGGTCTATAAAAGCTTATAATTCCCTTAGCTCTTCCCCTACAACCACCCTTTGTCATGTAATTAAGATAGGGGAACAAAACTAAGAAACATCTTATCTCTAGGTAATGAGGAAAGTTCGTTGCTAGTTCTCAAATGTATTTTCTGTTGTGAGCCTATCAAAATCACTGTATTTGTTAGAGGATGTCTAAATCTAGAGCCCTTTTCCATCGTGCTAAGCCTCATAGCTCCACCAATATGCTTAAAAAGTTGTTGAAAATGCGTTAACTCCACATTTTCACAAATTTATTTTATTAAAAAACTAAAAATATTAGGTTGTCAAGGATAAAAAAAGCCCTGTTAAAACATTTTTACTTTATTTTGGCATGCACCTTATTTTGAAATAATGCCTCTTTTAATTAAATACTGCGTTATTGCTGAACGTCTGCGCGGAAATTTCTCGCTTACCCTAGGCGGCCATCTTAGCTTTTGTTCGTTTCAAAAATACTATTAACACCAAGCAGGCTTATTTTTTCCCAAGCTCACTTTTTGTTTTAGACTTGGAAATTTGATTAAGTTGTACCAAGAGGTGGGATAATTTTAATAAAAGTTCCACAATAATGTGCATATTGTGCAGCTTTTTAGGTGCATTGTGATAGTAATGTTTTCTACGTGATCTCTTTCTCATTATGTGTGAATTATCCAGAGATATTCAACATCAAAAAGGCTTAATTGTGTTCCACTCGTGACAAGTCAATAGGCCTTTGTTTACTATTATTTTTGGAGATAGCGATTGTCTTTTTGTGTGCAATGGCCTTTCTTTTTTAGTAACTTTCAAGTCAATTGAAGAAATATTTAACAAGTTTTGAACACATTTTAACAAATAAAACTTCATCTTGTATTTTTTAAATTATTTTGGACAATCCCTATCCCATTCCTGGTTCAACACTACCCAAAATTTGAAGGAGAAAAATATTCATTTTATGATTGTGCTATAAATTGGCAATTTTTCTTAGTGAGCTATCAATGTTAGCATGACTTTGTTTAAAGGATTTTTTCTTCAAACAATAAATTAAGTTGATTGTGTCTAAATTGTATGCTATAATACACTATCTTAACTGTATTTTTATTACTATTACTATTATTATATTATTATTATTATTATTATTATAATTCAGCACCACGTCTTACTAACCGTTCTGATCATACGCTTATGTATTAATTACACTAACGGTTTTAGGGATTAGGAAGGTTTATCTATAGGAAGTGTACCAGCATTTCCATGGAGGATGGTGAAAAAGAGTTTAAAAAACCCCTCAGTAAGCCCAAATGAGACTCAAACCTTGGCCTCCCCATCACCAGCACTCTGGTCTACTGTTAGAGTAGCGCATCAGACCATGCGGCCACGAAGTAGGTAGTTATTAATTATTATATTGTGTTGATGACTAAACTATTTTACTAAATGGTTTTTCCAATTTCATCCACTCAAATTTGGCTTCATTTTATCTTAAGTATCCTACTTGATATTAGTTTAAATATGTAGATATCCTAGATGGATCACTATACAAGAGTCGGGGAAAAACAGTAAAATATATTATACGTTTGAGGAAAATTACTTTAGATAAACAGTAGCGAGAATATTAAAAAGTCAGGAAGATAGCACACAAGACACGAACTCTTGCTCATCCATCGTAAAATGCAATGGCTTTTATATAAAACAGCAGCAACCCTCTTGGGAGCCATTTCAATTCTCAAGGCCTGTTTGGTTAAGTTTATGATACGTCTATGACTGTCTCTATACATCAAGACAAGTCTTGACATCCAAGCGTTAATTTCTATCCTAATCTCATAACATGATATACTAATCTCTATCTTTCTCATTCCCGCGAAAGCTATAAAATGGGGAGATAAAAATAAAATACACGATAGGAAGTTTTATTTTGTTAAAGGGCGTAGGTGGAGCACGAGGGTAAAATAATTTATCACCGTGGTTTGTCTTCTTTAACGTCTTACAAATGAAATGCAAATCAGGTGTTTGTTGTAACATTTGAAATGCCCTCGCGCACGTAAGAACGCCCACAGGAAAAGTGTCACATCGGGGACAGTGGAACAGGGGCCTAAGACACAATTTTAATAAGACAACTTTGACACGTTTTAATTTCAATCATTTATATTTGTTTTATTTGTAGTAAATGTATTAGATATATTTTTGGACGTTTGGACTATTGGTGTGCTGATCCTTAGTGACAAATCTATCTAATATAAGGAAACAAGATAGGGATGGAGATTTAAAGCCCTTTGAACATTCCTCCTTTCGATCTTCCAAGATTTGCTATTCATGTACAACCTTACCTTCCTCAAATATACATTTGTCTTATTTTTCTACACATAATAGTCTAAATATTTCAATGTAATGATCATTGAGTTATTTGACCAGCAATTTTTATCTTATTTAAAATGTTTATGGTAAAATTGCGCAGTTATATGACAAATATTCAAGAACTGTTGAGCTAATAATAGATGAAAAATTAAACTAAACGCATTTTCCTAAGAAATAATTTTATTTATCTGTCCAACAATGTATTTTGTCATAAAAACTGAAACAATATTGACGCCAACTTAAGTTTAATTCAGCCACTCCTTAATTGATTAAGAAAGACGTTAGCTTGGTCGGTATGTGAACCCGACCTTCTGGAGATGGAGATAGATCCACCTGTTGTTTTAGATCAAGGTAGTTTGTAAGTCATGAGCTGATATAAACCTTGTGTTGTGAATGCTCACATTAAAATATAATAGTTATGTTCTTGAACACTTAGCAATAATAATATACCATAAGCTCTGGACACGAATCCCACATGAATGGCTCAAACATAAAATAAATAGAGGTGTAGGTAAGCTTTCCTCTATTATACTGTTTACCAAACTGTGGTGCGCGTACCCCTGGAGATATCAGAAAGATTTCGATAAGGTAAATGACGTACGCTGAGTTTTATTAAAATAAACAATTTCTTATAATTACAATTCTTAAAAACAGATTATCATAAAGATTTAAGTAACATTATGGACTCTTATAAGCTTTTATTTCCCTCTCCTTTGGCTTTGTTCTTCTTCCCGTTAAAGATTTATTGAAATTTCTAACTAACAGTGGCGTGTCGTGGATTGTTGCCAGTGTAAGTATAGCTTGTTAAAACTGTATCTGTGATATGTTCTCACCCACTCGTTCCCCATCTGACATAGAAACTCTGCTCTTACAGATCTCACATGGGAATGTTTGTTCGTTGATACCTGACCAATGAGTGTTCTACTGAGTGATGAGAACAATTCACAGCTACAGTTTCAACTAACTCTGCTTACCTTGGCAAAACTCCACGACACGCCAAAGGTAACTAACATTTATATATATCTTAAATAGCAGATATTTGTTCACTTTAATTTTTATAAAGAGCTGAAAGGGGTGTATTGGTTAAGTCATGGTCCCAAAAGGGATACGCAACGGATGGAAGTTGGAGGAAATATGTTCTATTGGATGTTAAATTAATAATTCTACTTATATTAGAACACGTGACACGTAAATTAGTTTCCACTAAAATAAGGAACTCTTGAATTCAGATAAACACAAATTTGTCAGTGACAAGAGATTCTATGGACTAACAAATCCCACTTAGGTAGGATATCGAGGCTAAAATCCCGGTCAGCTGTACTGAGTTTGTGTTTTCCTAGATGTATGTCCTATCCCTTCACTAAAAAGTGGGTACACTTCCTCCAAATTCAATATTCCTCACCCATAGACCATTAAGGTAATTCGAAAATAAAAATGTTATTGTTCAATTTCATAAGTGTATAGTTATAATCTATAAAAATTGATTCAATGATTTAAAATCATCACAGTTCTCAAGTTATGAAAGGTCAAACTTGCTATTTTATGTTTCTTGCCTGCCATGGTAAAGTAGTTAATGTATGGGGGTGAAATTTAGTCTAACTAGATATTCATAATAGTTGTAAGGAATAAAATATTTTAAAATAAATATAACATCTTACCCCTGAACTACAACGTAATGGCATGGACACAACAACTTGTGATTCCAGCAAGATGGGGCGACGGCCCACACAGCCCAAATTTCAATGAAGTTGCCTTAGAAAATGTTTCCTGGGCACCTGGTTTCACGATTTAGGGACATCGCCTGGCCACCACGTTCACCAAACTTAACAGCTCCAGGCTGTTTTTTGTGGGGAATGTTAAATATCCATGTTTACGTGACTCACCCAAGAACAATTCAGGAACTTATAGGAAGAGTTATGTTGGAAGTTGAACTAATACGCCGCCCATATAACAAGGTATTGCATATAAAATAGCCATCTCGAATACATTGTTTTAAGAAAATGAAAAATTCAATGATATGTAGAAAAAGTGTTAATCTTTTGTTGTTATTTTAAGTTTAATTTTAAGTATTTAGTAGCTTAATAGTAAATATATAACTCTAGTGTTATTAAATGTGTCTACAATTTCTGTCCAACCCTAAATTATGATTCGACTATACATTTTAGGAAGATTTCTAACAACTTCTTTATTTACATTTTAATAACAATTCTTTACTTGCATCTATGAATCAGCAAACTACATCATGACACAACTTACAAATTAGCTTAATTTTACAACAGACATAATGATCAGTCCTCTAAGTTCATTACTGTTGAAGAGAGAATCTCTTATTCTCCATTCATATAGGCATATTTTTTGACCTTGCCAGGATTAAAACCCGAGACCCTCGACTCAAAAGCTAAACATACTCCCAACAAAGGTAACTTAAATTGCACTATCATTCGTTTGATGGATTAATGTATTAATTTAACTATTCCTTTTTAACGCTACCTCTAGACCTATTATTGGCTTAGTCCAGAGGTCGGAAACCTACGGTCCGTGGGGTCTAGCCCGCAAAATATATAGCAAACAAACAATTGTGTTGATAAAAATAAACTGATAGCTTCAATTAAGTGAAAAATGACGATATTCACACAAGAACCGAGCACACGACCTTTGGCTTTGAATGCTACTGCTCTCTTTACCACTGAGGTATCCAGGACCATTTTTCACTTGTTTGTGTATTGAGTTGCGTGTCCAGCTTGTCATTGTTCACTTAATTAAGCTTTATTCAGCTCTCAGGACAGATCTTGTAGATAGCCATCACGTGTCCGTTTATGATACACATGAATTAATAAAACTAGTAACTAGTTACTAATATAAAGATGACATATTTTGCGTGATTTTTTTTTACCAAATTGGCCACCGTTTTCTTCAACGTAATATTAAATGGTTTACCGACCCCTAGCTTGGTCTAAGGGTTGGGGATGATAAAGATTATTTGGATGAAGTGTATCCACATTAATTTAGAAAGATTATGGTAAAACCACGATGACAACCTACATTTGAAAAACTACCTAGATGAGTCCTGAACTTCTAACTCTCCGTCACAGGTAATATATTCTATTGCGAGCCTGACGCCCTAGACCAAGTAAATTAACGATTGTAGATGTTCACGTTCGCGCTTAGTTGAAGTTAATTCCTTAACTCATATCGAGCTATTATCAAAAAATGTTGTCTACCGTTATCATTCTGAGCAAATACTACAAACATCCTTTAAATCTATCCTTTTTATCTTATTTTGTTCATCTATATTGCAAAGTTATTAATATATGATACTAATAATGGAGCACTCCATAATAAAATAGCTATGAGACAAACCCAACGCAGCTGGTAAGTATCCAACACAGGTGTCTCGGATAAGAGTCGAACCAACGATCCAATTATACCATAACCTGTCGGTATTGAAAAGGGTAACGCCCTTCCCCTTGGCTAGGTACAGTTCAAAATGTTCATAGGAAGATTTATCTGACAGCTATCAAATTTACTAGACTTACTTTCACGATATTCATACGTCAAGCCATATGACTTGCAGCTGTCAATTTTAATAGATATTGGAAATTAATAAAAATAACACACGAATGAAATAGCAAATGCTATCAATTATGTCCAAATATAAATATTATTGTATTTTCTAAAGATCTATTCCTCCAAGAATCACACTATAGTAGGATTATAAAGTATCACAAGCATGGTTGGGCCTAGATCAATTCTGGTTGGTGACAATGAAAATATATTATATTATTGTAAATTAACTTATCCTACTAATTATATTATTAAAATATATATGTGGTAATGCCAGGTGCGTGGTATCACGCCTACTACCTAGATTAAGCTAGCTCGTAGGTCGTATGTTGTTTTTATTAGTATATAATACAAACAGGGCTGGTCCCGCAGAAGGTGGGACATTCTGATCCAGGAAGGGTTACACCCTCTACAGCCGAACTGTTACATAAGTAGATCTCTATATTTAGTTTAGAAAGTGCATTTTAAATAGTCTACTAAGAGTTATACACACTCACTTCGGTGGTCAAATGGTTTAGGGCAGTGGTATTCAAACTTTTTTTGTTCATTTCCCCCCAAATTTTATTTATCTTCAACTTCGTACCACCAAAATTGTTGGTGTAAAATGCCAGTTATAACGATTCTATTATCTACAACTATAATAAATAACATCCAAATTAATGTATAAAATAACAAGTTTTAAATGGCAAATATATTTGTATTTATTAAATTTTACGTTCCCCTAAGGTGTCCTCGCGTACCACAGGTTGAATATCAGTGGACTAAGGCATTATTCTGGCATTTATCTGGACTGTTGATGACGGAAGGATCGAAGCTTGAATTCCAGCTGGGTCCATTTGAAATGGTTTATCCTAAGTGGTTTTCTATACCCCACATACGAAAATTTGAGAAGATTTCCGCTAAATTAAATTTTCCTCGTCACTAGTACATGCATGTGACCCGAACAGATGGTGAGATTCCGTGACAAAAAAAATAGAAAAAATTAATGATATCAATTTAAAATTATATTTCGCTATATTAACCGGTGAACAAACAAGTTAATTAGTCAAGTTCGTCTGGTCAGCTTTGTTGATGACGGAGAGCAAGGAGCTTGAACACCAGTTTGGTATAATAAAGGAATTATTCCCCGAATAGTTTTAGACTCTACATCCCCGGTGGCTAAGATGGAATGAACACATATTTTGATCCCAAACTACCCCCAACATTTCACACCAAAGTTAATTGGACACTGATAACTTTCACCACGATTTCCGTTCCAAGGTGGATTGGACACTGCTAACTTTCACCAAACGATTTCCGTTCCAAGTTGGATTGGACACTGATAACTTTCACCACGATTTCCGTTCCAAGGTGGATTGGACACTGCTAACTTTCACCACGATTTCCGTTCCAAGGTGGATTGGACACTGCTAACTTTCACCACGATTTCCTTTCCAAGGTGGATTGGACACTGCTAACTTTCACCACAATTTCCGTTCCAAGGTGGATTGGACACTGCTAACTTTCACCACGATTTCCGTTCCAAGGTGGATTGAAACTGCTAACTTTCACCCAACTTCCTTCACAAGGTGAACTGGACACTGCTAACTCTCACCACGATTTCCTTTCCAAGGTGGATTGGACACTGCTAACTCTCACCACAATTTCCTTCCCAAGGTGGATTGGACACTGCTAACTTTCACCACGATTTCCGTTCCAAGGTGGATTGGACACTGCTAACTCTCACCACAATTTCCTTCCCAAGGTAGATTGGAAACTACCACCTTGCTGTACGATGTCCTTCTTAATGTGGAGTGAGTAGTTCTAGACTTAACTAGCCTGTCACCCACTTCGGTGGCCGCATGGTTTAAGACTAAGGCACTACTCTCGCAATAGACTAGACTGCCGAAAATAGGAAGGACAGGGTTCAATCATGTTTGTGTGTACTGAGGATGGTTTTACATTCTTCCTACATTCAAATTTAGGTACATTTCCTATACATTTAACCTTATTAATCCCTAACACATTAGTGTAATTAGTACATAGTAAATAGGAGTTTAAACCGAATGGGTTGTAAGATGCGATGCTAAAAAAACAAAAAATTTACCTAACCTAATTTTGATTCCCCTTTCAGTAAGAATGAATTCTACCTCGGACATTCTTTAAGGTATTGCTAGCTTTCTGGTTAACTTGTACTGAACCTAAATATGCTGACGATCTATTGTACTAATTTTCAATTAATAGGTCATTATAAATTGCCCAATCGGCCTTCACCCGGTTTATTAATTATAAAATAAATCTTATCATGTAGATTAGCTTCAGAAGATTAGTAAAAATGGGTTATAAAATAATCTTATTTTCTCTAGTGGATCTTAAAACACCATCGGGCTATAAACATCCATCAACTACTTCAATAGATAAGGACACGGATAGTATAATTTTTGAGGAAATCCACTCACATTCTCGTGGAGGGAGAGTGTGATTTTTTTTAAAGACCACTTGATATCTCCCCGTTATCGTCAAACCAGCCTTACATGACAATGAAGCGTTCACAAATAGATTGATTGGGTTAATTTGCTGTGGTTGAGAGCAATAACATAAACAGGTATCACCAATATGACCTCTGTGAACTACCGAACCTTCCATTCTGATCCTGGGGCAATGGCGCCAAACTAGTGGCTCGTTCCACTTGAAGCCAGCCGACCGTGCCAAACTGACGGGTGTGAAGTGGACCATAGTGCCAACTGAATGGGAACTCTTGACTCGTGAATGAGGTGTCAAACGTGTGTGTGGGTGTGTGTATACTCGCTTACATACCATGCTGGACACGTAGAGAGTAACATTTTACTGTAAATATGGGATTTGAAAAATTTCAGATAATTGAACCACAATAAATCCGACAACTCAGTTGGTAGCATGTCTGTCTACTGAGTTAAGGGTCCTGGGTTAAATTCCCAGTATGGCCGAAAGTGTATCATTGGTGAAATGTGAGTTTAGCCTTTCACAGTGATATATTAACGGTCGGGGACTGGATGTTGTGTCCGTCCTAGTGTTAAGTTGTATTCTAAGACGTATGAAGCTACGACAGGCCTAGCAAGCCGGTAGTGGGAAATATACTTCTTGAATAAAAATCATAGGCCACAGAGTGGAAATGGTAATGGATGTAATGGATGAACCATAAGTTAAAGAGATGTATCCGCAAAGGCTTTGACCGTGGTTTCCAAACTTTTTAGAACCACGCCTCAATTTTAAAACGATACAATTTTTTAAACCATCTAGATTTAATGGACATAAGGGGAGAAGGAATATATTAATTCTTATTATTTTCATTCTAAAATTTATTATTAATTTGAGTATTGAGGGATTTTTGAAAATTCCAATTATTTCTAAAATGACTCCAACAATTTTGTTCAAAATATATATACGTCATTGTTTGACATGGCAAATAAAACTGTATAATTTGTTTTCAGGGAAAATTTTTTTAAGGTAAGCTATGACGGTTATTTTGAGGATTTGAATTATTTTGAAAATGGCTCTAAGGATTTAGCTCAAAATGGGTATCTGGAAATAATTTTACAATAAACACAATTGTAGATATTGGTTATTTTTAATACATTAATTTTATGGTGGCTTGGTGATTAATGATTTCTTATTTATTTTAATATTTTGAAAAAAAAATATAAAATTTTTGTTCAAAAATTGAATCTGTAGTATATTTTACATGATACATGATAATGTACGTTTATTTTTCTAAACTAAATTAATTCAATGGTAGTCTATTTATGAACAATTTTAGAAAATTTGTAATCTATTGAAAATTGCCTTGATGAGTTAAAAATGGTATCTGGAAATCGTTTTTCATGATAAATGATGATATATTTTAATTTTTACAAATATAAATAATTATTTGAGATTTGCTTAAAAGTAATTGATTTTTGAAAAATCGAAATTTGTAAAAATAATTTTTCATAAATTTTGTTTGGATTCACATAGACTGTATGAAGAGTGTTTGTTTTGATTAACAACATTCATGTAAGTTTTTCGGAAAAAATATACTTAAGGGTAACAACTGTAAAGTTATTTTTGAACATTTTGTTTCAATATATAATACACTATGTGAGAAAGTTTGTAAGGTTGTAAGATTGTGTTGTGCCATTTATTTAAAATACTTCCTAATATAGGTAAGTTTCCTTGAAAGTAATGAGAATCAGTATGCACCCACTACAATAATTATTTCCCTCAAAACCCAAATTGGTTTAAAATCTTCACTTTTCTATAGGTTATTTTACAAAAAATAAATTAAATCTTCAAAATGCTTTTACAACCTGATTAATTAATTTATTTTATTGACACAACTTATCCTTACCCGCGTGGTCTATTATAATTTAACTGCGCCATTAGGGTAGGTATGAGGAAGATATAATTCATCGGAATATAACACGAATATGTTTTAGAGGGATTTAGTAAAAATGTTCCTCAGTACACCAGGCCAAGATTCGAACTGTGACCTATTCGTCTCCGACAAACATGGATAGACAAGCCCTCCTACCAATGTGGGATCCAGCAAGGCACTGGTCACCATTACAGCCCACCCTTAAGACACACGTACAGACCAACCACCGGTTATACAAGCCAACCGTGTACGCCCAACCACCGGTTACATCCCAACCACCACTAAGACAACATTTAAATTACAGTGTACGGTTATAATAACCCTCCTATCAAAGTAAACCGTCCGTTACATTGTCGGAAATATCAGTTCTAGTCAGAGTTCTGATTGATACTCGAATAATAAATAAGATGGACTCTAGTAGGTCAAATTTGTTTTGGATGGAAAGGCATTGAAACAAACCTCAACACTTTGAAACTAAAAATATTTCAGGAACAACATCGTTATTTAGGAATCCTTCATTCCTAAAAGTTGTTTTAAGTATACAAAGTGTGTTTGCATTTACTTGAGACAATCAAGCATTTCAAAAAATAATTATAAGTGAATAAAATATAATATTCTTGGAAACTAATTTCAATATAAGTATCACCATACATATAGTCCTACAACCTCATAAAACTAAGCCACACACGTTTTCTTTAACAATATGTCTAAATGATTATAAATATTATAAATATTCTGTGTTTTATATGTCCTAGTCCTCGTTGGTTAGTGCTTCAATATTTTATATGTTTCTATTCTAAGTAGTTTTTTTAAATAACTCTTATAAATAAGTATCGAAACAGTTACAAATGATGACACAACCCATTAAGAGATTGGCCAATGGTCATCCATTCGCAGAACATCTTGCAGTTAAATACTCAATAATTAAAATAAAACAATTAAATCTAGATTTAACCTTAAACCACTAAAGTATAAATAAGTTAAACGCAATTTAACAAATATAACGAAATTTGTGTAAGCTAATGCTTGAAAAATGTAATATCTCAATTTACTTTTTCTTAAAACCAAATATAATTGACAAAATATAGCCTCATAATATCAAACTTAATGATTGAAAATAAATATGGTTTGGATATTACAATGTCACGAGTATAAAGAGCTCAAATAAAATATAGAAATATGAGCATAATATTCCAATGTGTAGGATTGGTTTATCCTATGTTATGTTCTAAGGATACCTTCTTAAGGTTGCATATTATATTGCATTGTTTGGTAATTAAAATAGAACTAATTATGGCAGTTAATATAATATCGGTCTTTCTCCTCACACACACACACACACACACCCACACCCACACACACCACACACAACACACCACACACAACCACACACACACACACACACACCAACACACACACTATTAATATTTATTTAGCACCGCGTCTTACTACCCGTTTGGGTTATACGCTTAGGTACTAATTACACTAATGGATTAGGAATTGGAAAGGTTGAATTTATAGAAAGTGAACCCACATTTGCGTGGAGGGAGAGTGTAAAACCATTTAGGAACCCCCCCCCAGTTCACCCGACCGATATTAGAACCTCGATCTCCCCGTACTTGGCATTCGAGCTCAACATGATAGCGCGTTAGCTAACTACCCCACCGAGGCGGGTCACACTATTAATAGATTGTCTGAAATATAGCTGAAACTTGAGTCATAATTTAATTGTTTGATAATATTGTATTTTTAAAAGAGTCTATGAAAATGTCAATAAAATACGTTGACGACTAACCGAACCAAGGACCTCTTATCCTGCGACCCACACCGGAGGGAACGAGAACAAAGTCGACCTTTTTTTGGTCATATCTGGTTTGCCAGTGGCTGTAGTTTGGTGACCGAATCTCAGCCTGGGGCTTTTATTATAATTTGTTTCCCCACTGCATTTTCAAGTAATTGCAGATACATATCCTCTAAAATTCTACCAGTATCCACCCAAATAGTGATAATATTCTGATAGGTGGTAAGATGAGATACAATAAGGATAGTTTCAATTTCCTTACTATAGTGCTGGACTACAGTTACAAAAAATAAAAGAGGACAGCAGTTAAAACTACACAAGTACCTGACATATAATCATAATAACACAATAAAATAAAATAAATAATAGCTAAGTGATTATACTTACAAATAAATAGTTACTATAAGATAATAATAATAAACTACATTAATAGAAAGTAGTAGAGAAAATCAATAAGCACTGGTAGGATTTATAAAACCAAAATTATAGACGGTAAGCAGAATATGAAAATTTAAATATTATATGTAAAACATACTACATATAATAATAGTATTAAAATGGTGATAATACGTGCTTGTGTGTTTTCTGCGATGAATGGAGCTAAAAACCACTTCGTCTCAATGGACTACGTCACATACTGCTCGCCATGTCTGGTGAATACAGTCTAATTTCCATTGGAAAAGCCTTTAGAAAATGCAAACATATTTTTACCTGACAATATTGATAACATTTTACAATATTATTAGTTTTATCTTACAGGTATTGATTATATCTATCAAAAGTTATAGCTGCATATCACATTACTTGAAGTATGAACATATGAAAGTTGATCTAGTTCCTTTTGTAGTTGTCAGATAAGATTCTTACTGTTCAAATTGGACTGCAACTTGCCTTCCTATAGGTTCCCGTTGCGGAATATTGCTTTACACCATGAAAAAGTTTATGTGGAGAAAATTAATAAATTACTGTTCAGTTTTATGCTTTATTTGGGACAGAAACTGAGTCATAATCTATCTAGTTTAGAAATACCCCATTATACGATAAAATTTAAATTAAATGCTACAGTATTTGCAGATGTGTGTGTGTATGTGTGTGTGTGTGTGTGTGTGTGTGTGTGTGTGTGTGTGTGTGTGTGTGTGTGTGTGTGCAGTACCATCCGGTGGAAAGTACCCATATGAAGCACTTTATTGAAATTGATCCACGGCCTTTCATAAACGAGTTCATTACTTTTTCTTTATCACCGCTTTTCACTACCTGTTCAGGTTATACACCTACATGATTATTACTCTAATGGGTTACGGATGCGGACTGAAGTATTTTAGAGGAAACTATCTGCATTAGCGTGGAGGGATATTGAGAAACAATTTAGGAAAAAACAACTCCAACAAACCAGACCTATATTAGAACCCCAATCTACCCGTCATCAATCGGCCAGTCTAAAACTAGAGCGACGCCTTAGACCATTCGGCCACTGAAGTGGGCTCCATTACTTTATCCGTGTGACCAATTCCAACGATAGTATAATTTTTTAATTTAATTTTTAGCACCATGTTTTACTATCCGTTTGATATACAAGCATATAGACAATACTGATTATTTCAATGTGTTAGAAATTAAGAAGGTTAAATTTAGAGGACGAGTACCCACATTTGTGTAGAGGGAGGTAGAAAACCACTAAGGAAAAAAAACCTTACTACACCCGAGTGAGATTCGAACCCCAATCTCCCTCATTATAAGCAGTTCAGTGTATTGCGGGGGTAGTATCGAAGACTATTCGACCACTGAATCGGCTGACGGTAGGGAATGTGTTATTCAGGTGAGATATATATATATACCATATAATATATATATTATATATTACCATATAATTATATAATATATATACCAGATCAATTATGACCAAATAATTCGAAAAACCTATCTCATGGATAAAAAAAAGAACAAAATGAGGTCTTAATAAGTCCATAATTAAGTGGTGGGGTTATTACAATGGCTATTAGCTATATTTATGCTCAGCTACTGATACCAAACGTATTGTGAGCGCCGAGAAAATATCATAGTTCACTGGATTTCACACCATGTGAAGGTATAACTTTGACACATTACGGATTTAAACCAGGCTCTCAGAGTCTGAGTCTGAAAATAAATGACCCACAGCTCCAGGCACATTATGAAGGATCTATTCTATTTGGTTAATGTGTATTCTTGTAATTAGGTGGTATTGCTTAGTTATTTTACGTATTAGCTTAGTAAACTAAAAATACTGTAATATTTTATCTATTTAATAAGTTACTTTTTATTTTGAACCGCGTCTTACTACCCGTTACACTGAGCTATTATTTTAATAATAATTATGTTTGTTATTAATATTATTATTAGTATTACTTCTAATAGTAGTAATTTTAGTATTTGATTCGCTCTGGTCAAAAGACTAGTAGATAGTAAAACGAATTAGTATATTATATTATTTAATGTTAAAAATTGTATTTGATGAAATCTAAACTTACCTCACATTGACTTTAAATTAGTTTTGTAGAAAAATAGTAAATAATTAATGCAACAGTTAAAAACTAAGAAAACTCAGTTATTTTTAAAATAAAATTTCTTTCACGTTTTCCATTGGTAAAAGAACATTCGTGACTTATTTTTATAATAAAAATAGTATATATGTTGCTCTTTTTAACAATGCACTTAGTGTTTACTTGATGAAAGTACTTTCATTGTGTGTCGACTGACATTTACTTTAGTCCAATTTTAGATGTGTCACTTGATACAAGATGGGAATTGTGTTATATAAATGTATGTAGCAACGTTGAAAAATTACGTATGTCACTCTTCCTTAATCTTTCGTAAATAATCTAAATAATGTATGTTACCATTGTGATGTAGAGGTGACCATTTAAATACAGCATCAATTACTAGATACAACAAATTAGACTAAATATTAATTGGTTATTTAAATTTGACGCAGATGATGACGAAAAATAACTGCTTTGTATAATTGATTCATTATTTTTCTCATTTAAAATATTCAATTTACCATCATGTGTGATTATACTAAAACTATTACAATTATAATTTCAAGGCTATTGGATGAATATTTATATTTTAATCACTTTGTATGGATCTTAGATTTCATAAAATACAAAGATTAATAATTTCTTACCAATTATATTTATTGTCATGATAAGAGCTAGTTTAAACGTAATATCCCCTAAAAATTATCTTTTCTTGTTTATGAACAATTATTAAAGGCTGATTTAAAATTTCAGCCAAAGTTTTTAAGTGAACTTCCCTCAAATAACAATTATTAGCTTTGACCAATTATAATTTAATCATCCAGGGAAGACTAAGATAGCGATTCTCGCCGCCATGTTTGTGCTCAATATTCTATTAATTTTAACTTCTAATGTGCAGCTGTACTTAATGGCTTTTCACTATATGATAAAAATGTTTCATTACATTACATAATTAAGTTACATAAAATATTGACGAATTGAATTATGTAGCAGCTTAAAGCTTAAGGCCATGGTGTAATCCATCAAGGTAAATTTACTACTTTTCAGGGAAAAAGAAGTGAACAGGTATAAATATGTTTCACAAATCAATTTTCAAAAACTTTTACATTCACATGCAAAAAATATTAAAATTAATATTTTATTAACTTTATCAATTATTATATTTGAAATAATTTAAAAGAAATATTTCAATGCAACGATTTTGAGATTTTTCCAAATGGTACCTTGTATATATTTGTGTTGGTATATTCCACCCGGTACCAAAACCAATTATTCACACTCTTACAAAACCATTACTTTTTTTTTTTTTTTGCATCACGCCATCGTTCAATCAAATTAAATTAAATACGAACTCTACAAAACGGAATAATAAGAGGAACAGCATATTACATAAAAGGGCCGTGACATTTCGGTTTTGTATTGAAATAAATTCCTTATCAATCTGTGAAAATATAGTAACAAAAGAAACGAATGTTTCGTTTGTGAAGTTCCGCTTTCAAGAACTGGTTGTGGATTTCTTTGAACATTTCTTTTGCGGCATGGACATGAGAGGCCGCCATTTTTACGCTTGTCACTTGTCAGTTCATAGTTGGTCCGCGCTTGCGCAGTAGCCTGTAAAATATCATTGGATTGTTCTCTCCACAATCACAGCTCATTTTTTAAGGTGGATTTACCTGTTAAGGTTTCATAGTATATTTAAATAGCTTACTGTTCCAAATAGGAAATTATGTTCACCAAAAGAACTCTCTGAATTAAAAATTGTGTTAGTAAATTTTGAAACGAAATCTTAAAAACGAGTTCTTAAATTAGAGCATTTATTCGTTCGTGTAGTGGGTTTATTATCTCAAGGAGTTTAAGGTTCTATCAATAAAATATGTTTGTATTACGGATGATTTTTATTCAAGGTGATATTTTCCATAATTTCTCTAAAAGAGTTTGGTTGCATTTTCTTAACACTTTTTATGTATGTATTTATTTTTTAGTTTATCAATTGTCAGACTAAAAACAGGACAGAAAATAGATGCTGTAAATGTTATGTAATGATCAAACATTAGTTAAAAACAAAAGAATATCTTTGGTTAAATGGAGCTATAGTGTAAATATTTAATATACTACACTGAATATTATTAAAAAAAAATATTTTTATTAAGATTAATTATTTTACAAATATACAAGCTATTGGGTCAAAGTTAAATATTATTGAGCTAAAATGTTCCCTAAACAAATTAAATTATTGAATTATTGAATTACTGTTAAGTCTTTGCATTTGGATGTTATTTTTATTTATTTTTTATTTATTTGGGATATTTAACATGCACCTTCTGAAACAATTGTCTTTATCAGCACATGAGAATTTCTATGAGTGAGAGTGAAAGGGCTTACCAATTTTGCCGGGAGAGATATTTTCACATACCATCCAGCTTTCTTTTACATACCACAGTTGACATGGGACTGGCAACTTTGCTTCCCCTCCGAAGGAAGTTTTACTACTGATTATTTATAGGTAAAGAGAAATCCGTCGACACCAGCTAGGATTGAACCCATGAACATCGGGTCCAGATGCAAGAACCTTAACCCGAGACCACCAAGGTCAAAGATGAGATGTATTTTTTTAATTCTCTATGAGGTAATTCTTGTAGATTAAAAGTGAACATTATAAAATATATTCTTGATGGTTTAATCTTAAAATAAGCTAAATAATTTAATTGCTGGAAAAAGTACGCTATAATTTTTAGAGAAGCTCGTAATTTCTTATCATAATAGTAAAATTGAGCTTTTTTGTTTGGAATATAAGATATAATTTGTACTGTACTTCTTAGTAGTAAAACTACATCTAAAATAAACTAAAATTTGGTGACAAAAGATCAGAGATTAGAATCTTATCAGTTTACTGATTTAATGTAATTTAAATGTGGTGCGTCTTCAAATCAGAAGCCTCTTATTCTTAATGCAGTCCACTTTGATAAAAAAATATATCTACTTATTTAACAGTGACAGATAAATTATTGTAAAAAATACTCTACTCTATAGCAGGAGTGGGAAAATTCTAATTAACCGAAGCACATACACATTTTTAACTTGGTAGTATATGTAGTTAGACAAAAATTGTGGATGTTCACCTTAGGACATTTTGAAAACTTTTATATCCTCCTCTGGGTTCTTATGGTCAGAGTTCCCAGCTTCAGATTCAAAAGCCCTAGGATCGATCCCCTGTGGCTCTGGAACAAGGTAAAACTCAGCCTCATGAGGACAAAATCCAAGATATTTTAATAATGAAGTCGCAACTCCGGTTTAAAAGACTGAGATTAATAGAAGTAGGGAGGGCTCATTGTGATGAACACATCACAACCGCAAATGTTTGCACCATCATTGCTAAGAGCGGCGGCCGCTTGGTTAGTAGAGCTCGATTGTGGGCTTACACCATGGAGATTTTTTTTTAATATTCATTGAAGGCCTGAAATCTTAAACTCCACGACCACCAGTGTGGTCTACCAATAAAATTAGCAAGCTGAAAATTGACAAAAGCATTTTAGGAAAACTGGGAATGTGCAGTGATTCTTTTTCTATTGAAATGTATCTCCAAGGAAAAATCTCAATCATAAATCCAGAGATATTTCCTCAGGTTGCTAAATTCACCCGAGAAGTGCTGGATACTTTCAGCTAGCTAAAAATAAGATCCAAAAATAGCTATTCAATAATTTCTATCCAGTTCCTTAACTCAGACGGTAAAGCATTTATACCCTAAGTTAGGGATCTTGAGTTCTTTTATTTGTATAGTCAAATGTTTTATCAGTGCTAAGCTTGAGGTTTCCCCTTTAATGGTGAGCAATTAATATCTGGGAGACTGGATTGTGTGTCTGTTTTAGAATTAGCTTATTTGGTAGGTGGGTTGATTATATTATATCCAGTTGTTAACTAAATTGAACGTTAAATGCCTCAAATAAAGATAAAATAACCACACAAATGTTACTCATTACAATTTTACAATCGCTGCACTTATTACTTAAATAACCTTTCAATCAAGATAGTGTGTACTATACAATTTTATTAGAATGGATCTTGCATACTTACTTTATTGCATTAGAATCTCGTAAGTTCATTTCTGCACTTACAAAAGTACGCCACCTGTGCTTATCTTGAGCTAGTTCTATCCAGTCCACCTTATTAGGCCCTATTTCTATCTTGAGCTAGTTATATCCAGTCCACCTCATTACAACCAATCTTGAGGTAGTTCCATACAGTCCACCTCATTACACCCTATCTTGAGCTAGTTCCATCCAGTCCAAATTATTACACCCTATCTTGAGCTAGTTCCATCCAGTCCAAATTATTACACCCTATCTCATGCAGGAAGGAACCTTAAGAAAATACAAAACTATATTTTTGTGTTACAGGTATAGATACTATTTATCAAAGAAATAAGCTCAAGATTAGATGATTTTACGTGCAGATAGATGACAATTGTTTTAGCCACATTTGTAAATGTCAATGTTAATAATATATTTTCTAACTTAATCAGCTTCTATATTAAAATTGATATTTTGGTTGATATTTAAAACAATGCGTAATATAGATTAACATATCAACAACGTGACCTCCTTGTCCCCATAAATAATAAAACAATGATGACTGTTCGTGTCCTAGATTAAATTAATATTAAAAAAAAATCTACTAATTAAATAACACCCACTTGTGTTCTTGACAGCATTCAAACCAAGACTATTCATAACCAGACTCTTAAGCCACTATCCATCTCAGATGGGTTGAGAGTGAGTTGAGAGTAGATCTAAATAAATATTTCACTTCGTGAATAATGCGATGAGGAATTGTAGATTTAAATGTGTCTACACTTTGGAAAAATTCGTTAACTAATTTGATCTTAGACGATGGTAGAAAATGTATAATTAAAAACTGTATTTGTCACACTTAGGTAACATTACTGCAGGAGGAGGATCCGAAAAAAATTGTAGCTCATTTGATAGTGCCTCTTACTACTAAAGTGAAAGTAGCGGGTTCTATTTAGACAATGCCAAAATATGTATAAGCTATTACATTGTGCTTTCTCCTTTCACAGTGATGAATTAACGGCAAGGGGACTCTTTGTTGTGTCTGCCCTAGAGTTGTGCTAGCTTTGAAGTCGTGTAGCGAAATACTGATAAATTGATGGCTAGAGAACTGGCTGCTGTAATTGTTCTATAATTAATTTAACTGTATTATTTCAAAATAATAAGCATGTGCTCTGCTCCTTTATTTAACAAAATCTTCCGCCATTCAAATACAAAATTTATCTCACTACACTGCTAAAAAGGATCGTCTCTTTTGGAAAGTGCTTGGATCAAGGTAGCTAGATATTGAGTTGCCTATATATTCTAAAAAATTATGAATTAGCCATTAAAAATAAATGTTTAAATTGATTTTTTACCTTTGATTCGCTGAAGAATTGTATTTTTTTTGGCACTAACAAATTAGTGTGGCTCACTATAGGATAACCAACAATATCAATATCCAATTAACAACAAGTTCACGTTTCTGACTCTACGGAAAGGAGATAGCTGACTTGGTGATATTTAGTTATTTTATTGTTATTAGTGTCTACTCATCGTTTATATGGTGAGTTCTAATGTATTTCTGAGCTATATTTTATTGTAAACTTGTAATAGTGAATAGATATGAGCAACCAGAAATATCCGAACAAATAGCAAGACATTAGTTAAAAAAATAGTTTGTAGTATAAAGATCTATAGTTCGACAATGTTTTAATAAACTCTCCACGGGCATGTTTATCAAATATTAGATGTACAATAATCATATTATGTACACTATAATACTAGCATAAGTTTCTTTTTGTGTGTAGAGCTTGTTATACTTGGATAAGTATCAAATGTTTAATTTAATGCCCAAATATTTCAACAACCTGAGTGTCACAATTTAGCAAATATATTTGGAGAAAAAATGATACCATATTGATTTTTGAATAAAGCTACAAAGATAGACATTCATTAGATCTTGTAGCAATATCAATAAAACGCATTTCGATTCATATATTCTTTTTATTATTTATGTATTTATGCATTATAAGAACTGATCACTTATAAATTATAAAAGTACGCCTCAGACAAATGCGATTATGTACGTACATCTCAAAAACAAAAATGCCATCATAGAATTGGCCGAAATGTATATCAAAATTCAGCTGACGAGCTCTAGAAGAAGTTTTTTTAACGAGAATCTTCCATTGAAATTGATATAACCTAGTCTGATCATAAATTAAAGTACTCCAAAGAGTTATTTTTAAGAAATTATAAAATCACTGTAATTAGTTTCAAATAAATAAGAGTACATCACAACCAACATGTTCTAAAGGTATCTTGCAAAAATAATTACACTATCGAATCTCTCCGAGACATTTTCAAAACTAATTAAAGTATCCTACATTAAAACCTGAGTGTCACAAAGATATTGTGGAGAAACAATGTCACTTTCAGATGTCTCAAAGCTAATTTATAAATTGTTAAAAGTAGGCCACAACCAGAGTTCCTTAAAGGTTGTTCTCGACTGAGAATGTAACTCTGAGATATCTATTTTCCAACTCTCCACTTAGTATGTCTGCACGGCAATAGGACGTGTGGACGCGGGCGAGATAACACCCGTCAAATATCTCTCAACCGGACACATTATAATAATACCACCACCGAGCGAGCAACAGGTTCCAATTACCGATGTATCTAACCACTCGATCTGTACTGCGCGCGTCGGCCACGTACCTCGTTTAGGATATTTATTTTTTTCTGACCCCAATCCTTTGACAGAAAAACAATAAAAACTGGTAATGAGGGGCAAACCTTGGACCTGTGCAGAACTGTTTGGGTAGTAGTTTGATCTACTTGAGAAACGTGATCACTTTAAACGATACTTTATTATAAATGATAATAATAGTAGTAAAAAAAAAGAGAGATTTAATCGTTTCATATATATTACGTTATGAAATATGTAGGTTGATTTTAAAATCATGATATGTCTACTTTGTCTATACATTAGGAGGGAGAAAGAAAGGAACTGGTTTATTTCACTTGTGTTGCTTGTCCTCAACGTTTCATTAGCTTCACTTTGTTCCGTTGGTACGACTTGAATCATTAGCCTCGGCTACATACTCCACATCCGTAAGGTCCGTAGTCCGTAGTTTCATTAGCTTCACTTTGTTCTGTTGGTACGACTTGAATCATTAGCCTCGGCTACATACTCCACATCCGTAAGGTCCGTAGTCCGTAAGAAGAGCTCGACTCAATAGTAACAGGTAGATACTTTCACAGAATCCTCATCTGTGGACACGAGGACCAAGTTGTTAATCTCATCTGGCCTGGTTTGCCAGTGACGATGGTAGCAGGGTTATAACTGGCCTCGTGATATGGTGGTCAGAGCTCCTGGCTGCTAACCTGGAGGTCCAGGGCTCGATTCCTCTAAATATATAAAACATTTTTTAGTGTATGGCATTACTGACTGGGAGGGACATGACATCCAGTTCTGTCCCCTGTATGTAGACTATTAGCCTCTCTGGTGGCACAGAACGTTACCCAGTGTACACCATGGGAGGTTATCTACACGTACCCTCAATGACATGATGTGATTATAGTTAATATGGAGGTGTGAACCCCTGGGAGTCTTAAACATAACTTAAGCCTTATTTACCAACCCTTGGTGACCGATAGGATAATAACACTTAAGAGAAAAACACCTAAGGTACCAGACGGGAACTGAACCCGGGACCAACAGGTTCGTAGCTGGGTGCACTGACCACTATATCACGGGACCGGATTAAAGGGAAATACTTCCCATGTTCACCAGGGTTTGGTTAATTCGGCTTAAGTTGGTTTAAGATCTTCATTGGCTCCACCCCGTCGTATTCACTATCACCATCGCCTTATTTCATCGGGACCTCACGGGAATTCGTGCGTCCCCTGGGCAACGGTACATTTGTACTGGCTAATATTTCCACAAAATGGGCTACGAGTGATGTAGCCCAGACACGCTATTATTATTATTATTATTATTATTGTTATTATTATTATTATTATTATTACTATCCTTTTTAAATAATTACGCTTTTACCACTCTTAAGCTCTTTATTTATTATTTTTATCGTCTATTATTATGTTTTATTTTTTGTATTTATTCATCAGTATATATCATTATTTACTTTTATTTTTTATTTTATTTTGTTATTATATGTGCTTATATGGCACTGTGTACTTCTCAGTGCTGGCCTGTCATGGGTCTCACGACTGTTGGCCAGCACTATAGTAAATGGAACTAAAATTATTATTATTACTATCGGGTTATAATCCCAGTCGAATATATTGAAGGTAGTTTTAATCTCTCCAAATAATTGTTGGTAAATTCCATTAAATATTATTATAGCTTATTGCTATTATATTAGTCTAATTAAATACATGTAGCACACAGGGAAAGTGAGACGTGATGCAAACTTTTTAAGAATCTTTCTTACGGACTTTCACGAAGAACAAATCACAGTGAGATAAATAAATGAATAGAAATGAAAGTCTACTTGTCAACCAATCCGAGTTGTGTTTGAATGAAATTTCATAAGGATTATAGGTATCTAAGGACATTTAGGACAAAGGGATACTTTCTATGGAGCGTAGGCTTAAAGGGTCCTCTACCCAATCGCTCAAAATCGTTACAGCTGTTGTCCTAAAATCTCGAACAAATCAGGAAATGGTTGATTATTTTAAAATAAGGCTCACGCCGAATTGGAAGAAAAATATTTTCAATGTGTTTCAATAGGGTTAAAAACTATTCACTAAAAAATTTGTATTTATAAATTGTACAGAATTTCTCCTATATATTATGTTATATTTTAGTAAATTACAAAATATTTCGAAAATCAGTAGTCAGCAATCCTCCCCCCCCCCCCCCCGGTAAATTTAACATATAAAAACCAAAACTATTTTGATAATAATATTAAATATTCTTTAAATGTAGATTTGGAACAAAATGATTACAGACACTTTTTAGAATATGAAAATTTTAAAAAATCATTCAAGAGTGAACTAACATTAATTTGAAGGTTGAAATCCAAATAATTAAAAAAAATGCCATAAGGTTTAGTAATAACATGTAGCTTAGGTAACCAATTTGAACCAAATCTATTAACCGTTATGGCTGCAATTTATGATCAGACAGACAGACGTGGGGACAGAAAAAATGGTAAGACTCACCTGCTTGGGCTCAGTTTACACAATTACAATACTTTTTCAAAAGGTGAAACTATCTCACTTTCAAACACCTTTTCCATAAAATGTTACAAATCTAAAATAAAAATTATAAAAATACAATGATACCATCTTTCTCAAATAAATAAAAAAATGTTCTCAATAGGGTCACAACAAGAAATTATAAAATAATTTAAGACTGTTAAGGGGTTTTGAAGCTTTACAATTAATATAATTCGCTAAATAAATATCTTAATGTCATGATATCTATCTTCAAGAAGGAGCGTTGAAAGCTCCTAATCTCTAATCTACTTCCAAATAAAATATCAGCGAAGGACGATTACGAAGCAATCACATAATAACCTTCAATTTTAAAAAAAAATCTTATCTATCTTAAACATTAGAGAATTTATTTTATTATGGTCAAGTTTCCGTCTATCGGAGGTAATATGAAGTGTGTCTAGTTGACTATCTTACAACATGACATGTTCTACAAGGTAACATATTGAAATAATGTCTGGAAACTATTCTCATGATTTATGAGGGGGGCCGTGCTATTTATCAACATTGTGAAGTACTGTGATTGCGTGCTACGATTGTGAGTAGCCTACTGCGTTGCTGAACTTTTTTTAGTTGGGTCGTAATATCTGGGAACAGAGAACATTCAGGTTAAGTTGAGAAATAAAATTGAAAATCTAACTAGTCTAACGTGTATCTTTAAATCACCGATAGATAGACGTGACTTCAAGATGATTGGAAAGAGGGTGATTAAGGGAGGAGGGGACGTAAGGCGAGATCAAGACGTAAACAAATAATATATTATTTGTATAGTATTGGTATACAGAGTGGTCCATAATAGTCGCTTCAGGTGGGTATTTCTCTTTTGCACGGCATTCTACTACCCATCTGAGTTATCCATATATTGACGTCAATGGGGACGGGATAGTGAAGGTAGAATACAGAAGATACTCGTATTATAAACACTATACTAAGAGAGGTGGTGATTAGCAGAAGATTATTTATAACCTGAGAATTAATAATACTAAATTTTCAATAAATAGGTGTTTTTAAACGAGTATAATACAAATAATATCTAACCAAGGTTTGGTGTATATTTTGCAAGAACAAAACAATATATATTAAAATTATTTACCATTGTTAAAGAACCTTCTCATATTAATTACACAAACTATAATTAATAACACACACACACCATTACTAAGAATCATCTCTCGAATGTTCACACACTATTTGTATTTTAATAAAATACCTCCAACGGTCTCACACCGTTTTAAACGGTAGAGTGTTTATAAGTTAAGAGTTACTGACAATACCTTAGCAATATTAACTCATTTGAATGTTGTATTTCTAAACTAGTTTATTTTTATTTTTTATAATGTTCTTATTTATTTAGTAAGGAGTAATAAATAATCACGTTATATCTTCTTTTTTACTATTCCCTTCTCATTTTATATCAGCTTTAATCTTTTACTACTACGACATGTTTCAGTGCTGTTACACCATCTGCAGGTCTGAGGAAAACCAACGTAATTGTAAGTTATTGTATAGAAATATGTTAGTAAAATTTTAAATTTAAAAAGTTAAACATTAGAAATGGAAATCGTTAAGATAAATTAGAATATGATATATGAAATATTAAATAAATAATCACTTAAATTAACAAACTTATAATTACCTTTTTGTAATAAAGATGATTGATTTTAATTCAATCTATTGGAAAGTTTGAGAATTTTTGAGGTGTTGTATGGAAGAATATTTTTGTGGGATGATCAACAATATATATAAAAATGAAGGATTATGATCCACTTATAATGATGGATTAAATAGCAAGGCTATTATATTTGTTGGTTATGGTTATAGCCACATCTAGATAACAAGATCGTTAGATTGAAAAACTACACCTGGGCATGGGAATCGAACCTGGGGCCTTTGGTATTGGCGTACTGAGTCAAAGGTCTCTGGTTCGATTCTCATTTCCAGGTGTCCTTTTTTAGTTTAAAGAAATTAATATGCATAAAGTTAACAACATGTGGAAATAATACTAAACAATTTATAAATAAAACAGTGTTGCTAATGTGACATAAAGTGTAATTTATATGATAAGTAAGTGTAGATAGATATATTATTGTTAATTTTGTCAAAATTTTGAAATTGAAATGTGTTCAACTTTAGCTTTACATGACTTCTATATCCTCCTGTAGAGTTTATAAAAATAGACAAATATCACCATATTACAGTCATCCGAATGTCTTATTTAAATAGATCATTTGGTTACTAACCAGCATTTTATATTCTACGTTTTGACAATCTAAAGAATTATTCTCATTCAATCTTATAGTCCAAGATGGAATTCTAATAAAACAGAGTTTTTGGAACTCTATGAAATTAAATAAATCTCTAAGGTCTGTACAAGGTAAACTTTAACTTTAAATGGGAATTCTAGAAATTAGAGAAGGTTAAACTTGGACAGAATAAAGAGTCGTAACAACATTTCTTTAAATTTGCTAGAAATTGAGTAAGTGAGTTAAAAATATATTATTACTGCTATTTATATTCTTTATACTAATTGTTAAATTAGCTCATAAGCCCATTCTTAAAATTCAGTCTCATCCAACGGATAGCTCCTCACTTATAAAGGACAAAATTTCCTTTTCTTAGCACCACAACTTACTACCTGTTTAGATTATATGTGTATGTACTAACAACTCCAATGACTTTGGGATGATGATGGTTGAATTTAAAGGGAGTGCACCCACATTGGCGTGGAGATAGAATGAAAAACAATTAGGAAAATTCACCTTCAGTACACCCGACCGGGACTCGAGCTCCTATCACCCTATGATCAGCAGTCTAGTCTAACACGCCTTAGACCATTCAGACACCACATCAGGAAGATTAAAACACTAACATCGAACTAGCGGTATAGTCTAAATATGTTTTTAAAGCTGACATTTCTATTAAAAATTAAGTTATAACTTCTCTATAAACAACTCTTTGAGCTCTTTTCTGTTGGTGCTGGTAAAAAGAAAGAAGAGTTTCGCAGCATAAATAATTTTGGTTTCGGTTGTTGATGAATCCAATCAAAATTAGTTTTGTAATTTTTTTATCCCTTTAACTTTTCTACCCTGTTTAGGTCTACCCTTTTCCCCCCGTTTTCCCTTTTTACCCATATTGCACTTTTTACACCTTATAGCCTTCATAATCCCTTTACCATAAAGTAATACCATGTTCCCCTATTTTTCTAATAAACCCTTTTAAACTTTTTATCCTCTATACCCTCATTATCTTCTTTACCCTAGTTATGCCATTTACCCTTTTTACCCTACTAGTATCCTTTAACCCTTACACCCTTTTAATTTTTAAAAGATTTAATTTAGCCTTTTTTAAAATTTTTATCATGGTTGCCTTTCTTACTATTTTCACTCAGTTATACCTTTTTGCCCTTGATAATCCTTTTTAAACTTTTTTTTTCAGTTTTTGCCTTTTCGGTCTTATTGCTCTTTTTGATTAGATTTATTTTTAAACATGGTTCACCATTTTTGGACTTTTTGCACTTTTTGCTCTTTTCACACCTTTTTATATTAATAAGCTGGCTCAGATCCGGATAAATATTTTAGAGTAGAAAGTTTAAAAAGGTCAAAAAGAGAACAAAGTGTACAAAATTAATAGATAAACTAACAAAACTTTTACTTAAAGAATGATAAAAAGGGTAAGTAAAAAGGCTATGATGTGTAATTTTGATTAAAAAGTTAAAAAGGTAGAAAGGATAAAAGAGTGAAAAAGTTGTACAGGGTATAAAGTATAAGAAGACACTGAAGAGAAAAAGGTCACTGTGGTTAGGTCATGTGATGAGAATGGAGGAGGACAGAATGACTAAGAAAGCCTTACAGAATAAAGAGAAGAGTAGAAGACCTATTGGAAGAACACGGAAGAGATGGATGGACCAAGCGCAGAAGGACATGAAGGTTAAAAGAGTGGAGTGGAGACAAGGGGCAGAGGGAGAAGATTGGAGACATTGACAGGCATGAAATAAGATGTGCCAGACGACCCTCACAGGCAGAAACGTCGAATTATGATTATGATGATGATAAAGTGTAAAATAATAAAAATAGGAAAAATGAGCAAAATTGGTAAACTAGGCAAAAGGGGTTAGTCTAATTTTAAAATTCCGGGTTCTAGTGGCACATATCTTTGCACAGAGGCTACCGTAGCTCGCATTGTTCAACCGTATGAAATATAACAGTAAAGATTTCGCGCGGCGTTATTTTTTATTTATTTTTTCTGTTTATAATTAACTAATATAACTATAAAAGAAAATTCACAATTTTGTTTTCAAGATCTCTGCGTGCTGTAGATCATGCAACGCTCATCACAGACAGAGACAGAGAGACACAAAAACTCTTAATTTTATTAATATAGATGAAATAAATGATACGATGCACCGAAGAGCGATATTACTTTCTTTCGCCTTTATCAAAATTATACTTATAGCACGTAAGATATGTGAAACGAAATAATTTACATTATTATGTGAGCATATGTGGTCAGGTGATCAGAGTTTCTGGCTATTTTTATATATATATATATATATATATATTAGGGTGATTCAAAAATATAAAAGTCAAAAGTATTAAAGTGCGCATTGCTTTTTGTATTCCTTTTAGTGAAAAAAGACACAACAAAAAATAATATTTAGTACTGCCATAGTGCAATATTTAATAACATTTTTACTATTGAGTTTCATTAAAAATTTCAAACAGTAGAAAAATCGAAACTGTTAGAAAATAATAACAGTGTATTTATAAACTTGTATTTTTTTTATTTAAACACTTTTTATGATTATAGAAAAACTCTAATATATGTTTTTAAAATTCACTTAACTGTCATTTTTCTCTAAAAGAATAAACTTTTTTGGTTTTGGATAAAGTTTACGGCTCATTTCTATAACTTAAAGAAGAAACAGTTTTTGTTCTTCTTGTTTCGTAATTCAAGAATTGAAGTCTGTAGTCAAACCAATGCCCCTCTCAGCACAGTCATTTTCAACCTTAGGACTGCGTGAGACTCTGTGGTTTCAAATGGAGGAGTATTGTTCCATTCTTCTATATCTGTGTTCAGGAATGAAGAATCCAACTTAAGAATTTCAAAAAAGGAAGGAATGGGATGCAGGGCCAATAAAAAATTCTAGATTTTTATCACTAATATCTTCCTTTACATTGTACCTGGTTATTCTATTTCTTTCTTCCTTTGATACTTTGATACTTGTTTCAGCTATTCTACCATTTTTCATTTTGTTTCGATCGTCACTAAGTCAGAAAATATCTTAAGTGTCACCAGATCTTCACTATGATACCACAATTGATGACACATTGCTGCCGTTCCTTTTTTAGAGATTACTTCTGAAGTTTCTGTAACATTGTTATGTTACATTTACCCGCCTCAGCTATTTCCACCTGATCAATCTTACTACCCGCTCCAAGAAACTACGAAGAATAGCCACAAAACAATAGTAATCTTCACTATTGTAAATCCAGTCCTAATACAGTTCTTTAATTAATACGTCTCTTTCTGCTCTATACTCCTTCAACAACCACAATTCAATTTCAAATAATAATTCCATTCTATTACTTACCACCTGGATCTGCTGTCCGAGACACGAAGATTGCTCGCAAGTTAAATAAACGTCCTAATTCGGCGAGGGGGGCAAAGGTACAGAGAGTACCCGCAATGGATGCTTACAGCTGACCATCTAGTTGGATACTAGCGGGCGCAAATTCATGATAATAATTCTATCAAGACAAGATGACGTCACCTGACCTCGCCGGGGCTAACTACATACCACTATACGTAGCAAGCCAATCGTCCGGGGAGGATTTGAAAATCAAGACACCAAATCCGTTGGACCGAGCGGTTCATCCAATCATAGACCTGCATGCTGAATTCCCAAGAGATGGCGAGACTTCCACCTGCCCTACAACGTCACCGGCCAACTGGAAGGTTACCACCCCCCCGTTTAGTGATACGCAACTAGCACTGTATATAACCTATGTCCATTATTGTGAAAGATTATTCGGAGTTCTGCATGTGACCCGTGTGGTCATTGTGCTGTACGAGCCAATATTCGGAGTTCTGCAAGTCACCCGTGTGGCCATTGTGCTGTACGAGTAAAAGTAAAGAAGAATTAGCAGTTAAATATTCTCTAAATGTTCGGTTCGCTATATAATTATGTACGTGAAGAGTCCAGAGTCGACGGGATTGATTCAGTACGAGAATTAGTCCGTATTCACGTAATTAGATCTGAATGTGCGTTTAAACTGTCATGTTGACTGATGACCGGCACTGGTGGTCATACGGTCCGAAGTGCGACTACCGAAGGCAATGTATAGACTATATCTATATAGAAGTGCAACACTATACTGCGTCGTGAATAAGAAGACGTATAATGTCTCGCCTAACTGAACGCTTGTGCTCTATCTCTATCGCTGCCAACAACCACTGCTCCTGCCGTCGTCCACGTGGATGTTCACCAGCATCGCGTGAAAATGTGGACTCATCTCTATCGAGGAGAAATAGCAACAATTGACTCGGTAATGAGAACATGTCTTATGTTATTATATATTTTTGAAACTAAAATATTGGACGTGTCAACTAATGGAGTTGACGTTGTTTATTGGACTATTTAAATATTATTGTTGAGAGACTTTACGTAATGAACTTTATTCTGTGTAGAATCATATTATGTATTTACTTGGTTTCATGAATAGTCAAATTTACGTTTGCATATATCTTGTAAGAATAGCTTGAAATGCAGTTATCATTTATCATTGGTATTAATCCAGTTCTTATTGTTGTAACAAGAAAAATTTCCATAGTAAAACTTAGGTTTTCTTTTACTAAACCATTATTAATAAATAATGATAATGTTTAGGGTGTATTACCAAAGAATGTTTTCCTATAATCTATGTTCGCAAATACTTTCGCTGCTAGGATTGTCGAGGCCACAATGTTGATGTTGTTGAAAATACTTGCTTATTAAATGACTATTCACTTTAAAATCTCTGCTTATTTCCTTATTTATTTATTTTATGTTTCACATAGCTTATGCCCCTCTATACTCGTTATGTTGTTTACGGTGGCCTTAAACTACGAGGTAAAAGAGAGGGCGTAACATTTCCTTATAGTTTTCAAAGCCTCGATAAAGCGTAAGTCATTGGCTGGAGCAGCTGGACAACTTATCCAGTATTTCACATGAACTAAAGCAACAAGAATACTAAGTTTGATTGAAGCCTTCTTCTTTTGTTTCTTTATTTTTAATTGTTTTTTGAAGAGATTAATTTTGTAGACATATATTAGTTTCACCATCCAACAGACATGGTGAAATGAAACTGGTTTCTCTATTTAACACCACCTGGAGGATCTTGGCCTAGGAAAAGCGTTATTTGTAGTCTTCTCGTGGAAGATGGCACTGATCACCTTCAAATACGCTCAATATGAAGGCGATTGATTCGTTCTTTAAAGATAGAAGTTGGTCATCTAATCTACCATCTGCAAAAACTTCATACTTGACTTGTATATTTGACCAATAATCACGATTTTTTTTAAATAGCATATTTGGACCGGATGCTGTCCCAAACAACACCTTGAATACATTACTACAAACGACTTCAAATACATTATAACTACAGGAAAGCCACAACAACCTTTTGTTTAGTTTTCTTTCCAAAAGAACACAAGCTCCACTTAGACGTTCAGTGTTGGCAGCAATAGTATCAAAATACATTCCAGTTATTTGGTCATTCAGGTCATATCTATCACTGAAAAGAAGGTACACCAATCAGACACATATAACCACGCTTGAGGGAGCTCTGAAAGTCATCCCACTAAGTTAATATTTCTCAGGGATGATTTTCTTATCAAAAGGAATAAAAAAATCCTTTACACTTTGCTGTGCTAGATTTTTTTTGGCCATATATTCTTGAAGCACCCTAATATATAGACACGCGCATGTGTGTGCGTTTTCTGTTTGGACATTTAACATAAATATTAGTTTACTGGTTGGTTATAAAACAATTCTAGCAGGAATCCCACTAATATTTCTAGTGTTATAACATATATACCTCCTTACTCCCCACCACCCCCACCCTACCCCCTTGATAGATGGTCACTCAGTGCTTATATTTATTTCCTGACCTAGTTAGATGAGTTATTTTGAATCCATCACATTATTTTTTCATTTTTTTGACTTTTATAAAGAACATTATCTTAAGAAAGACCTATTGGAATTACAAATTTTAGATTACTAAGATGTTTGGAAGTTTTCTAATAACACATGCAGACACACAAATATATGCTCGTTTCGCTAGCCACATTGTTCAAGGTGTCATCCTCGCAATAGACAGGCCTCACTATAACAGGGAGACCAGGTTCGAATTCCGGGTGGTGGTACTTAGGGTGGTTTTCCTTAAATTGTTTTACACTCTACTTACACGTAAATGTGGGTACACTCCCTTAACTTTAACCTTCCTCTCCCTAATATATTATCTTGATTAGTTTAGTTGTGTAAAACCTAAATGTGTAATAAGACATGATGCTAATAAAAACCTCTCACATGTTTTAGTACCCATTGAGCTTATATTGACCGGGATTTGAACCCCAATCTCGCTGTTACTTGCAATATAGTTCAACACGAGCGTGAAGCATTAGTCCTTGCAACCACATATGTGGGTAATTAGAAATGTATGTATTGATTTCATTAGTAAAATTATAGCAAGTAATTAGATTAATATATTTTCTAGCCAACACCAGGAGGAAAACAATAAACACTTTCTATGAACAATTCATCCTCCACAAACAAAGGTATATCTCCTTTAAATTTTACCTTTACACAAAATAAATATCTCAAATTTAGAACACTATTTTCACCATAAGACATCATAAACCTTAAAAATTAAATTACAAACCCAGAACCTGTTTACAACTGTAGTTTTGAAGTTGTATATTGTGTGAAATCTCTTTAAAAATCTATCTATTAAGGAAATCTGTAGAAAGATGTTGTAAACATTCAGATCATGCCAATTGGTGGCCTTAATACTTATCCATAATTGACAGGTCTTCCAACGATCTAAACAGGTCTTTGATACCTAAAATATGGACAGCATCCACAACACTCTTACTATATCTGGGGAAAAAGATATTGAATACCTCTTAATATTTATTATTAAATGACGTTTAAAAGCATTGATCAACTTTTTTAATAGTAAATTATAATATAACTAAATCATTTAGTGTATACATAATCTTGAGCTGATATATATATATATATATATAAATATAAAATCACTTTTTTAAATATTAATATATATTAACAGAAATAAGCTATTTTTAAATCAGCTCAAAATTATGTGTATATTATTTAAGTTTCATTATAATAAAGAAAGCGCAACTGAAATAAAAAATATATATTTGAGTTGCACTTTCTTTGTATCGATTTAATTAATGGAAAGCTATTATTCAAACTCTACTCAATTAGTGAATTTTCTTTATTTTTGTTAGTATTTATTTATTTGAATGTGTTTTGAAAATTGCATTTTAACAAACTGAGGACTTTTTAATAGATTATTAAGGCTTGACAATTAAGTACAAAATTTAACCATTTTCTCAACTACACAACATTTATAAAAACACATTACTAAAGGTCTAAAGTTGAATAAATTTCTTTTTGAATTTTAATTTCGACATGTGGTAGAAAAAACCAAAATTAAATAAAAAGGAAAACAGATTCTCGAAGATAAATTCAGTGAAAACCAAACTTTGTTTTCTCATTTGACTCTAATTAAATGTTTAAATACTACACACATCTTCCAAGATTAATGCTTTAGTTGGTGTAGTTAAATATAGTAATACATTTTTACAGCTTTTTACAAATATCTTGCTATTGAATTTGTACACCATAACACGAGTGTGTCATTAGTTTAGGAAAAGTAGTCATGCCATTAATAACACTACCCACAGATGTTAAATACCGCTAAGCTTATTATTCATATTTAATTTATAATGGAGGCCTATTTAGGAATTTATTTTAAAAATAATACTAAATTCTGTAGGTTAAGGTTCAATGATTAGACTTTTAATATGTCCTAAATTGAATCAACTTTGAATATGTTTTTAAAATAAACATCTACCCCTATCTGTGGAAACAGGACAAACTATAAATTAAGGCGAAAGGTGTATATTCTGATCAACCAGTGATGAGCACTTCATGAAAATGTGGATACATATAATCCACTTCTATTTTTTTAATAATCTTCATGTTTTTAAAATTATTTTGAAATAATTAATAATTGAATTTCAAACTTGAATTTTACGTTTTTAAAATCAAATCAAATTTTAATAATGGTTTTTATTTTAAAAATTTTAATTTATTCAATAATGTGTATGCATATATTCATTTAAACCATTACTAAACAATTAGAATTAATATGGTATTAAATATATACTTTTAAGCACAGGTTTACTCATAAATTATTTTAAATAGAGACTAGCTTATTAAACTAATAGTCTATCTTAATTTTGAATGGCTAACAGATTTTAACAAAGGAACACGATGTTTTAGACTGAAATTCTATTCCTTAAGAAAGATTACACTATTAGATTGAATCAATTGTGTGAGATAATAACATAATTGTGTTTGTAATATCTATTTTTCACAGCTATTACGCCGGTATCTTCTGGTCTTATCCCAAGCAGAGAAGAAAAAATAATAATAATCTAAGAGTGTTTAGATAAATAAGCACTTCGAAACAAATAGAAGGTCGCAACAATACTTGTGGAATTTCTCAAACAAAAAGAACAAGCTAATACAATACCTTTAACCTGTTCACTAGCAAGGAAACTTGTGGACAGTAACCATTTACGTTCAAAAATAACAACAAGAGGGGTTTAAGAAATTAAATTATAGGACCAGTCAGTCAAAACAAATATAAATGACCGCTTATCTTGACAAAAAATAAATAATAAAGATACCCTTGGTAAGAGGATGGGTAAGGAGTGAGGGTATACAATCGGTACTTGTCTAAAAAAAAGGATAAAATAAGTGTATATTTTGTTAGTGTTAAAGAAAAGTTTTCCTAAATAATACATATGGTTATGATAAATACATACTTAAACAAAGTAGGTATTGCGTATTTGCCTATAAGGAATTGTTAAGAAGGTACTTTGCTATGTTTGGTAAGGCTGGTCACTGTTCTTCTGAGCAAGATGGAGCTAAGTACAAAACTGAAATATTGACGGTATTTTGGTCTTGTTTACATTTAACATTAGGTATACGATTAATGTGTTATCATATATGACTAATCGATAGGTTATATGTGTTGCACTTTTTTTTTAAATATATGATCTTAATTTCTAAGTTTAAAACCTACCCGCTTCGGTGGCCAAAAGGTCTAAGGTGCTACTCTCGTAAGAGACTAGACTGCCTTTTGATGGGAAGATCGTGGTTCGATACAAGTTGAATGTACTTAGGATATATTTTTCTAAATGGCTTACCACATTATCTACGCAAATGAGGGTAAACTTCCTCCATATTCAACATTCTTCATCCCTAGCACATTAGCGTAATTAATACATAAGTGTAAAACCCAAATGGCTAGTAAAACACGGTGTGAAAAAGGATTATTATTATTTTTTTTTTATTTGTTTGAGGTATCTAATGTGCACTTTCTAAACCGACTGATCATGTCAGCACATGACTTATAAACTAACTTAAATCAGACCCAGCCCCCGACAGTCAATTCATAGCTATGGAAGGGTAAACCCACATTTTACCAATAATAGATATTTGGCCATGCCCCGGGAATCGAATCCAGGACCATTAGCTCAGTAGAAAGACACGCTACCGACTGAGTTAATGTGTTCAACAACACTAATGTTATTAACGGATTAGTTTAAATGGTATGGGTGTGGGAAATAGTGTAGAGGAAGTGCACCCGCATTAGCACGGAGAGCGGATGAGAAATCACATGTGGAAAGCCAGCTCAAGTTCATCAATTAGGGACTTAAAACTTAATATCCTTATCCCCGTAAATAAAGTATAGGGGCAAGAGTAATGCCTTTAGACTGTGTGACCACCGATACTGGTCCTGACCTATTGAGAATTTTCGAGGATATTAAATTTAATAGTACAATGCACCGGTGAGCATATTTATATTATTCGATTTGGCATATTGCGAATAGAGAAGAATACATTTAATGGCAAGACCAATGTGTCTGGCTACTGTAGAAAAAAAAAATCATGCATAGGTAGTGGCGTGGCGTGTAGTGTTGCCAGGGTAAGCAAAGTTTGTTAAAACTTTAACTATAATATGTTCTAGCACGCTTGATCCCATTTTACCAAGTACACATAGGTCCTGATCTACATACATCGCATGGTGAATGTATTTACGTCCATACGCAACTAATGAATATCTTACTGAGTGATGAGAACAAATCACTGTTGCAGTTTTAATTAACTCTGATTATCCCGGCAACAACTCCAGACATGACACTGTACATAGCTAGATAAGCTATAAATTTTAAATACTACATTATTGGTAGTTTTCCCAGAAAATCAAACATAGACAACTTTGTAGATACAATAATACCGCTCGTGACAATGATATGTGTGGCTTTACAGGACAGTTCATTTAGTAATATTTAATGTTTTGTCATCCATAAACAAATACGAGGTAGTGGTCACTGCTCTGAAGATCTGTCTGCAGAAATTAAGTGTAGTGATTTACTGTGAAGGCTTCACAAAACTTGTTCGTCATTGGCGGGAATGAGACATGTTGTGTGGTGACTATGCGATAAAAAAATAGATAAAAAATAAATGGTACGGTCCTCCGCACAGACGTTCTCACGTTTCTATAATAAAATAGACATTTACTAAAAACTCGTAAAGTTTGTGAAACGAAATAATAGGTCTATACATTGTTCTAGAAACATTACAACAAAGATCATAAATTAAATTTTATACATTGTTACTTACTCTCTGGCAGAACTGGGAACACGATACAGACAAATTGAGAAAAGAGAAATATCCTTGTCCACCAAAGAGCAAAAGAATCAAATTCGTTTTCAAAGACCTGAATTAAAAAGTATATATATTTGTGTATAGCTCGGAAACTATTGGTTTTATAAAAATATATTTTAAATAAAAGATTTTTATCTTTATTAGTACTTCAACTTTACAATGATAAGTTATTTCATATATCAAATAGTTTTGGAGAAAAGATGAAATTTGGAAAATTTCCCTTAAGTAAATTACTCTCAAACTCTTTTTATGGGAAAATGAGAGTTGCCATATTGTCTACAATGATAAAGAGTGACTATACATCAAATTTAATAAAATCGTTATGGCGAATTTTAAGAAAATCGATCTTTTCCCTTTTTGCCCTTTAGTACCCTTAATCCCGTCTAACAAGAGAGTTACGTGTTAGACTATGCAGCCACCGATGAATCTGTGTACATTTAAGATGTCGTCTAGACGCTTCTTTGTTTCCACGGCACTGCACACATGTTTGGCTACGTATATTTGTGTGACAACGCAGACACGACCTGTATTGACAATCGACCGTTATATGAATGGTAATTTTCCCGCTGCAGATTTATGTAATCATGTGGCGCCACACTGTTATATACTTGTTTCCCGAGGTAAATGATTCATGGCGTTGCCAAACCCGCGTAATTGTAGGACATGGCAACGACGTTAGCACCAATAAATCTTTCGTCAAAAACTTCAGACAAATCTGACCGACATTATCTTACCATTTTTGGACTTAAGTAATGTGGACAGTAATATGTTCGAGTAAGGTGTTAATTCCCTTTCAAACGCTTGCTCAACGTTACATAAATGCTAAAATATAAACGTTATTCTTTTATTTATTTCAAATATTTAAGGTGGGGATAAGATGTAGGGAACGTGATAAAAGGCCAGTTATTCTGCAATTTTTATAGCGAGACATCCTTTTGGCCAAAATAGATAAATAGCTGCTTTGGTAAAAACGTAGGGTTTAATTTTATAGACATGGTGATATCGACAGTTGTTGAATATGTGTAATGAGCATAGAATAATTAGATGACAAACTTTTTAAACTAAGAGAAATAGTTGTTATTAAATTCCGTGATACCATTGATAGATATTCAAGAACTGTTGAGGTAACCAGGGGAAGAAAATTAAACTCTCTGTTTCTACAGATGCAAAATTTGATTTATTTTTGACAAAAAATTATTTTTGTATAAAAGTGTAAAAACACTGACCTATTCTTGCGCTGCTTACATCGTCAACTTAACAAGACAGGATTGATTGTCTCTTAGGACTACACTTGTAGTGAACTTTGACTTTCTCTTTGGGCTGTTTGTATCGTTCCATATTAAGACTGAAGGCAATATGTATATATCAAAGGTGTTGGTGTTCCTTTTAAAACACCATGACATTCAAGTGAAAGCTAAGTTTCGCAAAGGCAATGTTTCATTAAAATGTGCCTTTTCAGCGCACATCAGACAAAGGTGTCAGCACCATGTGGTATGGTTTGCCGGTCAAGGGGGATGTCGAAGGGGCTCAAATTCCAGTAGGGTTAACTGAGGTGTTTTTTTTCTACTTGGTTTCCCAATCTCCCTCCACGTAAATGCGGGTACACATAAACTAAACTCCACCTTCTTCATGTATACCCCATCAGTAGTAACTATGTGGATAGTCCGACCATGTAATAAAAGGAAGGGCATGGGTAAATAGTAATTATAGTTTTACCAACCAATGGGTAGTGTTAGTGAAACTCTAATTACTTTTCCTCTATGATTTTACACTCTCCTTCCATGCAATTGCAGATACACTTTTTCTAAACTTAACCTTACTTAGCCCTAAAAACCTAAAGCAATTATAACCTGAATATATTTTATAGGTATAGATAAATAGATAATATATATCAAAAGGGGCAGCTGAAGATCATAATTATGGCTTGACTTGACGTATGAATATGTGAAAATAGATATAGTAATATTATACAGCTATAAAACATGTCCATTAATAGGAGATCTGAAGCATGAGCTTGTTAACCTTTAATAAATCTTTTATCATTGAAAATCTTAAGAAGGAAAAACCTTGAGAAGAAACTAAGCTCAGATGCTTTCACCGCTTTACTAAAAGATACAGGAACGGATCAATTTGTCTTCCACAACTTTAACTGTGTGAATAGAAAGGTCCTATTAGCATAACATCTTTATTAAAACTATTATAATTATTATGAGTTATTATTATTTTGACAAAAGGTTAAGACATATACCATACAAATTTCCAAATAGACATTTTTTTCTTAAATGAGAGTCGACAAAACTTACAAAAGCGTTAATCAATCATAGATCAAATCTGTCAGCTAAAAGCCACGGTGTGCCTCTAAAATGTGTTAGTAATATATTCAAAACAAATACACAGAGTATCAGAACAATTGGTCCTGTATAGATTCTGATGCTGGTACGCTTTAACCTACTGTATCTGAATGTTAATGGTGAAATCTAATAAATAAATAATAGAAAATACGTATAATTTATGTATACTAGACTATAATTATCATTCCATGAGATTGAAACAAACTCTATATAGTATAATTTTGATAGGAAGGGTCTTATCTGACAGCTATAAAACTACTATATCTACTTCCATATAGTGTTACTAGAGAAGGGAGTTGCAACAGTCTCTTTTGATTGATATTCTCCCTCTCAAGTCAACAAGCCGAAGGTTGGCTTAATGTGATTTCTATTCATCCGGTGCTGGGAATGCTCTCTAGTGGTTAGTGATTACTGCACCATCTGGTAGTAATCAATTTAGAAGGGGATTTTTGAATGTGTGGTGGCTGTCTACTACCTTCCGCAATGAATTTTTATGAGCGAGTGAGAAAGAGCTAACCAATTTTTCCATGAAGGTATTTTCCCATATTTTCTAGGGTTATGTTACAAGCTACAATTGATATGGAAACCTACTACTTTACTTCCCGTTCGAAGGAAGCTCTGCCACGGATTTTAATCGCTTCATAATAATCCGTCAACTTTGATTGGGTTTGAATTCCCGAACATTCGGTCTTTAGACGAGAACCTTACCCAAGACCACTGAGGTCTACTGACAGAAAATATCGGTACCTATAAAATAACACAAATAATATAGTAAAATATTTTCATTGTAGACTAAAAAAAAGAATTGGTCCTTCAATCTAGAATAGGAGAACACTTATCAATAATGTCTTGACACGAGCGCAGGAATTTGAATCTAATAATAATTTGACTGTGAAAGATGCATTATCTGTTATGTGTGTAGACTCTTAGCCACTCTCGTGGCACAGAACTTTGCCCAGGATATACCTTGGAGGTTGTCTACACGTCGTAACAGCAATGAGATGATGTGATAATAGTAATCATGAAGGTGGGGAGCCAGTGGAAATATCAAACCTAATTTAAACCTAATTGATCAGAAAGTGGTGACCATAGGTACAGTTCCACTTTCTGGAATCAAACATGGGACTTCTAGATCTGTAGACAAGGGCGTTGACTACTATACTAAGCGTTCGGTCAGATTTTTTGGCAATATTTGGTGTCACCGGTGGGATCGGCTCAATGTGGCCGAGCTCGAATAATAGACCTATGCTTAGCTTTTAGACAACAGGCTAGGATTCGGTTATATCTCTGAATAGATTCAATTGAGGTTACTTTTATGGTATGTTCTTCATTTATCTCCAGTAAAATGTATTGTATTTTCCTAAAATACACCTTCCTTACTTTGTATCCGTAAAATAGTGAACGTTTCAAATATTCCGGACCAGCATAAGACGCGCAGCACTAATAAACCCGACAATGAGAACCTTTGGAATCAAGCCAAGGTTCCCTGGACTTGTGGTTAGCCTTCCTAACCACCCAGACACACGGAAAACATGTAAAGCAAACATTTACTCAATAGGTCCAGAATCCGTAAATAAATTAAGGACCCTGTCAAGAGGAGAATATATTGTTCAACTTGAAACTTGCCGACGATTATTCAGCTAGTTTGTACAAAAAGACATTAATTCAGAGAATAAATTAACTCAGGCAAGAGAATTTCTCTTATTTTTACAAGATATAAAGACTCGTTGAAGTTTTCAAAGATGTAGTTCCAAGGAACAAGAACCAAAACCTTCAAAGGTCAAAACATGTTTACACGATAATGCAATATACAGTATATACAAACACTATAACGTCAGTCTGCAGCCGTGCCAGTCCAGCCAAGCGGCCACCACCTGTTGGTGAAGATAGTGCCAACTTCTGCAGATAGAGAGTGTCATGTGGTCAGAAAAACAAACCCTGTTGCCATTAATCTCGGTTTTCTAGACCGAGGCCACCTCTTTTTAATGCAATAAATAAATAAATATATATATATATGTATATATATATACCCACTTCGGTGGTCGCATGGTATTAGGTGTTACTCTCGCAGTAGACTAGACTGCCGATGAAGGTGAGATTGATGTTCGAATCACGGTCGGGTGTTCTGAGGGTGGTTTTTCCAAAATTGTTTTTAACTCTCTCTCCAAGCAAAGTTGGGTACATTGCCTTTAAATATAACCTTCATAATACCTAAAACCACTAGCGTATTTATCGCATAAGCGTGTAGTCTGAACGGGTAGTAAGATGTGGTGATAAAATAATTAGAAAATGCATTTATAAAATACTTAAATTAAGACGTAGTGATATATTTTGATATATAGGTTCTAAGAAGAGGATTCTCCCTTCTTTCCTCCACCACATCGCATCAATGGGCTTGCGGGAAAAGGCGTCAGTCTCATCCGATAGATATATTTTGCCGGTGAATAGGAAATTGGAGCTCAAGAGTTTCATCTAGGTATAGAGCAATACTGTAATTTTCCTAAATGGTTTCTCTCTCTCTCTTTCTCTCTCTCTCAACGCAAATGTGGGTATATTTCCTTCAAGCTACCTCCTTGCGTATAGCCCGAACGGTTAGTGAGATGCGATTAGAGATATTATATTTCTTCTTTCCTCCGCCTCACTCCAATAAAGTTAATACGTGTATAGCCTAGACAACATATCAAATAACCAGCCCTGTGGTTTAGTGGCTCAGTGTACCTGGTTGATGACCTAGAGGTTCCAGTTTCGATTCACGATTGGTACTAGGGAGATTTTCCTCGAAAGGAGAATAATTCCCATATTCTCCAGGGTTTGATTAGTAGGGTTAAGCTAGGTTTAAGGGTTTCCACTGGTTCCAAGCCCTCATAGTCACTATCATCATCACCTCTTCTCATGGGAACATGGAAAGAGCCTCCACAGAAAGGATTTACCGTTAGTACAATCGGACGTCACCTGGGCAAAGGTACGTTAGTACTAGCTTAATATTTCAGCAATCAGAGTGACAAATGATGTAGCCGAAACTTGAAATGCGTATAACTCATTACATGCAAAGCATGGAAGGCAAAATTAATATATATATATTATATACTTAAATGAATGTTACTTTAAGTTAAAAATAACCATTTGTAAAAATTATTGAAACTATTGGATTAACAAAATGTATTATTTAATGCACTACATACATTTTTTACCATTTGCTTTTGTATTTATAAAAAAATATAATATTATTATCATACACTAATTTTTTTGTTTGATTGGACAAGAGAAACAATAATAATTGTACTTTTCTTAATTTAGCCTAGGAAATGTTAACGTTTTGATTTACTAATATTTTCCCTCACAAGTTGGAAATAATATATTTGATTAATTTAAAAAAATAAATCACTCGTTTGGTAAAATTATTTGACAATATTACTAAATACAATTACTTAAACAATAATTTTGTCGATTAACTAGTTCCGGAAACTTTTGATAAGATGAAGGAATATTTTTATAAAAAGAAATTATTTTAGACCTGGATTCAATCCTAGAAATCTCGATTGCTCTTCCACCCTTCGGCTGTGTCTTCCAGCTACGTGGCAGCCTCGTCATTCAGGGCTTCCATTGGCTCTTACGTCAATATTCCCGCTTTAACTGTGTTTGGAAATAAAAAGTTAAAATTTTATAGCACACGAGAATGGAAAAGTATTCCAGGGCTGCTATAGATCTGGAAAACCGGGAGAGCCAGTAAAACAAAAGTTAAAGTATAGAGGAGGATCTATTGAGAGGATGACAGCAGGGGGAGTTGTTCTATAGATGTATAAGTGACCTGCTATGGAGATTTGTTCTATAGGTGTGTAAGTGACCTGCTATGGAGAGTTGTTCTATAGGTGTGTAAGAGACCTGCTATGGAGAGTTGTTCTATAGGTGTGTAAGAGACCTGCTATGGAGAGTTGTTCTATAGGTGTGTAAGAGACCTGCTATGGAGAGTTGTTCTACATATGTGTAAGAGACCTGCTATGGAGAAGAAAAATGTCCTTGAAGTGTAAGGAAGTGCTGTACAAGGTGTACTTTGTACTTATTGTCACATATGCAGCAGAAACATGGACAGTGAATGTAATAGAGACTAGTAAAGTGGAGGCCATGGGAGTGAAGTTTGGGAGGAGCATGTTAGCTGTCACCAGGAGAAAGAGGATTAAGAATGAAGTTATCTAGGAAAGAGTAGGAGTACAGGGAGTACATGAGATAGTAGAGGAAGCAGGAATGAGATGGTGTGGGCATGTAATGAGGATGGAAAAATTGAGGATGCCGAATAAAATGCTGGAAATGAAGTATGCAGGGAAAATACTGCAAGGAAGGCCAAGAAAAGATGGGAGGAGCAGATAACCGAAAGTGTTCAAGCGAGAGGAGAATAATGGAATAAATTAAAGGAGGAATAGTGGTGAAAAGACAGAGGAAGACGGAGGCCTTCTACTAAACTCACGGCCACAGGTTGGAAACAGTTGAGGATGATGACATACTCTTTGATGAAAACTAAATATGAATACAGAGTGAGGATACTAATTTCTAAACATAAAATATAGCATTGCCATAACAGAAAATAATCCCTTTAAGTTCCCCGGTCAACGGTTGAATTCCAACGTCTTAAATCAATTTACAGAATACAAATCAGTACACCAACCTGATAAAATATATTTCTTAGCACTGCATCTTAATACCTGTTTGGGCTGTGCAGATGTTTTATTTTTATGTCAATGTGTTAAGGATGAGAAATGTTGAATTTAGAGAAGGTGTGATCACATTTGCATGGAGGGATAGAGGAAAAAAATATTTAGGTAAAACCACCCCGGTAGAACCGACTGCAATTATAGCCCCAAAACGATATTAGAGTCTAATATTAGAGTGACGCCTTAGATCGTTTGGCTACTGAATATTATGAGAGACTTTAGTTCGAATCTAGTTAAGATCAAACACATTAAAATTTATAATACATTAACAAACTGAACATCAGTGATTATGATCTCACAATTAGTGTGTTTTATTCTCTCCTGAAATTGTTTATAAAACTAGTCAAGAACTTAGTCAAATAAAAAATAAGTTGTGAAACCCCCACTACCTCACCCCCCACTCCTTGCCTTTATCAATCTGTGTAGAAATATCTTTCTTCCTTTTATTTTAATATTTTCGGAGAATTTTAATTAAATATCAAAGTAATCCCATATGTCATAAAACTTTTTTTTTCGTGTGACATATATGCCCGGTAGGGACATGGCACCCTGTTCAGCACCCTGTATGTAGACTATTAGTTGCTCTGGTGGCACAGTGTGTTGCCCAGTTTATACCTTGGAGGCTGTCTACACTTCGTACCAGCAATGAGATGATGTCTTGATATTGATTATGAAGTTGCGTAGCCGGTGTGAGTTTTAATCTATCTTAAGCCTAATTAATCAAACACTGGTGAACATTGGTATCATTCCCCTTAAGAGAAAATACCCAGGATACCAATCGGGAATAAAAACTGGAACCCGTAGACTTGAGGCCAGGTGAACTGACCCCTACACCACGGGTATGATTATAAAACCATTGAAGTGATTATGTTGTGAGTTTGTTAATTTTTAATTTCTCGCTACCTTAGAGGTAGAGAAAGTATTGTGATCGTTAAAAAAATCGAAATCGATATTTTGATGAATTTTTACGTTTCATGACCTCCCCCCCCCCATATCTGACAAAGTGGTTTTGGAACTTCCGTCTGTCTGTTTGTATCTCAGAGTAGAACCTAAACTGTTTTACCGATAGGGATAAGACTTGGTATCCCTATTGGTTTTTCATAGGACTGCCCCGAGAGGTTTTTGGAATTGGATATCTTACCATAAAAATAAGGTAGTTTACTGAAGGGTGAAAAGAGAAAAAATCGATTTTATCAAATTCGGCCTAAACTAATTTGATTAAATTTAATTTCTTAACATTCATCAATATTATAAACAAAATGGCATCTCTCAATTTTTCGGTAAAATGACTTAAGGGTTTCGGTCTGATGCGTAAATTCTAATTTTTTATCATATCTCCGTAACTATTTGATATATGAAATTACTTTTCATCGAAAATATGTAGGTCTATTTATGATAAAAAGCTTTATCTGAAAAATATTTTTACTAAACCAATAATTTTCAAACTAAGCTAAAATATATATACTTTTTAACTCTTCGAACACTTGAGGTAAAGCATTGCGACCGTAAAAAAAAGTTGATGGATCCCCCCGAATCCTAAAAAGCTGTTTTTGCAATGCCTTTGTCTGTGTGTCTGTCTAATCCTAAAATTAAGAGTAATTTTATATAGGGCGAAAAGAGTAAAATTCATTTCCTCAAAATCGTTTCTAACGATTTCGATCAAAATTTGTATCTAGGCGTTGATTAATATTATAAACAAAATGTCTCTTTTTCATTTTCCTATGAAAATTAATTTTAGGGTACTTTACAAAAGCATAAATTTCCTTATCTCCGCAACTATTTATGATACTAAATAACTTAACGTTGCAAAATTGTAGTACTATACAAATTAAAAAACTTTTATTTGGAATATTATACTACTATAAAGCCACATGGCTGACTTACTCACTAATTCAATCACTCACTGACAATAATGTTTACACACTTTCAGATGAGCTAGAAACTTGAAATTTGGCAAACTTATAGCTTCTAGCCTGTAACCGACGGTAAAATTCCAAAAAGTTAAAAAATTTATTTATTAACCCCGAAAAAATTTCAAAATGGTGGAGGAACTTTAGATTCGGTGCGGACCTTTCTTTGGAGGTTTCTTGTGGCTAAACGGTAAGACCTAACAAAAAACGAATTGCACCAGCAGCTACGGATTTGGTTAGATCCACAAGTTTGGTCCTATTACTTTTTGTCGTATCTTCATCGGTTATACCTTAGATAAAGCTAGATTCCTTGATGTTAGGTAAATTTAGCATATTTTCCACATATTTTTTAAAATTTTTGACACACTTGTAGGATAGCTAGAATCATAACATTTGGGAGGCATATTGGCACATCCAATTACCATAATCGTCTCAAATTTGATGATTATAGATGCCCTATAAGTATGGAGAAACTAAAATAATGTGTGAAAAATACAATACAATACAGGTAACTTTAAGTTGTTACGTTCAAAACAACGTTGGAATTACAATAGTTTACATCCACTTGCAAAGAAAACTCACTGGGGTTATGGGGGTGAAGCCCCCAACGAGCAAAGCGAGTATATTTACAATACCAATGGTTTCTGAGATATTGGCAAATTTATAATACACTTTTGTGAGCCTCAGTTGTACAGATATACTACTTAGGTTTTAACGCAATAATTCTTTAATTCCATAGAGTATGTTGATAAGTAAGTCTCTCGAAAATTAATGTTCTTTTTACTTTCTCTCTATCTTACAAAAAACAATCGAACTTGAGATTTTGATGAATCTTGACGTTTCATGACTCCCTGAATCCAAAAAGTTGTTTTTGAATTTCCGTCCTCGTCTGTCTGTCTGTCTGTCTACCTCCAACTAGAGCCTAAACTATTTTACCGATTGAGCTAAAACTTGATATCTAGGGTTTTCATAGGGTTGCCCCAAGGGGTTTTTGGAATTGGATATCTACCCCTAAAATTAACGATAATTTACTGAAGGGCAAAAAGAGAAAAAGTCGATTTTCTCAAAATCGGCTCTAACGATTTTGATTAAATTTCATTTATAAACATTAATAAATATTCCAAACAAAATGGATACTCTCAATATTTCGGCAAAATGGCTTTAAGAGATCCGGTCTGATGTGTTAATTAACATTTTTTTATAATAGCTCCGAAACTATTTGAGATATGAAATTACTTAGCATTACAAATATGTATATTATTTATAATACACTTATTTTATTCGAAACATATTTTTTTAAATCAATAATTTTCTATCTATACGCAATTATATATATATATTTTTTAAACTTTTTGGACATTAAAGTTTAAGTATTGCGACCGTAAAAAAAACTAACCTGAAATGTTGATGGATGTCGACGTCTCATGACCCTCCCGAAACCTAAAAATAGTCTTTGCAATGCCGTCTGTCTGTGTGTCTATTAAAACTTAAAATTAAGAGTAGTTTTATAAAGGCGAAAAGAGAAAAAATAGGTTTTCTCAAAATCTGCTCAAATGATTTTGATTAAAATTCGTATCTAGGCGTTGATTAAGATTATAAATAAAATGGTTATTTTCACTTCCCATTAAAATGACTTTTAGGTTATTTTACAGAAGCTGAAATTTCCGTATCCCCGTATCCCACTTTTAGACAATGAAGCGATAAAGTCCGTGTGGAGTTCCGTAGCCTACTATTTATTTTAATATACGTATACTTATTCTTAATATTATATACAATATATATTATTTTTACTTAGAAATATCTATTAGAATATTTAATTGAATAATAATTTCACTAAACACTAAAAACAAATTATATCTTGTATAAATGCACCACTAGATTATGGTATAAGACGTCTTTCTAGCAATTTACTGGACTGCTGATGATGGGGATATAGATATTCGAATCTCGGTCAGGTGTCCTGGGGGCGTTTTACTGAAATGCTTTTCCACCCTCCTTTCACTTAAACTTGGTTACTCTATATATACATTTGACCTTTCTCATTCCTAATACAGTAACATAATTAGTACACTAGCGTATTATTAATGTATAGCTCAAATGGTTATTAACACGTTGAGCTAATAAAACAACCACAAATAAACCAAATTTTAGAAAATATTCGTTGAGATGTTTATTGTAGGCCTACTCTTACTAGAATATTGCTGTGAATCTGAATGATATGGAACTCCAGCACATTCTCAGGCACGTATAGTCCTATTGTTGATAGTAACAAACAACTTTTATAATATTTTTACTGGACTGTACCTTGACTCTCGCCGATTTAAAAAAAAATAACAAACTCAACCAAATTTGAGAATTTATTCTTCGGGTTGACTCTTGTTCTGTCTATAAAATATTGCAGCCCTCTGAATAATTTTCAGCTCTTTCTACAGCTCTCAAATAAAGAAGCTGTCCCTCCATATCTGAGGACGTCATGTAAAATGCATGTCGCACAGAACAAGAAGTAGTATTAGTCGAATGTCCAAACATTAACGGCACCCACCTAAAAGGGAAAAGGAAACATTACAAAGTGTCCAAATATTATAATTACCCCCTGAAGAGAGGCATTCATCATTAAACAAACACCAACCTCATTACGTATTTAAGTTCACGCACTTCTTCTAAACGCTTCCTACGATCTCTTTCCTTTTATTTTGATTTATTTCCTCACACCGACATTTTCCCACACCGTCGTAGCTGATGGCGTGGTTTGTGTGCCTGACCTTAAATCATGTTCATACCAGCCCACGTCGAGAAGGTAAACACTAACAAAGTCGCTATAGATGACCCGCTTCAGTGACTGCATGGTCTAAGGCGTCACTATCAAAGTAGACCTGAATGCTAATGACGGGGAGATCAAGGATCTAATCCCGGTTGGGTGTATTGAGGGTGCTCTTTTCTAAAGTATTTTCCACCCTCCCTCCGTGTAAATGTAACTACACTTCTTCTAGATTCAACATTTATAATCCCTAACATATAAAAAAAATGCTTTGAAGGAAAAGTCGGACCTTGAAACCCAGCCAGGTGCATTTGAAAGGAGTTTATATTTTCCCCTATCCTCGTTCCTCATTAAAGTGGGTGAATTTACACTGAACTACCTTCCTAAACTATAACAATTAGAATAATTATTATTTGATAGCCTTTGTGTTTTGTGCACTAAAATGATCGAAAAGTTTTCACAATCAATTTTATTCAGTGAATTATTATTTAATAAAGATATCAAAATATTATCAATCTATATTTTACATCCATTACTGTCTACAACCTATGCCTGGGTCAGTTTTTTTATTCAAGCCATATATTTTCCACTACCAGCTGGCTAGGCCTGTCGTAGCTTCATACGCCTTATAATCTGTCTTAAGACCAGGACAGGCACAACATCCAGTCCCCGGCAGTTAATTCATCATTTCATTAATGGTACATTTTGTGGCCATATCAGGAATCGAGCCCAGGACCCTTCTCAGTAGACATATACGCTACTGACTGAGAGCTTAGCTAAGGTGTCGAATCATTACTCTAAATATGGGTACAAACTTAGGTAGCTCTTGATATGGCACCAAGTCTTACGACTTGTTCGGGTGATACGTTTATTGATATAGTAATAACAATAATATAATTATTGTGTATTTATAAATGTGTCATGATCTCTACAAACGCTAAGTAAAGTAATTATTGTGAAAAATATTTATATATTACAATCCTTCAACTGTTTTTTTCGCTAAGTTTTACTACCCATTTGAACTATCTGCATTTAACTAAGCTAAAGGTAGAATTTAGAAGAAATGTACCCGAATTAATTTGGAGGGAGATAAAGAGAGCCTTTGATAAAAATCACCGTTCTCACACTCATGACTCAGACGGGATCATTGGTAGAGTAGCAGACTAGACTATCTTGACGTTTCGTCCGCGGTCTCGCTGATTAAATTGGTAAAATAGCTCTCACGAGAGCCACCACCAACCACTAACAACCACCAACATTAACTAACCAAACTTATTGTATAACTAACTTTACACCCATATCGGTGGCCAAAAGGTATATGGCGTCACTCTCGCAATATACTGGACTGCTGATGACGGGATATCGAGGTTTGAATCCCACTTGAATGTTCTGACTGTTGTTTTTCCTATATCAATTTCTATTCTCCCTCCACGACAATGGTGGTACACTTCCTCTAAATATGCTTGCAACCCGAATTCGTAGTGAGAAGTAGTGAATAAAAATAAAGGAGGAAAATTAGCTTTACTCAAATAGATCTTTAAAACCGTCCAATCCGTTCAGTTGAACGTTCGTGCGTCAGACATATTAAATGAGTAGGTTACGCGTCTGTCAGGACTGAGTCATGGATTAAATCTCGGCACGGCTAGAAAATGTGTCATCCATGAAATTGAAAGTTCTTTTTCCAAAGCTATTATCAACTAGCATCGTTAGGACTAGGAGAGCTGACTATTATACGGTCTCATTTTATTTATTTGAGGTGTTTAACGTGAACTTTCTTAACCAACTGATTATATCACCACACGATAATTTCTTTGAGTAAGATCGAAATTTTGCCGGTAAAGGTATTTTCACATACCTTCCAAGGTTATTTAACATCCCACAGTCAACACGGGAACTGATTTACGTTTCTTCCGAAGAAATTTGTGTTAAAGAATTGTATCGATCAAGAAAAATTTATCGACCCCAGCCGGGTTTGAACCCACGAAAATCGGGTACTGAGGTGAACACTTTATCCCAAGACCACTAAGGTCGACTATTCTGCAGTTAAAACAACGTTTGAGATGAAAAAAGAAGTACGTTACATGCCCATAAACAAATCAATGTGCTAGTACTCAACACACTGGAATCATATCATAATTTGACTAATTCTCATGATTCTCAATTTTTTTAGCACCACATTTTACTAACCATTCGGTTTATACGCATGTGTACTAATTATAATAATGGTTTTAGGGATGAGGAATATTATATTTACAAGAATTGTACCCGCACTGGCGTAGTGAGAGAGTAGAAAAACTATTTAAAAAAACTCAATACACCCGTCTGATATTCAAATCTCAATTAGTCCATCATCGGTAGTCAAGTCTACTGTAAGAGTAGCACCTTAGACCATGTGGCCATTGAGGTGGATTTTATTAGATTAAATATTGTTTGAATCAGGGGCGTCAAACCTTTCAGGCCACGATCGTCTTATAAACTTTTCAAAGGTCACCCGATCACTTATCGTTTCTCCACTCTAGTTCTATTTTTATCTTTTTTACATTGTGTATTATTTATTAAATTCAACCTTACTCAATATAGGAACAAATAATAAAGAATTAAATGTATATTTATATAGTTGAGCTCAGTGGTCTTGGGGTAAAGTCCTCGCTTCAGGACCCGATATTCCTGGGTTCAATAGCGTCTGAGGTGAACGGATTTTTCTTGAGCGATACAAATCCGTAGCTCAACTCTCTTCCAACGGGAAGTAAAGCCGTCTGTCCCATGTCGATTGTGGCTTTTAAATAACTCTGAAAGTTATGGAAAAATACCTTTCCTGGCAAAATTGCTAGGTCCTTTCTCTCTCGCTCATAGAAACTATCGAGTGCTGATATAACTAGTCGGTTCAGAATGTCGACACTGAAATCTCAAACAAATATATAGGTGAAAATGTCTCTCTCATTCTAGAAAACACAACACCACCTCTCAACCACTAAGACATTACTATGAAATAAATGTCCCAGTTCCGTAATGATAAAATAATCTCCCATGTCGAAATACGAACCCCCAACCTTTAATTCTAACATCAGACTAGTTACCATTCAAGCTAAGATATCTGACAATCAATGCAGTACAAGGCACGGATAACCCAAACAGCCATTAAAAGGAGTGTAAATGAAACATATAGTACGAGAGACCACGATCAGTCACATTTATAACCTTCTCTTCCTTCCCTCTGCCCCACACACCCAATTTGACCCGCATCACGAGGCAGTTTATATCTCGTGTGGCAATAGGCAGCTGGCATTGTGGTGCGTTACAATGCGCGATATATCATCATTACCGGCCGTTCTGTTGGGAAGAAATCACTGGGGGTGTCAAATTCGTGTTGAACAACGGGGGTGGATTGGGTCGTGGTGGGCGTTCTGCGGTCAGCGGCCCTAACGTGGTGCATTTTATAATGAAGGGATTAGGTTCGATTACCTTCCCTGAGATTAATATGTAGGGAAGGACAACTAGAGAAATATTTTAGTGGGGGAAAATATGATATTATGTATAAAATATAATTTATGTGTCATGTCATTTTATGATAGTTAAAGCTTCTAGCTAAGGTGGAACTACACGGTTCATTTTGGGTGAACAATGCGGTCGATTCAACAAAATTGAAACACTGAAATTGAAAAGTGAATTTTTACACATTTCAATGAAATTTATTAAACTAGTTCATTTAAACGCTATCATTGCCAAAGCAATTTTTTTAATGATTCGATGATCTTGTTTAATTCAGTTGTAGAATGAGTACGAATTTTATTTTAAAATTAAAACCACTTTCACCCACTTCAGTGGCTGCATAGTATAAGGCATAATTCTCGTAATAGACTATACTGCCGATTACAGGGAGATTGGTGTTCGAATTCCAGCTGTGTGTATAGAGGCGAGTTTTTCCTAAATGGTTCTATATTCTCCCTCCAGGCAAATGCGGGTATACTTGCTCTTAATTTATCATTACTCATTCCTGACACATTAGAGTAATTAGGAGATAGGTATAAAAACCGAACGGATAGTAAGACGTGGTGAAAAAATACTTTCTAGACACACATATTTATCAGCCCGTTACTTAAAAACTAGCATATCCAAAGCTTGACATCCATTACTGTTTCCAGCCTGTGGTGTTTTCTATCTCCACCACCAGCCTGTAGTAGCTTCATATGTCTTATAATCTAACTTAAAACTAGAACAGGCACAACATCCAGTCCCCAGCCGTTAGTTCAAAACTGTGAAAGGGTGAACCCACATTTCACCAATGATACATTTTTCGGTCATGCCGGGAATTGAACCTCGGGACCCTTAGTTCAGTAGGCTACCGACTGAGAGCTTAGCCGAAGATCAAACATTTATAATATTTCATATATATTTCATGATTCCTGTTTTTTCTAGATTATTATTTTTGAATTTTAACCACGGTTTATAGATTCTCGATTTTAATTCTCCTTAATTTAGAACTTAATTTTTTCTACCAAAATTTATATTAAAAATATTTTACTTATTTGCTATACTGTATTTTAATTATTTGAAAAAATCAACCAAAACGTGTTAATAGTAAAAAAAATAAATGGTACGGCACACCGCACAGACTTTCTCTCTCTTTCTATAAACTCGTAAGATTTCTGAACGGAATAATGTACATTGTATCATCACCACTCCACATAAGAACACGCATAAAATAATATACAATGATATAGAATCAATGAGAAAAGAGGCGCATCTTTGTCCACCTAAGAACATTTCAAACAGTTTAATGTCTTCCACAAGGGTCAACACATCGTATTAAAATTTCGATTTCTGGTTAAAATTTTAACATTTTAAAAGGTGTTGCAGATCTTCAAGTCATCGCATTGATATTTAATTATTCATTTATACATTTTGACCAATAAAAAATGTAAATATTGAATATTGAGTCTAAAATGGAGATAGATCATTGCTATGCAAACATTTCTCCTAAGAGATTTAAGGAAAAATAACATACTTTTTTTAGATACTTACTTATATTTAATTACTCTATGGCATTGGAGTATTATTGCGTTAAGACTTAAGTAGTATATGTTTACAACTAAAGCTCACAAAATTGTATTAATATATTTGCAAATATCTCAGAAACTGCTGTTTTTATAAAAATATATGTCAAATAAAAGTTTTTTATTTCTAATAGTCCGACAATTTTGCAATGGTAAGTTGTTTAGTTTCTCCAATAGTTGTGGAGATACGGAAATTAACGCTTCTGTAATGTACCCTAAAAATCATTTTCATAGGAAAATGAAAATAGCCAGTTTATTTATAATCTTAATCAACGCCTAGATACGAATTTTAATCAAAATCGTTTAAGCAGATTTTGAGAAAACCAAATTTTTCTCTTTTCGTCCTTCAGTAAACTACCCTTAATTTTAAGTTTTTATAGACACAGAGACAGACGGCATTGCAAAGACTATTTTTTAGGGTTAGGGGGGTCATGAGACGTCGACATCCATCAACATTTCAGGTTAGTTTTTTTTTTTTTACGGTCGCAATACTTAAACTTTAATGTCCAAAAAGTTAAAAAAAATTCATATAATTGCGTATATATTGAAATTTATTGATTTTATAAAAATATGTTTCGGATAAAATATCTGTATTATAAATATATATACATATTTGTAATGCTAAGTAATTTCATATCTCAAATAGTTTCGGAGCTATTTAAAAAAATGTTAATTGACGCATCAGACCGGAGCCCTTAAAGCCATTTTGCCGAAATATTGAGGGTAGCCATTTTGTTTGGAATATTTATTAATGTTTATAAATGAAATTTAATCAAAATCGTTGGAGCCGATTTTGAGAAAATCGACTTTTTCTCTTTTTGCCATTCAGTAAACTACCCTTAATTTTAAGTTTTAATAGACACACAGACAGACGGCATTGCAAAGACTATTTTTAAGGGTTCGGGGGGTCATGAGACGTTGACATCCATCAACATTTCAGGTTAGTTTTTCTTACGGTCGCAATACTTAAGCTTTAATGTCCAAAAAGTTAAAAATATATATATAATTGCGTATATATTGAAAGTTATTGATTTTATAAAAATATGTTTCGAATAAAATATTTGTATTATAAATATATATACATATTTGTAATGCTAAGTAATTTCATATCTCAAATAGTTTTGGAGCTATTATAAAAAATGTTAATTTACGCATCAGACCGGAGCCCTTAAAACGATTTTGCCGAAATATTGAGAGTAGTAATTTTGTTTGGAATATTTATTTATGTTCATAAATGAAATTTAATCAAAATCGTTAGAGCCGATTTTGAGAAAATCGACTTTTTCTCTTTTTGCCCTTCAGTAAACTACCCTTAATTTTAAGTTTTAATAGACACACAGACAGACGGCATTGCAAAGACTATTTTTAAGGGTTCGGGGGGTCATAAGACGTCGACATTCATCAACATTTCAGGTTAGTTTTTCTTACGGTCGCAATACTTAAGCTTTAATGCCCAAAAAGTTAAAAATATATATATAATTGCGTATATATTGAAAGTTATTGATTTTATAAAAATATGTTTCGAATAAAATATTTGTATTATAAATATATATACATATTTGTAATGCTAAGTAATTTCATATCTCAAATAGTTTCGGAGCTATTATAAAAAATGTTAATTTACGCATCAGACCGGAGCCCTTAAAACGATTTTGCCGAAATATTGAGAGTAGCCATTTTGTTTGGAATATTTATTTATGTTCATAAATGAAATTTAATCAAAATCGTTAGAGCCGATTTTGAGAAAATCGACTTTTTCTCTTTTTGCCCTTTAGTAAACTACCCTTAATTTTAGGGGTAGATATCCAATTCCAAAAACCCCTCGGGGCAACCCTATGAAAACCCTAGATATCAAGTTTCAGCTCAATCGGTAAAATAGTTTAGGCTCTAGTTGGAGGTACAGACAGACAGACAGACAGACAGACAGACAGACGGAAATTCAAAAACAACTTTTTCGGATTCAGGAAGTCATGAAACGTCAAAATTCATCAAAATCTCGAGTTCGATTTTTTTGACGATCACAATACTTTCTCTACCTGTAAGATAGAGAGAAAGTAATAACACTAAAACAAAACGGCCTTGTATGGTGTGTTCAAGAACACTAAAACACAATGTTGTGTTGGGTAAATTTACTTTTCGATACTAAAATGAAACAGTAAAAAATAAATGGTACGGCACACCGCACAGACTTTCTCTCTCTTTCTATAAACTCGTAAGATTTCTGAACGGAATAATGTACATTGTATCATCACCACTCCACATAAGAACACGCATAAAAAAATATACAATGATATAGAATCAATGAGAGCGCATCTTTGTCCACCTAAGAGCATTTCAAACAGTTTAATGTCTTCCACAAGGGTCAACACTTCGTATTAAAATTTGGATTTCTGGTTAAAATTTTAACATTTTATAAGGTGTTGCAGATCTTCAAGTCATCGCATTGATATTTAATTATTCATTTATACATTTTGACCAATAAAAAATGTAAATATTGACTATTGAGTCTAAAATGGAGATAGATCATTGCTATGCAAACATTTCTCCTAAGAGATTTAAGGAAAAATAACATACTTTTTTAGATACTTACTTATATTTAATTACTCTATGGCATTGGAGAATTATTGCGTTAAGACTTAAGTAGTATATGTTTACAACTAAAGCTCACAAAATTGTATTAATATATTTGCAAATATCTCAGAAACTGCTGCTTTTATAAAAATATATGTCAAATAAATTTTTTTTATTTCTGATAGTCCTACAATTTTGCAATGATAAGTTGTTTAGTTTCTCCAATAGTTGTGGAGATACGGAAATTAACGCTTCTGTAAAGTACCCTAAAAATCATTTTCATAGGAAAATGAAAATAGCCAGTTTATTTATAATCTTAATCAACGCCTAGATACGAATTTTAATCAAAATCGTTTGAGTAGATTTTGAGAAAACCATATTTTTCTCTTTTCGCCCTTCAGTAAACTACCCTTAATTTTAAGTTTTTATAGACACACAGACAGACGGCATTGCAAAGACTATTTTTTAGGGTTCGGGGGTCATGAGACGTCGACATCCATCAACATTTCAGGTTAGTTTTTTTTTACGGTCGCAATACTTAAACTTTAATGTCCAAAAAGTTAAAAAAAATTCATATAATTGCGTATAGATTGAAAGTTATTGATTTTATAAAAATATGTTTCGGATAAAATATCTGTATTATAAATATATATACATATTTGTACTGCTAAGTAATTTCATATCTCAAATAGTTTCGGAGCTATTTAAAAAAATGTTAATTGACGCATCAGACCGGAGCCCTTAAAGCCATTTTGCCGAAATATTGAGGGTAGCCATTTTGTTTGGAATATTTATTAATGTTCATAAATGAAATTTAATCAAAATCGTTAGAGCCGATTTTGAGAAAATCGACTTTTTCTCTTTTTGCCCTTCAGTAAACTACCCTTAATTTTAAGTTTTAATAGACACACAGACAGACGGCATTGCAAAGACTATTTTTTAGGGTTCGAGGGGTCATGAGACGTCGAAATCCATCAACATTTCAGGTTAGTTTTTTGTACGATCGCAATACTTAAGCTTTAATGTCCAAAAAGCTAAAAATATATATATAATTGCGTATAGATTGAATATTTTTGATTTTATAAAAATATGTTCAGAATAAAATATTTGTATTATAAATATATATACATATTTGTAATGCTAAGTAATTTCATATCTCAAATAGTTTCGGAGCTATTAGAAAAAATGTTAATTTACGCATCAGACCGGAGCCCTTAAAGCCATTTTGCCGAAATATTGAGGGTAGCCATTTTGTTTGGAATATTTATTAATGTTCATAAATGAAATTTAATCAAAATCGTTATAGCCGATTTTGAGAAAATCGACTTTTTCTGTTTTTTCCCTTCAGTAAACTACCCTTAATTTTAGGGGTAGATGTCCAATTCCAAAAACCCCTCGGGGCAACCCTATGAAAACCCAAGATATCAAGTTTCAGCTCAATCGGTAAAATAGTTTAGGCGCTAGTTGGAGGTACAGACAGACAGACAGACAGACAGACAGACGGAAATTCAAAAACCACTTTTTCGGATTCAGGAAGTCATGAAACGTCAAAATTCATCAAAATTTCGACTTCGATTTTTTTGACGATCACCATACTTTCTCTACCTGTAAGATAGAGAGAAAGTAAAAAAGCTAGCTCTATAATAAATAAAAATCAAGGTATTTATTGAAATCTATGGCTTACACTAAACCAAATAAATGGTACGGCAGACCGCACAGACTTTCTCTCTCTTTCTATAAACTCGTAAGATTTCTGAACGGAATAATGTACATTGTATCATCACCACTCCACATAAGAACACGCATAAAATAATATACAATGATATAGAATCAATGAGAAAAGAGGCGCATCTTTGTCCACCTAAGAGCATTTCAAACAGTTTAATGTCTTCCACAAGGGTCAACACTTCGTATTAAAATTTCGATTTCTGGTTAAAATTTTAACATTTTATATGGTATTGCAGATCTTCAAGTCATCGCATTGATATTTAATTATTCATTTATACATTTTGACCAATAAAAAATGTAAATATTGACTATTGAGTCTAAAATGGAGATAGATCATTGCTATGCAAACATTTCTCCTAAGAGATTTAAGGAAAAATAACATACTTTTTTTTAGATACTTACTTATATTTAATTACTCTATGGCATTGGAGTATTATTGCGTTAAGACTTAAGTAGTATATGTTTACAACTAAAGCTCACAAAATTGTATTAATATATTTGCAAATATCTCAGAAACTGCTGCTTTTATAAAAATATATGTCAAATAAAAGTTTTTTATTTCTAATAGTCCTACAATTTTGCAATGATAAGTTGTTTAGTTTCTCCAATAGTTGTGGAGATACGGAAATTAACGCTTCTGTAATGTACCCTAAAAATCATTTTCATAGGAAAATGAAAATAGCCAGTTTATTTATAATCTTAATCAACGCCTAGATACGAATTTTAATCAAAATCGTTTAAGCAGATTTTGAGAAAACCAAATTTTTCTCTTTTCGTCCTTCAGTAAACTACCCTTAATTTTAAGTTTTTATAGACACACAGAGAGACGGCATTGCAAAGATTATTTTTTAGGGTTCGGGGGGTCATGAGACGTCGACATCCATCAACATTTCAGGTTAGTTTTTTTTTTTACGGTCGCAATACTTAAACTTTAATGTCCAAAAAGTTAAAAAAATTCATATAATTGCGTATATATTGAAAGTTATTGATTTTATAAAAATATGTTTCGGGTAAAATATCTGTATATATAAATATATATACATATTTGTAATGCTAAGTAATTTCATATCTCAAATAGTTTCGGAGCTATTTAAAAAAATGTTAATTTACGCATCAGACCGGAGCCCTTAAAGCCATTTTGCCGAAATATTGAGGGTAGCCATTTTGTTTGGAATATTTATATATGTTCATAAATGAAATTTAATCAAAATCGTTAGAGCCGATTTTGAGAAAATCGACTTTTTCTCTTTTTGCCCTTCAGTAAACTACCCTTAATTTTAAGTTTTAATAGACACACAGACAGACGTCATTGCAAAGACTATTTTTAAGGGTTCGGGGGGTCATGAGACGTCGACATCCATCAACATTTCAGGTTAGTTTTTCTTACGGTCGAAATACTTAAGCTTTAATGCCCAAAAAGTTAAAAATATATATATAATTGCGTATATATTGAAAGTTATTGATTTTATAAAAATATGTTTCGAATAAAATATTTGTATTATAAATATATATACATATTTGTAATGCTAAGTAATTTCATATCTCAAATAGTTTCGGAGCTATTATAAAAAATGTTAATTTACGCATCAGACCGGAGCCCTTAAAACGATTTTGCCGAAATATTGAGAGTAGCCATTTTGTTTGGAATATTTATTTATGTTCATAAATGAAATTTAATCAAAATCGTTAGAGCCGATTTTGAGAAAATCGACTTTTTCTCTTTTTGCCCTTCAGTAAACTACCCTTAATTTTAGGGGTAGATATCCAATTCCAAAAACCCCTCGGGGCAACCCTATGAAAACCCTAGATATCAAGTTTCAGCTCAATCGGTTAAATAGTTTAGGCTCTAGTTGGAGGTACAGACAGACAGACAGACAGACAGACAGACAGACAGACAGACAGACAGACAGACAGACAGACAGACAGACAGACGGAAATTCAAAAACCACTTTTTCGGATTCAGGAAGTCATGAAACGTCAAAATTCATCAAAATCTCGAGTTCGATTTTTTTGACGATCACAATACTTTCTCTACCTGTAAGATAGAGAGAAAGTAAAAAGTTCAAAATAATATATTACCAAATTTTAATTACTGCCGTTTCATTTCAATATAGAACTTTCATTTACTGAAATTTCACTGCTTAGAATGGAGCTATAGAAAGTTTTTATACCAAATCAATTCTTGATTCTTTCAATACCAGTAGAAATCAGGGATATCGCAGACTCCAATTTGTATTCAATAATATTTTGTTATTAATAGGGATTAGTATAAATTTTATAGTTTTAAAAAGCTACGTTGACGGGCAGGACGGATATCCCAGATACCTTAGATAGAATCCCGATGATTGAGAACGCTCGTCAAAGATCTGTTCTTGAGCGTTGGAGATTGACAATCGTTCGATTCTCACATCAATATGGAGCTATTCAGTTTCAGCAAATGCATCAAGTATGTATGTAAGTACAACTATAATTGCAGTGAACAAGGGAACTTTAATATTAACTTGAGCAATGAAGGGGGACCATTTCAGTAGGTATTATTCAAGATATTAGGTATCTTACTGTACATTTCGAAAATACACAGTGTGTATATTCTACAACAGGTAGATCTAATGTAACTGACGTCACTAATAAACCATGCGACACCCCATCGAACAACATTCTTCAAATTGTACTTTGAAGAAACCTTTTCAGAGTCACTTATTTAAAATGAGGTTGTTTCATGTAGTGCTTGGAAAACTAATAATTTCCATTGCTGAAAGCAAGGTGTTTCTGTTGAGGAACCACCCAGAGTAATGAAGGGTGATTCCCTGAGCCAGGTATATTCCATACATCCGAATAACACAGTGTGTTACTATGTGAGAATGTGGTTCCATATTTACAAAGGCTTGAAGACTTGGGTCTTCTTTTTCTTCCCGACAGTTCGTATTTATATTCTAAAGAGAATATTTGAGAGAGAGGACAACGACCTATATTGAGCAGAGAACAACTTACCTGGTGTTAAGGATTAGGAAGGTTTAATTAAGATGAAATATACCCGCATTTGCGTGGAGGGCAAGTTTAGGCCCATTAAGCTCACTAAGCCACGGTAGTGTTGCCGTCATCTAAAACGAGTCTGTTATTTGATCGACGCCTTAGAACATTCAGGCAACGAAGCGTGTTATAGATGGGTCTTTTAAAAACAAGGTTCAAGACAGTTCCAATTACCAACTAGTTACTGCTGTTGGCAACTTCTGTTTCTCACGAACACAGGTGGAGTGGATGGACCCCCCAAAGTTGAACTGGATCTAACACCTTCTGACAGTCGTGTAGTCATCAATAAGTCTGCCCTCGTAGCACTGTATGACCAGTGTTTTCCACCACACCCTGCTATGACACGATGGTTACCTAGAGTGGTGTTCCACAGTGTAGCTTCTATAAGAGTGTTTTTCCACCACACTCTGCTATGGGATGATTGTTACCTAGAGTGGTGTTCCACAGTGTAGCTTCTAGACGAGTGTTTTCCACCACACCCTGCTATGACACGATGGTTACCTAGAGTGGTGTTCCACAGTGTAGCTTCTATAAGAGTGTTTTTCCACCACACTCTGCTATGGGATGATTGTTACCTAGAGTGGTGTTCCACAGTGTAGCTTCTAGACGAGTGTTTTCCACCACACTCTGCTATGGGATGATTGTTACCTAGAGTGGTGTTCTACAGTATAGCTTCTAGACGAGTGTTTTTCCACCACACCCTGCTATGAGATGATTGTTACCTAGAGTGGTGTTCTACAGTATAGCTTCTAGACGAGTGTTTTTCCACCACACCCTGCTATGGGATGATTGTTACCTAGAGTGGTGTTCTGCATCAGTGAGCTCTGTCACACTTTGGCTATTTAGGTTTGCCGTTCTGGACAGAGCACCACGCATTGCTGTTCAATAAAAATGAGAATAATGTTGGTATGAGCAGCAGTCGTTCGTAGTGCACATTTCTTACTAATTCATACTTAATAATATTTTTAATACATCTGACAAATTTCGTGTGAAGTTAGAGTTATAGATTACCCAAATTACTAATGGTATGAAACCAAATGTTTCCGAATGTTAAGAAACGCGAACAGAAAAATATCTTCAATCTTTATCTTGGAACAGTTGAAGTTAGCTACTTCAGGACAAGATTTGCCTATAGTATACTTTTATAGTTCTGGACTGTGTGCGTAATTAATTTTTGGTGTCGTGGCGAGCATCAAAAGCGAAACAGTGCGCCACCAAAAGCTTAAGCTATTTAAGTGTACCATTAATTTAAAAATTTGCAGAATACTGTCCTATGAGTGTCACAAAAATATAATTAGATTTTTATCAAATCCACTAATTGTTGCACCAATATATAATTTCTTGTTTTACCGGATATTAATTAAGTATTTATAAATGTTTAAGTTATTAGAGAGTATATTAGTTTGAAGTCGTTTTCTAAAAGTTTCGCTAAATTAAATAATTTGTAGAATTGACAAGTCACAAGGATGGATCATAAGTGTATGCCATCATAAGTGGCATAAGTGCCAGTGTATGTGGAGAAAAAGATTGAGAAATACGCCATAAAGAGGTCGTACAGAAAACCATTCAATTTTCCAGTAAAAAAATCCAGATCATTGAATCGTAGTGGAAGGGTGTGTACTCGTATGGACTTTGATCATAATATTGAATTATTAACATTAAAGTATCTATAATAATAAAAACAGGTAGTATTTGTCTGTGTGTGTGTTTGTTTGTGTGCGATGCCCAGACAAATTTACGGCACGTAGAAATCTGAAAATTTTAACATAGAGGTCCAAGTGCACCTTCAAGCCAGATATTTAAGTTTTTAATTAGATTTTTAATTAGACATTTTTTAAAAAATTTTAAAGATAATATTTTTAATCTGGCTTAGAATTACGTTTCAGAGATAACTGTGATATAAATATATTCTCATGGCAAATCGGGCACCATGGGGGGGGGGGAGGGGGCTTTATAATTCTTACACCACAGTGGGTCACGGGCAACGCCGTCTGGGAATGCTAGTCTATAATATGGTTTACAAGAAAATGAGCAACCACCAAACGCTGTCTTCTGTACGTGAGTGTAAGAAGAAAACTGGAATCTTTGTTAAGGTTTTATTGTAACTCACCCACTTCAGTGGCCACATGGTCTAAGGAGTTACTCTTGGATTAGACTAAACTGTCGATTCCAGGGAGATCAGGGTTAGAGTCTCAGTCGGATGCTTGGTTTTTCCTCAAAAGTGTTCTACTCTATCTTCAAGCAAATGCGTGTACACTTCCTCCAAAATTAAACCCTCCTCATCCCTAACCTATTAGCTTAATATCATTAAATAAGCATATTACCCAAACGAATAGTAAGACGTGGTTCTAAGAAAAATAATTATAGTTAATTTTATAATAATATTGAATTAAATGAAAAATGACAAAATGGTCACAGGAGTCAGCCCCATTTTCTTTTATTTAGCACGTAAATGATCTCCCACCGATACATCCCGGTTAACCAGTTATTCATGGCTAGTGCTCACCACCTGAAATGGTGGGTGTGAGCATAAGGTGTAATGGAAGGGGACCTGAGGAAAAAAACACTGTTATTTTGCAGTTTTTATGGCAAAACATTTTTTGGCCAAAATAAATCCAGTACATACATATAATTTAATTTTCTTCATATTACAACCTCAAAATTTATTGAATATCTATCAGGGATGTCATGGAATTTAATGACAACTTTTTATATTCATTTAAAATGTTTGTTAGATAATGCCGCTACGTTCATGAGTCATAGTCAACAGCTGTTGATATCACCACGTAAAGAAAACTTAACTCTACGTTCATACTGAAGCAATATATTTATTTGTTTTAGATGAAGAAATGTTTTGCCTTCGAAACGGTAGAAACACTGACTTTTTATCACGTCCCTTTCCATCTCACCTTAAAAATTATCCACAATCACAGCCACGGCTTCTTCAGCATCAGGACTGATACTCTGGTCAACCATCAAGTATCGTTTAATTATACTTATCATTACTATCACTTGAGAATGTTTCCAGTTTCAACGTCCTTGTTAGGGCTACCAACTGTACTCTTTAAAAAAAATGTTTTTTTTTCTACTTATCAGAATTTGTTGGTTAGAAGTCCGGAACAAGGCAAAATATTATTTTGATTTATCAAGGTCACCAATATTATTTTATCCATATTAATAAAACTATTATTGATACAATTACTTAACTCATACGTAATACCTGATTAAAACTACCAATATAACAACATTACTATGTTAACTAGTTGTTTATTATTAATATATTATTTAAATGGTGTTTGCACCTAAAACTCTCCATGGCGTTAGCCATACCAACCAAGTAGCCACAGTCTGTTGGCGAAGATAGTGGCAGCTTCTGCCTGTAGAGGGTGTCATGTGGTCAGCACACCGAGCCCTCCCCAGCTGTTTATTTCAGTTTTTTAGACCGAGGCTGCTAGTTCTTCATTAATTCCTCATTAACTGTCCCCACGAGGATGAGTTCGACCTCGTTCTAAACCCACTGCTTCACCAACACTCTTGAAGAGTCGAGAATTGAACCCGGGACCTCTGGATATGTACCAAGGAACTCTGACCATTAGACCACATTACATTAATAAACATCTGTCAAAAATAGTTATATAAATTATACTATACCAGTTCTTCCCCCGATTGTCAGTTTTAAATGTAATGTTTTTCCAGGATTCCTTGGAATTGATTAAACCAAAGCTAATTTTTAAAATTATAATTATTAAAAAATATTATTAGTATCACGTCTTACTACCCGTTCGGGTTATATGCACATACGCTAATGTGTAATGATAGGGAGATTGTGAGATGAAATGGAGGACCTACAGTTTAACGTGGAATCCGAACCACTGTGGAGGTCTGGCACTCCTCACATTCACAAGTTGTGATAAATACACGTCTTGTCAGAGGTTAAGGAAGGGTTTGGCAATCAGATAAATCTGTGCCGGGACCGAGGATTGAACCCCGGACCCCCAGCACAGAAGTCTGACACCTTATCCCTAGACCACCAGGTCACCCAACTTTTTAAATATCTGAGATCTATAGATTGTATTCGTCTAATTTAAATAATTCAAGACAATTTTTCGGACACATATTAAAATATGATTTTTTTCGATCACATATCTCCTGCAGCATCCATCACCTTTCAACTAAAGATGTTCCCTCCTCCTAGGACCAGGGTGGATAACCTGGTAGCCAAGCGCTAGAGGTGCTGAATTGGCCATAAAAGTGTGGCTAGTTCAAGTTTGTCAGCTCTCACAGTAAAATAAACCTTCTACTGACGACATATAGCTGGATTTAACTTGATGTCCATGTATATCATTGGAAGATTCCTCTTTCTGAATGCATCATTGATTCAACACTGCCATTCCAAACCCCTCCCCCCTCCCATTACCTGTCACAACACTTCCGTTTCATCTCTATCTTCAGAAAAAAGGATTGTCAAATGTTTCATTAAATTAGCTTTCATTTTATCTTTTGAACAATTTGCATTATTTGTGTTTGTGGCAATTGTAACTAGAGATGAAAATTTTCCTGGAAATTTTGAATTGGAAAATGTTCCGCAGTGGTGGCCTGCGGTGGAAGGGTTAAATTGCAGAAGTGTCACCTAGAGCCCATTACAATTCAAAATATAGTGTGTTAAGAGATGAGTGGGTCATAAGAAGGGGTTGGGGTATATAGGCCTATGAAGCACGGTGGATAGGGGTGGGAGAGATGTCGGGCCACAACCTTAACATTATTTTAGTTAACTTATTGATGGTTAAAGCATTGAAGTATGATTTATGAACATAACGGGTCGACAAAGGCTCTCATTCATTTGTTTCTTTACTACTGTTTTTTAGCACAGTGTCTTACTACCCTTTCGGATTTTACACCTATGTATTAATTACGCTAATGTGTTAGGGATGCGGAAGGTTGAATTTAGAGGAATTGCACCCGTGAAAGTGGAAAACTATTAGGAAAAACTGCCCTCAGTGTAACCGACTGGTATCGAACACCGATCTTCCTTTCATTGGCAGTCTATTCTATTGCGAGAGTAGCACGTTAGACCACCGAAGCTTGTTTGATGATATTTCTGGTATTAACGCCTTAAGGAGAAACTAATCTTAAGTATAAACGTTGGCATTTGGGATATTAAGAGATAGTTCCATTTAATCAGTTGAAATTACTTTACAAAAATGATAGCTGAAAATATTCCAATTTGGAAAATTTGCTGAAAAAAATTTAGGGAAGATTTTCCAAAACAGAAAATTTCTGGTCTCACGTCTCTAGTTGTAACTGAGTAGTCAAAGTGTATATGTCTTGAATAAACCTGTTCAAACAGTGTGTGTTGTTTTAAATTCTCGATTGAGCAACCTAATCTTTCAATTTTTACATAGTGGGGCTAATTTTATTTCTCCTTCGCCACACCTGTGGCTACATTGAAAAAATGTGTTGCCCACATCTGTCCCTAGGGGGTTTCGATGGACTCATCGTTTTCATGTCAGAGAGTGAAGAAAGAGAGAGGAGAAACAGATGATCTCATCATAAGTGCAAGCGGTCATCGGTTTGACCTCCAATCTGGCCCTAGCCATTCATCACAAGTCAAAAGAAGAGGGCTCACACATCCATACACTGCTAAAAAGAGAGTTCTTGGCCAATGTCTTGTTCAACAAGTAAAATGCTCTTTTCTTCTCTACTACGTCAAGGAGTAGAGATGAGAGTGGAGGGTTGCTGCCTCTCCCACGGGTTAAGGACATACGGTGGTTCAAGGAGTAGAGATGAGAGTGGAAGGTGGCTGCCTTACATGGGATGGGAAAAAAGCCACTACCTAGGCTAGGTTAATATATATTAAAATATAATGTTGTATAGGCTTTAAAATAAACTCATCCTTCCTTTAATTTTAGGATTAGCACAGCATAAAATTTATACTTTTTATTGAAATAAAATATTCAAAATTTCATAGCACTACACTTTACAATCTTTACAGTAATCCATCCTTGGGTTCTAGATATATAGGAAGACCTGGTACAACGCAACCTTAACTGCTGTGATATACTTTTGTCACCAAATGATTTATAATCACGCAAATATTTAAACTTAGGAACTTATTTATCTGTAAACTCTTTCAATACTTCCTACAAAGATAGCCCACACTACCTTTACATTTTTGAAATATATTGAAATAACAGTGGTAAATGGTCACTATAGAATATTTATGTTACAGCTGTAAAAGTTGACATTGGCAAAGCTAGGTCAGTTCCAGCGTGTTCGACGAACTTTCTCAGCTCACTTTGAGTGTAATATGTGTATATACCTTATTTTCAGCATATATTTACCTTGAGTCTTACTTTTCAGTACCTATTTCTTTACATTGAGTGTAAGTAAGTTTATTAAATGTATAAACTGCTCATTGAATTGCGAAATATTTATACATAATTTACTGTTCAGTATCTCTATATCTTGAAAATAAATGCTCTAAATTTTATTTTAGTACCTGCATCCACCTTTGTGGCCTAATGGTCTAAGACGTCACTCTCGTGTTGGACTGGCTTGCTGTTCTAATACCGGCTGGGTCTATTAAGGGTGGTTTTTTCCTTAATGGTTTCGCACTCTCTTTTCCACGCAAACTCGAGTATATTAACTCTAAAATGATTTCTTCCCAATAGAGTAATTATTAGGCCTATAATATATTCATATAACCTAAACATGTCCTAGTAGGACGTGGTGATTATAGAGCCTATATGAGTGAGTGTACATTGCCCCATGGCTTCTTTTGTGCTGACTGACAACTTTGAAAAGCTACCAGACCAAATTATGTATCCCTACGCCGAACCATATGATCTGCAATAAACATGTGTTTAGCAGCTGTCACTTCTGACAGTCAGAATTTAGGTATATACCTAAATGTTGACTGTCAGAAGTCAGCTGTAAACTGTCAGTCAGCACAAAAGAAGCCATGGGGCTACTGTATACTGTACATAAAGCTTTTTGCCTTGACAACAAGATTTTACTGACCCTACTCTCCAGTATCTTTAAACCTGGAGTGTAATATTTTTACTATACAGTATTTCTATACCTTGAAACTAATATTTCACATACCTTACTTTGCACTCTCTCTATACCAAGGAGAGTAAAAGCGCATTCACTCTCCGTTGTCAGGTTTGAAAGGGAACATGGGAACATTGAATTGACAAGAGATTGTCATTAGCGTCCACGGAGGAGATACGTCCATCGGTCTTGGCAGGATGAAGAACTACACACGTCAATTACTAAACAATGTCATCGAAGCCACGTTGATGTAGGTATTGCGTGTTTCAGAAATCGACTGATACAAATGAATTGCGTTGACTCACTAAAAACATGCAACGGAATGTCACGAGGAGAAACCATTCAATTTCTCGATTGTTGTTGTTTTGTTTTGTTTTGCCACAAAGAAATGACAGGCGATGAGAGGGAGGAGTCAATACAAAGAGTAATAAATAAACATTAAACTCACTCTAAGAAGAGTACATAAATGGAACTGCGCCCCGCACGGACTTCTTTCGCTTCTATCTTAAATATACATTTACTAAAAACTTGTAAGATTTGTGAAACGAAATAGTAGGTATATTATACATTGTTGTACCAAAGATCATAATTAAAATTATATACACTGTTACTTACTCTATGGCACTAGGAGCATGGAGCATTGTTACAGAAATATTAAGAAAAGAGAAACCAAAGATTATACGAATAAAAAGTATACATATTAGCTTATAGCTAAGAAATGATTGGTTTTATACAAATAGATTTCAAAAAAAGTTTTTTTTTATCTTTACTATCACTACAATTTTACAATGTTAAGTTATTTCGTTTCTCAAATAGCTAATTAGAAATGATTAAATTTAGACAGTCTTCCTTATGTAAAGTACACTCAAATTCATGTTTATAAGAAAATGAGAAATGTCATCTTGTTCATAATGATAAACAATGTCTAGGTACAAAATTGATTCAAAATCTTTATGGCGAACTTTGTGAAGATCAATTTTGTCTCTTTTGGTCCTAGTGCAAACTACCCTTGATTTTAGGGTTGGATATCTAATTCCAAAATTCCTTCAGAGGGACCTTATGAAAATCCCAGATACCAGATTTGACCACAATTGGTAAAACACTATAGGGTCTAGTTAGAGGTACAGACAGACAGACAGACAGGTGGTATTGTGGGAATTTTTTTTTTTGTTTCAGAGTGTCATTAAAGGTCGGCGTTTATCAAAATCATGATTTCTTTGACGATCACAATATTTTATCTCCAAAGTGTTGAGATAAATAAAAATAGTAGCAATATTCTCTATTGGTATGATGAGTTAGGGGCCTTGGCTTCGATCCCCAACTATTAACTGATAACTAAGAATGTTACAGGCATAGCTAAGTGTGTGATAGTATGGTTTATTATAAACTTTATTTGCTTCAGCCTCACGTTGGTCGTTGTATTGAGTAGACACTACGGCTTCTGGAACTTTTGAAATCTAGGTTGAGGCATTAATTGCACAAGTGGAATTGAGTCCAGTGCTTTAAGACAGAAGCTGGAAAGAGTACAAATCTAGGACTGAGTCATCGTGACCCTGGAGGGATGTTTGTGCTTTAATCAACTCAGAATTTGAGATGTTGGACAATGAGAAGAAAAAAGAAGTTTGGTACATAGGACATCTTCCTTTGGCTCGTGTAATAACACTGGAGCATAATGAGGAAATGGAAACGACGAATTGAAGGGAATTCAACCAGACACGGCACGCCATTTGTACGGACAGCGAACGCCATCCTTATTGATGATACTCGCCGTCCACGGCGACTGCAAAAAACCCGTCACGTGTGAAAGCCACCTTTATAAGCTTTCTCAGCTAACAACGAGATATGCAGCAGAGACAAGTGACGGGCAGCGGGCGTGATTTCCATTTGTTTACGCGGGTGCTCTTAAAACTGTCACCAGATTTCGGCATTATCTTTCTACAGTGTACAGTATTTTCAATTTTTGGATAAATTAAACAGACGAATTATAATTATGCCTATAGAGTAATAACTAATATATTACATTATGGGCCGGTCTTATGACTACAGGATAAATATTTATATCAGGAGGTTAAATATAGCGACCAGATAAAGGTTATCAGACACTTTAATATTTTACGCATATTATGAACGGAACTTATCTGCCGGAATGCTATCTAAAGGATAAATATATTTTTATGCAGGAAACGAAAGTTTGGTACTGTTTTTATTAGTGCGTGCATGCGTACCCTGCTCCTACCGCTGCTACCTGGCAAGTGGCTACAACGCTCAACATTTGTTAAATAATGGTGGCTGAACGAGTGCGAGTAAACAGATGGTGTCACGTGGGCGCAGAAGCTAAGATGTCATGCTAAGTACTAATTTCGGTGTCTGCCAAAATGTGGTCAATAGTTGGGTACAACGTTTACAAAATTTCATTTATTGTACTCACATTTTGATAATTTGTTCTTATATAACTATAACTCTACAAATAGCTTGTCAGTTTATATAAAAGTGTAAATTAAATGTTCTAACTTTATATATAGCTTGAGCCTGGGTCTGTGCCTACTAAACACGTGGACCAAGATTTTAACCTAAAAACAGATTCTGATTGGTAAAACCTCATGAAAAACAACGCGTCACTATGGCAACAGCATTTTAACTCTCAGATAAAAAGTTATCAGGTACTTAAACCTCCCGATAAAAATGTGATGGATAAATACATTTTATCTGGCAGATAAATGCTATCTGAAAGTCATAAGACACACTTTTAACTTATCAACAAGATAGAAATATTTATCTGCAAGATTAATATTTATTCAGGACTCATTAGGCCTGCCCTAAATTATTATAATAATTGTTACGTAGTACAGTACAACAAATAATAGGTCTACATATAATAAATTTTAAACAATTTAGGTCTGATCATGTTTAAATAACTCTTGAATGACGTTATTTTTCTTTAAGCTTTTCTAATGCTTCGTGGGCTTCAAAATGAACTGCGAGGGGTGCATGTAGCTCGAGGGCTTCGAGTTGGACAGGTCTGCTGTAAGGGGACCTCATACACCCACACCGAAACCTCAAGTGTCAGTGATTGAATCTCGGCTACTGAATGTGGGATTACCTCTATCGTCTGATGTTTGAACACTCCCACGGTTGAAATCTTTCCTCAAGGTCGTGGAGCACTGAAGAATGAATCATGAACATCATTCTAGTCCATGTGAATTCAGTTGACGAGCTCACGATTCACTTTCAGTCACTTTCAAACATATATACAAGGTAGAATAAGGGGGGAAATATACCAGAGATTTACAGACGAACAAATATCTTGCTTCCTTTAGAAGTAGTTTTATTTAAAAAAAATTAAAGTCAAAACGTGTCTTTATAAAATTATAAAACCTAATATTTTTAGATGTAGAATTTTAAAAAGATGTACCAAATGTCACAATTATGAGATAAAAGTAAATGGCCGGAAACATAGATTCTTCAAACAGATATTTAATAGGGCTGAAAAAAAGTAAAATTCTATGTTATTTTTTATCACCATGTCTTACTACCTATTATGATTATAAGTAACATACTAATAACGCTAAGGAAGGTCGGATTTAGAACTTAGAAGAAGTGTACCAACATTTGCGTGGAAAGAATGTGGCAAACCATTTATCAAAAACCTCCATCAATACACCTGACCAGGATAGACCCACGATCTACCCGTCATCGGTAGTCTCTATTGTGAGAGTAGTGCCTTAGACAATGTGGCCACCGAAGCTGGTTCAAAACTAATTGGTAACTACAGTAGCCCCATGGCTTCTTTGGTGCTGACTGACTGCTCACAGCTGAAAGCTGATGGCTTTGAAAAGCTATCAGACCAAATTATGTATCCCTACGCCGAACCGTATGATCTGCAAAAAACATGTGTTTAGCAGCTGTGACTTCTGACAGTCAAAATTTAGGTATATACCTAAATGTTGACTGTCAGAAGTAGGCTGTGAACTGTCAGTCAGCACCAAAGAAGCCATGGGGCTACTGTAAGATTGCTAGGGATGTTGTTTGAAGTGCTTTTGAATCTTCAGAATTGCTTTTTCCATAAAGAATATAGCTGTTTGAGTATTATTCCCTTCAAAATGTTGGTACACTTAAAGACAACATAATAATAGTTGAAAGGACACATTTGTTATTTTGGTGTTTTAATATTATATTATGATGATTACTTTTGAGACATGAAACGTACATATTATTTAATGCTCATTTAATAACAATACCTGGTTTACGCGATATTTGGTGAAAGGATGATTTCCTAATAAAGAAAATATGTTTCAAGTTCATAGCTCTCACGATACTTTAAAACATTGCACAGATTTTAATAAATTAATCTGAGTATTTAACAACGCTGAGGGTAGAACAGCTTATATTGTGTCGGTAGCTCTAATTAATAAAAATATGGACTTTAGTCCTGATATGTTCCTCAGAAGTGATTTAATAAACTTTTCCGTGGCAGATATTTTTTATTTATAGATGATCATTATTTGTGTTCAAAGATGAGATGAATTGTTGTTATGAGAACAACTAAATATATTTAGGGTGGTGAGCCTCTGGCTGACAATTTGAGGATATACTCGCAGATGAACATGTGAAATGTGTGTCATGTAGGACAAGTTGTTTAGTAAGATAATCTTTAGTAAGATATTGTATGCTTCACACAGAACATGCTGATATGGAATCTGTTGTTAAATGTAAATTCAAAGTGTGACCAAATTACATATTTATTTACTCTATGGCATTAGAACTAGAAAGTTAACTGCAACAATTAATAGAGTACGCTACCTATCCCTACCTTGAGCTAGCTGTATCCAGTTTACCTCATTAACCCTATCTCTTTCAGATAAATTCTAATGTTATACTCCTATCTGAGTCTAGTTCTTCCCAATGGTATATTTCCATTGGATTTGCCAGTCAATATATGATGTTCAACACATAACATGTTGGTAAAGAATCTAGCAAGCCTCACACCAGAGCAGACAAGATCGTCTTTAGTAGAGATGTACCGATTCAGTAAAACTGACTACGGATACCAATTGTTTAAAATAATTGTTCATGCTATGATTATTGATATCGATTAGTCCCAATTATCAATTATTTATTAATTGCTATTGGGAAATATGCTTAAGAGAATGATAACAGTTAATGTAATTAATAAAATAATTACATTTAAAAATCAACCGTTAAATCTTTCATAATCTCAATTTTTAATTAAACTTTGCATAACCGGTGAAAGTTGGAACTAGACTGTTAGTTTTATCATAGGTATGAACTTATATTTCTTTATCTTGTAATGTAATCTTTGCATAGCCCACAACCCAGATACAATGTGTATAAAAGTGTATTATTGCAATTTTGATCACCAAACTCCTACCTAGAAAATTTTGCTTTAAATTTTATTTACAGAAAACGATAGGTCATCACAATAATCACCTATTACGATTAATTGTCGATGCACTAATAATCGCCCGATAACTATTCATAAGTTACGGCTAAACTACGCCGGACCGCACCGTTCCACATCGTACAGGCGCGGACGAATCGTCAAGAGATATTCATCCGCACTTTTGCGGTGCGGAACGAAACGGGCCGGCATAGTATAGCCACTGCTCCCTTATATCGTGGACGTCGGGCGTCTCCGTAAATACTCGGTAGTTTCCGAACTGTGCTGTCATACCAACCGCGAAACAGGGCACGTTAGATCGTTGTGGTGAGCTGTTTGTTAAGTTTGTTCGCGTTTTATTGTTTAAAAATAAAGTGTGTTTTAAAGAGATGGATGATGAGATATTTATAATTTATGTAAAAGAGTAAAAACAACTCTACGACCTATCAGACTCGAGGTATGTGAACAATGGGCGGATATTAAACATTTGAGAATAAATAAGAAACAAAATTAATATTTCAGGTAAGTGCTATATTTTAATGTGTTGTAACAGTATTATTTATACAACATAGAGTATATTTTTCAATCCAATTAAAAAATAGTTGGATTAGTAAAACTGAAAGAACAAAAATGCCAATAATTGAACTAGTTAGTGGAAAAATCGAGAAATTTGCAGTTTCCTTAAAATTTACAAACTTTCCCACCATAATGTGATTTGTTTCAATAAACATTATTTGATAAAGAGCCACCACTTAACTACGTTGTATGACGTAAGTCTATATCTCAGTAAACAGTATATTGTAATTATAATAACTTCACGTTAACTTGTTTTATCCCCCCGTGTCTTCCACAGCACTACTTGTTGTAGTACCGTGCGTGCGCAACATTTCAATCCTTCCTACACTTTTGGCGTGGTACGGTGCGGCATGTGTAGCTACTTGCTAGAAATTCGGTGCGGAACGGCCTAGTGTAGCCGTCCAAGCTGTGACAGCTACCTGTGACTGTGACTGGAGTCACGTGGCTACGGCCGCAACAGACCGTGCAGACACTAGCCACAAGTGGCAGATGCAAGGGGTGATTGCCAAGAAGTGACTACAGCCGCAATCGCTAGTCGATTTTGAGATGGATGAGAATACAGGTTATCCAAGTGACAGAAACCTTTTGGATATTTTGAGGGAGGAAGATTACGATGAAATAATTTTAATGTGGTTCTACATCATTCATGCATGTCCTTATTCTTCAGATGCTTAAAATCGTATATGGAAGGATGTTGGGATACTAACTTGTCGTGCGGCAATCTTGTGACCGTTCCGAAACCGAGTGAACCACCGAGAGCCCCCAGTGCGCCCGTAATTAGTGTCCAGAATTCTCGAGAGGCAGCGCCAGGCTGAGAAGGGCTATTAAGCCCAACACTTAACAATAAAAGGGACCGAAAGACGATCCAGTGGCAGTAGCGGGACGGGAATGTATATAGGTTAATTAAGACTAATTCTAAGAGTGTATATATGTATGTGTTTAATATAAGTTATAGTGTAAGACTAGGGAGGAGGGTTGGGCCCAACCTCCTCCCCACGGATAAAAACCGTTGATGTATGGATCGCACAAAAATAATAAAACAGAAAGGTAGAACAAAACAAGACAACCAGAAATCATGTAGTTTCTCTCTGCGTACACTGTTTTTTTTACAACAACCCTACCAACCTACCTATAGTGCTCAGAAACATTCGGGCAGCCACACTCCCTCTGTTACAGCGCTCATGAAACATTCGGGCAGCCACATAAGTACCACTCCCGACATCCTTTCCTCTCCTACTTTTATGCCCCCTCCTCCACCTTACCGTCATCTCCACAGAAGGAAGAACAACAAGATGGCGCCCAACGCGGGGCCACTTCTCCTGAACCGAAGAAGAGAAGAATGATCGGCAGAAGCCGTCAGAGAACACCACGCCCAAGAACTCACCAATTTTCCGAGTTAAGAAAAACTCGGTGGCGCCCAAACACTAAAAAAAAAAAAAAAATGCCTAGACGTACCCGGCATCAGTGCGGCAGTCCCACCTGCCCCGGAAGAGGAGAAAGAACAATCTACTGTGATAAGTGCGAGGACTGGTATCACTTCCTCTGCTTAAACTGGGAAGAAAAAGACAGGGATACCACCGGGCTCCAATTCATATGCCAACCCTGCAATGAAAAGACGGCCGCCGAGCACGACGAACTTGAGGAACTCCGCCGAAAGGCAAGCCAATCCCCCGCCATACTAGCCACCAATCCCTCGCAGCCCACCTTCCAGCCTATTCTCCCAGGATTCTCAGGCTTGGACCACGAAGATCCGGCTGCATTCCTGCGGACGTGTGAAGCAATCCTCCAGGACAGCAACACACCCAAGGAGCTATGGATAACGCTAGTGAAGGAAAGATTGAACCAAGACGCCGCGCAGTGGTGGAAATATTACGAGGGATATTTCAACACTTGGGAAGAACTTCAAAAAAGGCTCCAAGAACGATTCGACTCTCCACCACTGAGATTCAAACTTCAAGCGAAGCTATATGGAGAAGCCCAGACCACCGGGGAATCTACCGACCACTTCATCCTAAGAAAGATGAGGCTGTACAAGCGCTTCATCCCCACCGCTCCCGACGAACAAATTCTACCCCTCATAAGTGAACTCCTCCACCCCACCATCCGGCCATTTATCACCTCCATCCCACCCACTTCAATAGACCAATTACTGGAAAGAGCTCAGGCAGTGCAACGAGATATACTCCCATCAGCCTCTCACGAACAACCCAAACCTCTTCCTCTAGGATCATTCCGAAATCCCAGACCCCCTCCTCAATGCCATTTCTGTCCTGCCCAGCATTTCCACAGAGAGTGCCCCGTACTCCTCGCCAGAAGAACCACGGACAGACCACGTGACGCCCAAACTACACAGCCAAGTACGGGAAACGGAACCAGGGGATGAAAACATGGCCGAACTCATCTCCGGCACAGCAGGCCATACTCAGCAGTGGACCGCCAGCCAATTTACCCCGAATCCCAGTTCGCACGCCATCAAGAGAACTTCGAGCCGTCCTAGACTCCGGAGCATCGCAGAACTTCGTCAGGACCTCAGCCCTCGACTCTCGCACACGGGAACAGATGGTCACGGCACCCACCTCGGTGTCCCTAGCCAAAGAAGGAACAGAACTGAATATTCAAGGCCACTGCCAGCTCCCTATAGAGATAGGGCATAACAAAATGGTCATTAAGTGTCTAGTCGCAGATGATCTCGTGGAAGAAATCCTTCTGGGTCATACGTGGCTCACCGAACAAGAGGTAATAGTGGATTACCAGCGCGCCTGCGTACTATTCGGAAAAGAGCAAAGAGAACAACTATATTGGGTCGCGAAAGGACCAGAGAAGGTCAGCAACTTCAGCACCGAAGAAGTGAGACACAGCTTTCCCCCAACACTACAGACCCACCTCTTTCAAGTCATCAAGCAGCACCAGAAGGCATTCGACATCTTCAATCCCCAAAACCAAACCAACTGCACACAACATCAGATCCGCCTGAAGAACGACCGCCCCATCCGAGGACCCACCTACAAATATTCGCTTCAGAAGAAACAGATAATTCAGAACCAAGTCGAAGAAATGCTCAGAGACAATATAATAGAATCCAGCACGTCCCAGTACCAAGCACCTATAGTCATTGTCGAGAGAAAAGAAAAAGCTCCTAGGTTCTGCATTGATTACCGGCTACTCAACGCGGCTACAGAAGAAGAGAATAGTCCACGAATTCACATCCCACAGTTGCTTCAAGAGATAGGTCCAGCCAAAATCTTCAGTACCTTAGACCTCAAATCCGGGGTACTGGCAGATCCCATTAGACCCGGCAAACAGGCACCTCACTGCGTTCAGCACACCCAATGGAGAAACTTATCAATTCAAAGTCATGCCTTTCGGATTAAAAGGAGCGCCGGGGACGTTCCAAAAAATGATGAGCCAGCAGGTCTTAGCAGGATACCAGGGAAAATTCTGTTTCGCCTACATGGATGATATTATCATATTTTCCAACTCTTACGAAGAACATCTCGAACATCTAAAAAGGGTCTTAGAACGGTTAGAAATATACCGACTCACAGGTGCCATGAAGAAGTGTGAGTTCGGGAAAACCACACTCAGCTACTTGGGACATATCATCTCTTCAGAAGGAAATAGCCCAAACCCCGAACAGCTCAAAGTGATCCAAGAATACCCCACTCCCAAAACAAGGCGGCAACTCCAACAATTCCTCGGGACGTGTAACTGGCTACGAGAATTTGTCCCAAACATGGCCGATATCACCAGCCTACTCACCACCAGAGCAGGAGCAACTCAGAAATGGAAATGGGGCACTCCAGAGCAAAAAGCCTTTGAACAGACAAAAGAAGCATTTAAACACATCCAAGCCCTGCACCGACCCGACCCTGAGAGAACCTTCTGCCTTCAAACAGATGCCAGTGGAACAGGACTAGGTGCGGTCCTGTACCAAGAAGTAGAAGGACACCGGAAGATTATTTCCTATGGTAGCGCTAAGCTATCACCCGCGGAACGCCGATACCACAACAACGAGCAAGAATGCCTCGCCATAATATGGGCAATCAAAAGGTATCAGATATACCTCGACAAACCATTCACATTAAGAACGGACGCGAAATGCCTGACATGGCTAAACAAAATGAAGGACGGCAGATCAAAGCTAACCCGTTGGTCTCTGCTACTGCAAGAGTACAGCTTCACGGTCCAACACAGACCAGGGAAGGAGAACGAGCTCCCAGACGCTCTATCAAGGAATCCGGGAGAAGAGTCCACGGAAGAGAACACCCGAGAGTGGAGCCGGATGATGCCCCCAGAACCTCTCATCCCACCACCCGAATCACTCCACCTCCTCACCCTACCTTCCACCCCGACACTACCAGAGAAGGTCATCAAGGCCCAACACACAGACCCCTACATCCAGAAACAAATAAGACGGCTGGAAGACATCGCAAGAATCCCCGTCGACGAACGGTCCAGAGACGAAAGGCTCCATGCAGCCAGATTCACTCAGCGAGACGGTGCATTGTTGTATAGAGACTATCCAGTGCAAGCGATGAAGATTGTAGCCCCACCAGCAGTGAGAAAGGAGATTCTGACACACTTCCACGACCACGCAGAAGCGGGCCATCCAGGAGAAAAGAATACTCTACAGAATCTCAGAAAACAATACTCCTGGAAGGGAGTGACCAGAGACGTACGGAAGCACGTCCGAGCTTGCCATACATGTGCCACGATGAAGACTTCTGGGAGAACAACGAAAACACCATGGAAGGCCAGAAAGCCTACTTCACCATGGAAAGAGGTCGCCCTAGACCTCATGGGGCCCTACCCCAGATCGACCAAAGGGAAGCGATTCCTCTTAGTTATTAATGATCTTTTCTCTCGGTGGACGGAAGCCTTTCCCCTCTCGAAATCAAACGTTCCCCAAATACAACGGATCTTGGAACAAGAAATCTTCCCCAGATGGGGCTACCCCGCCGCACTTCTTACAGACAACGGCCCGCAATTCCGCTCGTCCGCATGGAAGAAGATCTGCCAAACCTGGAAAACCAAAAGATGGACAACCGCGGCCTACCACCCAAGGGAAAATCCTGTAGAACGGAGAAATCAAGAACTAGAGGTGGGAATTCGCACGAGTCTCCAAGGAAAAGATCATCGCCAATGGGACAAGGCCCTACCCCAAATCCTCTTCAATCTTCGAAACCGAAGTAACGAGGCCACCGGGTTCGCCCCCAGCGAACTTCTCTTCGTGAAACTGCTCAGACGGCCCGAAGACTGGGCTCCAGAAGAACTCGAGCCTGCGCCTACCCCAGACACGGCCGAGATACGTCAACAAAGACTGCTGTCCCAACACATGGAAGCGAGACTACATCAAGAGAAGTATCAAAAACAGTACTTAGGGAGGAGAGCAGCAGCTGAAGGAGATCCCCTGCCCATAGGAGCCAGCGTCCTTATGAAGAACCACCCCCTGTCAAACGCGGCCGAAGGGATACACGCCGGATTTTGCCCCAAATGGACGGGGCCATACACCGTGCAGAGGCAGTGTGGACAAAACATGTACCAACTGCTACTAAACTCAAATCCGAAGGCGGACGGGATCAAAGCACACCGAGACCAGCTCCAGCTGAGGCCTTCGCACGAGTCAACGAACGCAGAAGAGCAAGCTCAGAGTGAAACAAGTGATCACGGGAAGTGCCGAGGTAGGGAAGAGGGTTCAGATGGTCGCGAGTGAACGAATGTTTCGGAACGGGTCAACTTTACAAGGGGGAATTGTCGTGCGGCAATCTTGTGACCGTTCCGAAACCGAGTGAACCACCGAGAGCCCCCAGTGCGCCCGTAATTAGTGTCCAGAATTCTCGAGAGGCAGCGCCAGGCTGAGAAGGGCTATTAAGCCCAACACTTAACAATAAAAGGGACCGAAAGACGATCCAGTGGCAGTAGCGGGACGGGAATGTATATAGGTTAATTAAGACTAATTCTAAGAGTGTATATATGTATGTGTTTAATATAAGTTATAGTGTAAGACTAGGGAGGAGGGTTGGGCCCAACCTCCTCCCCACGGATAAAAACCGTTGATGTATGGATCGCACAAAAATAATAAAACAGAAAGGTAGAACAAAACAAGACAACCAGAAATCATGTAGTTTCTCTCTGCGTACACTGTTTTTTTTACAACAACCCTATCAACCTACCTATAGCGCTCAGAAACATTCGGGCAGCCACACTCCCTCTGTTACAGCGCTCATGAAACATTCGGGCAGCCACATAAGTACCACTCCCGACATCCTTTCCTCTCCTACTTTTATGCCCCCTCCTCCACCTTACCGTCATCTCCACAGAAGGAAGAACAACAAACTCACACAGCACACCATCCTGTGAATGGATCATTAGCACTTGCAGTTTTCGATGTTTACATATTTATTAAATAACACACAAATTTCGATAACAAATACGCAATGTCTCTACAACTACTCTAACACTGTCGCTGTGGCTCTACCGGAAAGCACTGCTCACTCCACCAGTGTCGCGACACGTGATGTCATCGCCTCGTGTCGTCAACCAAATTCAAACTGCGCATGCGCGAGGACTGTGACTCCAGCCGCAGTTGCAAGTAATTGTCGCAGCTTGGACAACGTGCCTTTAGTCAAAGAAAAACTTTATCGAACGGAGTAAAAATAGTCAATTTCTCTGAGACAGCTTTGGTGACGTTTAGTCGCGATTATTTAAAAAAACACAGTCCCTTGCACTTCGTTGTGTCTGAGCAGGCTATTAGACCCACTGTTCTGCGCATGCGCTGGCCGTTCCCCATCCAGCTCAACTGACATCCACATGGTATTTTTTTACCCTGGGTTGCTTTATTTGCCGTGTTTCACTAGGATGCGTGTGTGTTATAATTAATAGTTTGTGTACTATAGTAAAATGGGACGGTGAAAGACTGATGGTGCTGCTAGAGCAAGCATTGCCTATTATATTTATATCACCAACCCAACAACTTCTACTCGTGTTTCCTCCCATCATAAAAAAATAAATGTCAACTTCTAATGGCTACCTCCTCATCTCACTGGATATTGGAGTTGAATGCCGAACCATATTCAAGGAGGTGTGTGGCTATGGATTTTTGTTTCGGACAAACTGACTAATCTTCTGTGCATTTTCATTTATTTAGTTTGCACTTTCTGAACCGACTGATTGATTATATCCACACACGACTTTTAATATAACTTAAATCTAGAACAGAATCAAAATCGAGCCTCCGGCCATTAATTCATCATTGTGAAGGGAGAAATGCACATTTCATCAATGATACTTTTTCGGCTATGTCCGGATTCAAGCCCGAGACCCTTAGCTCAATAGACAAACACGCTACCGACTGAACTAAAGAGATGTATATCCGGTTGTAGCATTTGGCTACAAGTAGAGAAAAGTCAAGTCAAAGAAAGATACAACTTACCCTGTTTCACCGTCCCTGCGTCTTGGACTACGAGCCGGATAGGAAAACATCAACACAAGCGAGCGTAATCACGGCACGATATAGACTGACCGCTGCCGTCAAGGTTCGAACCGCGCCAACTATAGTGCGCTATTTACCAAAGACAGTCCAAAGATCTTAAACTGAGAAGAGCGGTTGTTCTCGAAGATTACAGTTGCTTGGAGTGTGTTGTAGACGTTATTGTTACCACGTGCGCTCCTCCCCTTTGTTATCCATATGTTTTCCCCCACCCTTTTGTCCTATTCTCCAATGTTCTTTGGTTTTTTTTTGCATATATAGTGCCGGCGGGGCTGCTTGTCGGTACTCTTGGACTTAGCTTGGATGGAGGAATAAGAAGCTAAGGCTTCAACCTATCAAAATGTAAGAGCTAAATTCTATTTCGGCTAAATAATTCTTTAAACATTTTTGGGTATTTTCAAACTTTTCAAAATTTTCTTTTTCGGCAACTTGTAATGTTTCAGGAATGATAATTTATGATACAGAAATAACTTAAGTCGATGTTGGAATTTGAGTCAATTTTTTGATAGATATCAATAGTTCTAAATTGTTTCGTTGGATATCGATAGTTCTAAATTGTTTTCATTGGGTATCGATTAATTGTTAAGAGATAACTCTTGATAATTACGAAACGGACAAAATTTATTATGAGTACTAATGTTAGTGAGTTATTCCCTTTAACATAATTTGAGTTTGTCTTTTATACATATGTTGAAACAGATTTCACTTAAATTTACATATGTATTTTTGGTAATATTAATTGAACTTGGTTGTGAAATTTATTTAAAGGTTTTTAGTGTATGTGAGAATAGAATAGATAGAAATATTGAGGGAAATTTAAAAATATTTATTTATGAATTGTGAAGGTAGATTTATAATGGACAATATTTTTTTACGAGGGTCACATAACTTTATTAGTTGGTTCCATGCGTATAGGAAAAAGTTAATAATGAATGTTCTTTTCTATCGTAATAATTACGAGTTCATTTTTGACATTGTATCTTAATTTTTGTTTTGCCTCTATGATCCTATATCCTATAGAACTCTTTTTCATTGGCCAGTTGGCTATCTTTATGTATGTTTAATATTCCTATATACTGTTATATACTTTTCAAAATATCTATATATCTTTATTAATATATTTACTTATGATATTTATCAATAAATATCAACCAAATGACATCACGTTTCTTTAGTGTTTGGATTTGTAACCTTACTCTTAGGTCATATTATATGTTCTTCCTTATTATTTTTTTATACTTACACTTTAACTTTGTTTGAGGACGACCGTCAACTAACTATTCCCGCAACTAGTGTGAGTTGCGTGTTCTGAGTTTCTTATGTCGATTCTCAGGCATTCAAAACAAGAACTCCAGCCGCTCACTCTTGTTGCCTCTTTTTCTGCCCCCCTTGTATTTTATTTGGACATCCTATTGTGGTGTTGCTTGCTAGGATGGTTCTTGGTGTGTAAATTGTCTCATTTTATATAAACAAAATTATTTTATTTAAAAAATTTTTGTCCGAACCCTTAGTTCAGTCGGTAGCGTGTCTGTTCACGGAGTTAAGGGTCCCAAGTTTGATTCATCGAATGGCAGAAAAATGTATCATTAGTGAGAATTAATTTTCCCCTCTCACAGTTTTGAATTAATGGAAAGACCTGAATGATGTGTATGTTCTAGATTTAGGTTAGTTTATGAATCGTGTGCTGATACGATCAGTCAGTTCAGAATGTGCACGTTAAATACTCCAAATAAGTGAAAATAAAATGAAAATATTTTTTTTGACTAAGATAGTCTTGTCTGATATGGTGTGGTCCCAGCCTTATAAATATGTTGTGTTTCACATATAACATGTTTATAATAATTTATGTGTACATAATGAGAAAGACTTATGTTTATATAGATAGACTTATATCTATATAAATATGATAGCCTTGTAGTTATATCAACATTTTATTTGCAACACATATAACATGTTGATAGTAAGGAATCTCTTGCAATGTATTAATGTGTGTTTCAAGTGTGGCCAGTTATGAGTAAAATTATATTAATATGTGATGTGTGTTTCTCACAGAATATTTTGTTGATATTGAATATGTTGCTATGTGGTTTCACTGAAAAATACTTACTGGTCTTACACACGGAATTACGTATGCCTGTCCAGTCCTGACTGGGAAACGATGATCTTGAGTACTGACTTCTATTATTCCATGACACGTAGGTATGAGTTTCCAGTACGAAAATGGGATTATGTCAACGCGTCACAGTAGTGACGTCATCAATTTTAATAGTAGTAATGGAAATAGCCCAAAGATTAATGTTGCAAGCCCATGTGTATTGAAATGAAGCCAGGAATGTATTGTTACTTCTTCCAAATTGCATGGTACTCAATCCATGATGTATTGGAAGGATTTAATGGTTGTACTGTTATAATAGCAATATTTATTGCTATAGACCTATCCCAAGAGACTAGTTCAACTTATTTAAATCTAACATTGATCAGTGGTTTTTACCTTTTTTTACTGTAAGAATCAGGTTAATTTGCAATGATTGATTTGCTTATAGGCCTAGTGGTCAAATAAATCTATAAGCATGGACATTACTTTTTTTTTAGGCTGGACGTGTGGATATAGTTTTAGCCCATGCGGCAACTGAGGTGGATGAACAATTTCATGTTCTAGCTGATAAAAATATACTTTAGATCATTCTATTGACGGATGTTTACAAATTATAACGCTGTGTCGTGCCATAATCCAATACATTAATATACACGCTTTACATTAACGTGTTATTTCAAATCTCCTTACAACGGCCAATCAAGCTGTCTGATTGCTGTTAGAGTGGCGTTATCACTTCTATGGTTTTACATGACAGCTAGCAGAAGCTATCAGTAATGCCAACATTGTCTGAAAGTAACTTTTGTCAACATATTTGGAAATAATTATTTTCGCTAAGTATTACTATTATTACCACTAAAAATATTATCAACACCTTTTAACATTAAATCCCCAAGAATTATAGTATAATTTTATTTTCCATAATCAAATTTAAGAAAAAAGTATAGTAAATTCATTTTAGTTTTTCTTTTAACTCTTGTGCCAATAACAGGTTAAATAGAGCGTGAAGTTTTACATTTAATAGTATTATATTCAGTTATTAATATTTTTATAACTGGCCTCGCATATCTTTAACATAAATAAATGGTTTGTGATAATAAAGAGGGAAATAGATACAAAATGTTTGTGAAATAAAATAAAGTTAAAATTTTGTAAACACGAGTATTAATACAATTCGTCGTCCAACCGGCAACAAGTTCCTCTACGTCACCAACTGTAATCATAGCTTCTATGCAGTGGCCATATTTGTTTTCAGCATATAAGGCCAATTTTAACGTGCTCTTGCTTTTATAATTAATTTGGATTAAACATCACAAGAAAACTTCAAAACTAAACAACCAACCAAGCGGTTATTTTCATAACCAAAATCTAACAATTTTAACTATACATTATAACAGTGAATTATCATATAAAATACAGTTAATAAAACCACGGGCGTGAGTCATCAAGTTGAAGCGAACAAAATATTTAATACTTGTAATACTTGTAATAGTTTGTAGTTGAGTATTTACAGGAGTGTACCGTTTGTAATTTTATTACAACTTTGAATAATACAATGTCTCTTTTTAATATTAAATCGGCTACTTAGTAGTCTGTGTGTTCTTTTGTGAATATTATTTCGGCGTGTGAGCGTGCTATCCTTGGAAAATAAAGGTTTTTTAATGATCTTAGAATAATTATTAATCTAATATAACATTAAAGAGTGTGATAAAAAAAAGCGAGTGTTTCTCAGTGATTTATATACATTATTCGAAAATTTAAGTGTATCAAGACTATAAAATATGTATTTTAAACCCAAGATTGTTTTCTGTTGCCCTCTAGGCTAAACCTCGAGTTTTTTGATTTTTATAGTATTCAAAAAAATCTTCCTGCCGTAACGACACTTTGTGTCCCGCACAACGACGTTGGTAAGTTTTTTGTTTATTAATTGTCTTTTGCAAATTCATTTATACAACGGTAATTTATCAAGATTTTCGTACAGCAAAATTCTCAAGTTTTCTTTAGTTCTTAAATGTTTTGCTCTTTTGTCTTTATTTCATCTTTATATGGGATAATTATATTATAATAATACGTATTCGTCTTACCTAATCTTTTCTACCTTGATAACAGAATACAGTTATCATTAATTAATTGGTGAACTAGTGGTCTAGGGGTAAGGTATAAGACTTCTTTGTTGAGGGTCCGAGGTTCAATCCTCGGTCCCGGCACAGATTTATCTGATTGCCAAACCCTTATTATTAATAATCACAACATGTGAATAGGAGTAATGCCAAGCCTCCACCATGGTTCGGATTCCACGTTAAACTATAGGTCCTCCATTTCATTTCACAATCACCCTACCATTGCACATTAGCTTAAGTGCGTACAAACCGAATGGGTAGGAATAGGCGGTGCTAATAATAATAATAATAATAATAATAATAATAATAATAATAATAATAATAAATAATAATAATAAAAATAAAAATAATAATAATAATAATAATAAATAATTTAATTTAAATCTTGTCACTTACATGTAATTTTAAATCTTTTTGCTTACCTTTTAGTAAACTTGTTTGTTAAACTTATATATTTCTTTGATACATTTTCTTCATCAGGTATATAATTTATTTAACTATGTAAAAGCAATTGTTTCTTTTTCTACGTGATAGTAGAAGCAACGATGCAGTCTTAACTTTAATTATTACCACTCCTTACTTTAAACTACTTTAGAATGTTTTCTAAAATATTGTAATAGTGTTATAAAGGTTTATGACAGTGTTTTTTTTTCTATGTGTAATACTACACATTCAGATTTTTTACATTTATAATGTTATTAATAATACTATTATCAAATAATTGTTTGTAAAATAACAAAAAAATATATTAAAGATTATTTATTTATAATAATAAATCTAAAATGGTATTAAATACAAAATTTAAAAAAATTAATATTGTGAAAGAAATTAATAATTAATACTAGCCCTAACATCAATATATCAAGGTCAACAATAAATAATAAAAATAAATAAATAATAAATAAATATAAATAAATATATATACATATAAAAAATAAATAAAACAGTCATATATGTTTCTTGTATAGACCTCAATTTTGGCTGTCAGAAGTGACAGCTGGTAAACACATGTTTTTGCAGATCATGCGTTTCGGCGTAGGGATACATAATTTGGTCTGGTAACTTTTCAAAGCTGTCAGTCAGCACCAAAGAAGCTATGTGGGGCCTATAGCTCTACAGCCCATACGTTTTCATATATGCACATGGGCACTGATTTGAAATGATTGTTTTCGGGATTTTATTGGTTTTCCCGTGCCGAAGCTCTCAGGCAGAGCGGACAAAGTAGAGATGAGTTGAACTTTGGCGGAACAGCTCGCGTCGATAAGGTGGAAATCTTGTGATTGGCTTTGAACTCGTCACATGACTAAGTTTCTGTTCTGAGCTAGTTTTTCGGTGAGCGTGTGAATCCCCAGTAATGATAAAAAATAAGTCATTATAAGACCATAAATATCCCAACCCGGACTGGGATGCGCGTAACGTCATCAGCATATGGTGACGTCAATTCCCGGCCACTCCATTACACACATGCTTTGTGATCGGACTTAAGTACAAATTCTACGCTACTTCACATTTTGTTAAAAATCCATTCTTTAGCATTGAGTAATACAATTACGTGAAATGGAATTTAAAAAAAAAAACTCTTCTTTGTAAACCAAAATGACTGGCATTGATCCAGGATTCCAGACAGAACAAAAATTCCATGTCTGTAATGTTATAGTCCCTACCTCAAATGCTCTCATATTACCACCCTGTGTCTAGCTATAAGGTGATGTATTTGAACATGTGATATGTGTATCAGTCAGGATATGTCGTTGGTAAGGAACCTGTTGAAATGACCGCATGTGTAAAGCAAAGGATGGACCCTCCCAAGTATATTCATATGTATGTGATACATCAAGCCGGACTAGTTGTTCGCCACCCAGGTGTAGGCGACACACTCGACCTGGAATCAACATGTCCTTCAAATTCTTACAACTTCCTTCCCAAGTGGATTCCCTCGGTGGATGCACGGAGATTTATCATGTCGACTCCACACATAAAACATTCATGGAAAGATTTTATTGAGTCCTCAATTATAGACAGTTTGGCGGACAGTAAATTAGCTTTTATCTTTTTCTTGTTGTTTTATGCTTCATGCCCTTACTACCCATCTGGGCTATCCACATATTTACGCTGAGGGGGGTTAGAGACGTGAAAGGTAGAATTTGTGACCGCATGGCTTAAGAAGTCACTTCCGCAGTCGACTAGACTGCCGATGATGAGATTGAGGTTTGAATCTCGGTCGGGTGTACTTTGAGTGATCTTTTTCGATTTTTTTTCCATTCTACCTCCACAATTTATAGGTACACTTTCTATAAATATAGCCTATCTCATCCATAAAATCATTAGTGTAAGTATATAAGTAAGTAAATGTTTAGCCCGAGCGGGTAGTAAGACTTGATGCTTAGAAAATACAAATACATAAAAAATGAGAAAAAACACACGTAAGGTCATCCGGTCGCAGTTAGAATCTAAATATTTCGCTCTCCAGAAAACCAGAAATATCAACACTTACACATTCAGAATGTTCAACGACGCTGTTCATTCAAATATTGTTCATGGAATATTTCAAACGAATGATGAACAATTTTAGTGGAAATATCTCTGTGTAAACTCTTTCAATTCTACTAAGGCTATATATCGTTACAGAAGTATTCCACGAAAGAGCATAAAAATTAATTTATGTTTCAAAGTGCTCCATAAAAGATGCATATATTTTGCTTATAACTTATAAACTGTTGATATTATAAAATATATTTTAAATAAAATACTTTTATTTTAAAATAACTAAAATTTTATAATGATAAGTTATTTCATATCTCAAATAGTTATGGAGATATGATCAACATTGAACATTTCCATCCTTGTTAAATACCCTCAAAGACATTTTTATGGGAAAACGAGAATCACAGTTTGGTTTGTAATTTTAAACAATGCCTGGATACAAAATTAAATCAAAATTTGTTAGATGAGTTTCAAGAAAATCCATTTTATTTCTTTTTGGCGCTTCAGTTAACTACCCTTATTTCTAGGATTACACATCTAATTACAAATAATCCTCAGGAGAACCTTATGAAAACCCTGTAAACCTAGTTTTAGCCCTATCGGTAAAATGTTTTAAGCCGAGATAAAGACAGAAATATTGCATCGCGGGAATATCTTTTTTGGTTTTAGAGTTTCATGAAACGTCAACATTTATCAAAATCTCAAGTTTGATATTTTTGAAGATCAAAATACTCCTCTCTCTGAGGGAACGAGAGAGTATTCATTTAATTGACCAATGTAACGCATTCATTGGCACATCCCTCTTGTGTTATATTGGGTTGCCTATGGCGAGAAGATTGGGATTCAAATCCCGGCCACATATACTGAGAGTGGCTTATCTTGACTGCTTTTTATAGTTTCTTTTTGCCAAAATATATGTAAATTTCCTTCAAAATCCTACTTCATCTCTACTTTATCAATTACATCTTTATTCAATTAGAGAAACTATCGTAAGCTTGTAATCGTGAAGGCTACTAAGATGCGGTGAAAATAAAACACAGTATTTTCAGCATAAAATGGTCTGAGTGGGGCTAATTCTCGCAATAAAAACACCCTAGTGCTGCTATGTCCTTATTACACTACTGGTGTGTGTTAGAGAGAGAGAGAGAGAGAACGCACGTTATTTGCTGGTGGGATATAAGGTCTCGCTCGTGTTGCAAGACCGTATAAAGCGGTCAAATGATTCAAGATCGGATCACCCGATAAACCCGACACCTTACGATACGTGACCTTTAACTGTTAATGATGGCACACTCGAGGCAAATTCGTTGAACGTCTCTCTAGTGAGTGTATATACTTTCAATGGTCTCTCTCTCTCTCTCTCTCTCTCTCTCTCTCTATATATATATATATATATGGTCAACCTCGGTGGTCTTGGAGTAGAGTGTTCGTCTCAGGATCAGATGTTTGTGGGTCAACGATTTTTATTGAACTATTAAAACCCGCAGCACAACTTCCTTAGGAGAGGAAGTAAAGTCTTCGGTTCAATGTCGATTGTGGCATTTAAAAGAACCCGGAAGGCATGTAAACATACCTTTCTTGGCAAAATTGGTAGGCCCTTTAGCTCTCACTGATGTAAATACAGTGTGGAAGGCAACGGGGAATCACCACACTTGCTGAAACCTTCTAGTACATGGGACTTATACCAGATGTCGAAGGGTGCACTAACCAGTCAAAGAGCTGAGTACACGCTAGTTCCAGATTAATTTAGATCCCATAAAACCAACCTTTGGGTTGTAGACTTAGGAAGAAAAAGGTAAATATAAACTATATATTTTGGATGAGATGAGATGTTTTGGCAAAGATTATGCGTACAAAAGAAAAATTATTGAAGAAAGAGTTGAAGAAAAACGTCTGCCTCCAAATTTGTTTCTATGGCAACCAATGTAAGCAAAGTTTTTATGTCAATGTCATAGCAACCAATATCTCACATTTTAATTTTTTGTTCTCATCATATTTGCCGAAACATCGCATCTCAATATATCACATAAATATATTTATATATATATTTTTTTTTCAGCAAGTATACAGTAAAAGATAAAGCTACATTAAAGGAACTATAGAACTAGTTATACTTACAGATATACCTATAGGCCTGTCGCACATTGCACATAGTATAGGTGAGGCATAGATGAAATTGTAATATACGTGTTTAAATGGTTTAATTGGAGAGAGCGCGGGTGTAACATAGGAATATCTCTGTCGTGCCTGTGTTCGGTTGTAGTAGTGATATAGATTTCTTGTGTCCTCTGCACTGGCATCACGCAGTTTTTACAGACTGCTGGTATTTCTTTACTGCCAATAGGTTTCCAAAAGCTGCAGTCTTGCCCTGAGATGTCATTTTCAACCAGCTGATGAACTTAATTTAACTTAATTCTATTGAGGTGACTACCTCGGTCAGTATCAATCGCTGTCAGACCACACGGCCCAAAATACAATGATCTGTGTCGTTTCCTGGAACCACTTCTCTATTATGTCTAAGCTTGTACTCCCTTTTGCCCTTCACATACAGCTACACTTTTTCATACAATTTAAAAGGAGGAGAAAGAAAAATACGAGACTTCTTATCTGTACGTGAGGAGGAAAGCTCGCTTCTAGTTCTCTAATACCTTCAAATTTGTATGTTGTGAATCTATAAAAAAAAATTACTGTTTATGTTGGAAATAGGTTAGTTCTAGAGCCCTTTTTTTTATCAAGACCAGTCTTATAAATCAGCAAATATCATTAAAAAGTCGTTGAAAATAAGCTAGCGTCATATTCTTTCCCTTTTATTTATATTAATAGAACTCAAACTATAGAGTTAATAAGGAAAAAGAGCCCTGCTGGAATCCTTTACCATTATTTGTATGAACCATATTTTTAAATAAAGCATAGTAGAAATAAATACCGTGTTAGAGATGAGCGTCAGCCCCAAGATGGCCTCCTCAAGGTGGAGGTTTAGGGAACTTGAGAAAAGGGCAGTGTCTTTGCAGTTTTTATATCAAAACATTATTTTGGTCAAAATAAATCAAATATTTATCTAGTAGAAATATAGAGTTTAATTTTCTTCACACGGTGATATCAAGAGTTGTCGAACATATGTCATAAACATTCCTGCTTTAGATGACAAACTTTTTAAACAAAGAAAAAAAGTTGTCATTAAATTACAGGACACCCTTGACAGACAATCAAGAATAGCTGAGGTCACCATGTGAAAAAAATTAAACTCAATGTTAGGACTAAAGCATTATTTGATTTATTTTTATCAAACAGAATATTTTGTTACGAACAATTCAAAAACCAGAATATCTTTACTCACGGTCCCTATACCCCACATTAAGCCGGAATGATTCCCTAAAATTATGGTTTGGAACTTCTGCTATCATACGCTACCTCAGGTACTCACTGAGTACCAATAGTATGAATAAGGAAGTATTTTAAGACAGATTAAGATGACAGCAAATTATTAGTTGTGGAAATTAAAGGAATAAATGATAGTAAACTAATTTCTAAACCTATTCATACACCTAATCAAGAATTATATGAAATGGATATAAAAGTTCCTATTAGAAGGGTAATTAAGAATATATATTTTAAAGAGTTTATTTGCATTAGAAAATATATTATATTCTGAAAATTGAAAAATGACACCTGGACACGGGAATCGAACCCAGAACATTTGGCTTAGTACGCCAATGATCTAACCACTCAGTTATCCAGGATTCGTCCCGTGCCCAGGGTCATTCTTCACTCATATTTTAAGGCAGAGCCTATGATGGAGTGCGGAAATCGTCGGCTACAAGTATGTGGTTATATTTATATCACGAGCCATCGGATAACGCAGCCATCTGCGACTCGGTAGCTGGCTTTTTGCTGCCATTTGTACAATTATTAAATTGTACGGGATTGCATATTAAGTATTAAATAGCCAAAGACATTATTTATGCTTTTAGTGGGGATTCTCCGCCTTAAGATATGAGTGAAGAATGACCATAGGCATGAGACGAATCCTGTATAGCTCAGTGGTTAGAGAATTGGTGTACTAATTTGAAGGTCCCGGGTTCGATTCCCATGTCCAGGTGTCATTTTTCAATTTTCAGAATATGATATCTAGATGGAGTAATTCCCACTAAAAGCATAAATAATAGCTTTGGCTATTTAATTCTTATTAGAAAAAGGAATAGCAACTCACTTTTACGAATCGTCTCTGCCCTTTTTTTACTATCAAATCTGTTCTTGAAGAGGGTAGATAGAACGAAACTAGGAGTGCAAACAAATACCTATATATTTCAAAATAAACACGCGGAAAATATATAGGATGAAAACCGTATAAGAGGTCGATAGAGGGAGTATTTTAATCAATTGTATGGTAGAAACGTAGTGAAAATAGCAGAAATGGGGGAACATAATGATGAGTGAAAGAATTAACGAGGTTGAGATGTTAAAAACTGTGAAAATGTTAAAGAATGTCAAGGCTGCTGTGGTAGATAGGATCACAAGTGAAATGCTTGAGTGTGGGGACATAGTACTACTTGCCAGATTGTGTGAGTTGTTCACTGTGTGTGCTGGGATTTTGAATCTTCCTACATACATGGAAGTAATAAGGAAGGTCCACAATAAATCTTATTTTAGAACAAGTTAGTTAATCAACAGAGTACATATGTTACAAAAACATTATTATTATTGTTTAAAATAGTTAAATACTCTCATTTGTACAGTCAAATATAAAACTTTCACCTCTTGCCCTTGAGTATTATGATTTAATTTTCTGGTATTATTTGTTCGTTGTAGAGTTTTTTGGGTTTGTTATTTATTGTACTAGCACACCTGATTAACTAAAGTCAGGGTCTTCTTTATTATCTTAGTCTCTGATTCATTTCTATAGTTTGATTTTCATAGGAATAAAACCTACCTGAAATCTAGAAAACATTCTAAATTTAATTTACATTCTCTCACGTCAAATTATTTCAGATTGCCAGACGTAGCTCAGGATTGTACACGGAGGATATATCAACTATCAACAAGAAGGTACCTGGATGTTGTGGCGTATTAATTTGGCATATTTTGAAGTGGCTTGCCCGTGCGAATAACGCGTAAAACTGCTATCTACCTATAAAATAAAACTAATAATTCAGTAAAAATAACAATATTGGCCACAAACGTTTGTATTATCTAAGAGGCATTTTCCATAAAAATGTTATCATATTAAATAACATGGTAGCTTAAAGGAAATAGTTCTTATATTTTTATGTTTTGTTTTACAATGTTTACAAAAATATGTAAACATAGACCTTTTAAAATTACACAATTTTAACTCTAGCTATAGCTTATAAGTATAAGTGAACAGATAACTAAATGTAATTATTATTATTATGAACTTTGGTTTATAAATGTGTATCATTTCAATGGTTTCATTTAACTTTATCAAGGCTCTATTTACATTTACTTTATACTTCACTCGTATATCTAACTGAAATATTTCATGTCAGAGGAAAAACAAAATTTGCTCTAATACGATTGTCAATGATGTTTATATTACTGACCAAAGGTGATTATACAACTCAGAAACTAATATATGGTTCGTAATTACATCTCGGAAGGTGGTCTTGTATTGTATCTGCCCAGTCATTACAATTGAGCTCTTAGATTGTTAAGACACGCATCAGTGGTTGCATGGTATAAGACGCCACACTCACAATAGTTTTAATGGTGATGGGAAAGTCTAGATTCAAGTCTCATCCAAGTGAGATGAGGATGCAATTTTCTAAATACAGTTACATTTCATCCAAACTACATATCCCTACATATCATATGTAGAAATTTCAATTTAGTTAAAAGTACTACCTTCTAGTAAGTGAAAATCTTCACACCACAATCTATTTTATGAGAAGTATTCTCCGAGGCTTCAAAATTACAAAATGAATAATTACGTAACTTAAAATGTTCTGTTGTGGCTAAAATAATAAAGTGCTTCATTCATTTCAAGGAAATCTAAATCCAGTTTATTGCATTTTTCACCTTAATCACAGAGCATCCGTAATTTACGTAATAAATAAATGAAATTGAGATAATATTAAAATCTCACATATTATAAAAACATATTCAGCTCAAAATGAAGGTTTGTTAATCGTATGAAACACTGTTGGCATTTTAAACTTCATTTTGGTGCGAATCTAAGATTAATTTGAACAATTTACTGTCTGACTATTGTGGGACAGCTGAACGTCTGCAACTAGTTTCAAAACTTCAGGGCCTGGATTCACTAACGGGAGCAAATCTGCTCCGGCGCAAGTCTAGAAATGGCGCAACTTTGCGCCCAAGATGCTCCCCAAGATGCGCCTTATTTATTTGCTCCATTTTCGTATTCACTAAACAAGGCGCAAACTGGTGGCAAGATTATGGTGACGTCACTATAAACGTCATCAATTGTGCTGTTTCGACCAATCCTTGTGAAGAATTTCCTTTCAAAGTCAAGGCTACTTAAATTTAAATCTCTAATGAAAATGACAGCAAATACAAGGATTTCTAAATATTTTGCTTGTAGAGTAGCAATAAAATTAGAAACGGCCTCTTTGTGGGTCCTTTACAAAACCAATATTAATATATTATTTAGTATTTATTAATATTATTAGTATAAAGCTTAAGTTCCATTAATAAAACACTTATAGAAACTTTAAAACATATTTTAAAGCTATACTAACCACCATATTTACTGACGCGATGTCTTTGAATTTGGAGGAATACAAACCTCTTTGGATCTAGACAAAGATTACACAGTTCGTGGTTTCGTTTGACGTTTTGTTTTGTAATAATGCAATAAATGACATTACGTTGTTTGAATGTAAGATTTCAACAATAAAAGGTAAGTAATTGCTTTGTTACCACTATCTAAATTGAAACAAATTTTGTGCTTGACAAACGTCTGTTATTTTAATTTCTTTATTATTAATTGAAGTACAGTTAACTAATTATTGTATTTTAAGCCATAACGATAATATGCCGCCATTTAAATTTATTGAAGTGACAATCATGATTTTAATAGTTGCGCCTACTCTTGAATGGTGGCAAATAAAAGGCGCAACTTTGCTCTCAAATTTCGCCTGCTTCTTTAAGTGAATAGGGATTTGGGCACATCTTTCAAACTTGCGCCAGCGCAACTATTTGCTCCTGTTAGTGAATCCAGGCCCAGAAGACGGCTCCTCTTTAATAATATAATTGAAATAAATAACCCTAAATATTGATCATTAGATTTAAAACTCACTTCTCTTTCAACAAAGAGAACCTTCTAGAAAATATCGCGGGAGGTCCACGAAATTCCAGATAAGTTGTGTAGACCATATAATCACATGCTCGGAGCTAGCCGGAAGTACAACGTGACTCAAGGGGATCACGGGTTCAATTACCGGGAGCACACATGAGCTATTTTGTGATTGGTGTGTACACCAAACCAAATGGAATAATTTAATTGTAAAGTTGGTAAGCTTTCACTGTATCAGTTTAATTGGTTATCGGTTACCGTCTCCATGATATATACGACACACTATAAAAATGTTTACTGCAGATCCAAATAAACATTTACACTTTTGTTGATCTGCACAGATCAGATACACAGCAGTTCCCAAGGAGATTATATTTTATTTCACTGGAGGAATAAAATATTCACCTCTTTATTCAACAAATCTTATCAGCACATGACCCACACTATAGTCTGGCATGGATACAACGACCAGGCTTCTGACCGTTAATTCATCAATGCAAGAGACCCCACACTAGTAGACACGCAGGCTAACGCTTCAGTCTAGTCTTGCTTTATTTGTAAATCCTGTGAAGGTCGTGGTTCAAAACCCAAATGGGTGTGTTTTTAATAAATGAGTGTTCACACTCTCTTCACGCAAATGTGGGTTAGTTATCTATATATATCTAACTTCTTCAGCCTTTCACCATTAGTGTTATTACATGGATAGCTCGGATGGGTAGTAATACGTGGTGGATAGGTAAAAATAAATCACTATGAAAGTTGTAAACTAATAATAACTAATGCTTTCTTCAGTATGACAGCGATTTAATTTGGAGCCCTTGCATCATTTGTCAGAGTTTACTGAGCTAATGATTCGGAAAAAGATGTGAATTTAAAGAAAAGTATTATTTAAATCTTCAATAAATATAAAATTTATACAAACACCGAGTATATCAAAAGTCTAGAGATATATAAATAATCCATATTTTTCGCTTTATATTTACAATATGTCATATGTTTCTATTTTAATAATGTTCTATTTTAACAGGTCATAACTTAATTTTTTTATTTATTTTGTTCATAATATCTCTGGATAAAATATAATGAATCCAAACAAATCCACCCATAGGAACTTTTTTTATCACCACGTTCTACTAACTGTTCAGATTATAGGCTTGTGTGATAATTTCTCTGATGAGGTAAGGGATGAGAAAGGAAGCATTTTAGAGGAAATCCATCCAAATTGGCGTAGAGGGAGAGTGGGAAACCATATTGGGAAACCACCCTCAGCCAACCCAACTTTTTTAATCAAAGTAACACTTTGCAGCTCGACTGACGGTGTGGTCTGCGTTGTGGCATTTAAAAGGATTACATCCTAAGCTCCTTATTTTGTAATTATTATGTCATTGGACCTGCCCTGCTTGTGTCTTAGACAAGACCGAGTATTTACCAACATGGTTCCAACAAGATGGCGCTCCTTAACAGTATAGGGAATCCTGTACCATCTCCTCCCCAGTCATCGGAGAGGATTACGAGGGAAAGTGGAATGGTCATTGAGAAGCCCGGATCTCACGTAGATAGATGTTTCATCTTAAAAAAAAATTATGTTTAGAGATTAAGCATAATCAACATTTTCCTACACTCTTCAGTGGTCGAACGGTCTAAGGCGTCAATCTTGTGTTAGAATGACCTGGTGATGATAGGGATATCAGGGTGTGAATCCCAGTCTGTTCTACTGAGGGTGGTCTTTTCTAAGGGGTTTCCAACTCTCCTTCCAAGCAAACTTGAGTATATTTCATTTAAAATGCCTTCTTCCTCATCTCTATTTTATAAGCGTAATTATTAGGGAGTGGATTATTGGGCACGCGAAGATGTTTAGCATACGTGTCCAACAATTTGCATAGTAGCTGGGTGTGCGGCACTGCACAGGTAATAATGGAAAGCACTTTCTGTGATGTAGGACCGTTAATGATGACCCTCTGAACGTATTCTCATTTCTAGATGGACTGGTGTGTTGCTTACCATTCATTTATAGTATGTTCTGCTTCCGTACTTCAAGATGTTGAGGTGTGCATTGCCACGCAACTAGCTCCTATGCAACCTGTTGTACACGTATGCTTGAATAGCTTTGCTCTCCCGGCGCTGTACGTTGAAACTTTGAACATAATTGTAGAGTATTAGCATAGTTTGCCAGATGTAAGTGTACAGGGATTTTGGATTAGTTTTGATTCAAACAAATTATAAATGCAGTTTGGGCTGTGAGTTTCCAAACATTCTGAATATATATACATGTATATAAATAAATGTATATGTACAAATAAAAATAAATATATATTCATTCATACATCCATGTATTATATATATAGTATAAATACATACAATGTAATGTAATATGTAATGTAAATATATGTATATACATATGTTTATATAAACAAGTTAATAAGTATATATGTATTAATATGCATATGTATTTATATGTATGTTTATATATATTTATACGTACAGTACATTACATATATTTATATATATATGTTTATATGTATATTTGTTTATATATTATTTAAATGTATATACATATGTTTATATATATACATTGTTTCACCCAATCCGACACTTTAGCTCAGTTGGTAGTGTGTTTGTCTACTGAACTAAGGTTCTCGGTTTCGATTCCCGGCATGACTGGAAAGTTTATAATTGGTGAAATACGGATTTACCCTTTCAAAGTGATGAATTAAAGACAGGGGACTGGATGTTGTGCCTGTCCTAGTCTTAAGTTAGATTACAAGGCATATAAAGCTACGACAGACCTAGCAAGCCGGTAGTGGAAAATATATGGCTTGAATAAAAACAGGCTGGAAACAGTAATGGATGTAAAATAAATATTTATATCCAAAGTATATAATGTATTATTATGTATATATATACACATACGTATGTTTATATGTATTGTTTATGTATTTATATATGTATATGTATAGTATATTATATATGTATGTTTTAGCGGATATGTGTTTATAGGAGAATACTAAGCTAGTCCCATTACAATTTCAAATAAAACACATATATTTCAAATGTCAATCTCCAGCTGGTCATTAATAGTTTATGGTCTCTTTCAGGATTTTAATACTGTTTAATTATCTTGGTTGGTAAGAACCGGGCCGTAAAAGCATCAATTATTAGTCACGCCAATCACATGACCAGCGGTGAGCTAGGTAAGGGAATATATCCCAACATTAAACAAATTCAACCCTAATGTAGTTCGAACACTCATCAGATAAATCTACAATTTACCTAAAGTTCTTATATTCTTAAAATTGAAAAATGACACCTGGACACGGGAATCGAGCCCGGGACCTTTGGCTTAGTACGCCAATATTCTAATCACTGAGCTATCCAGGATTCGTCCCGTGCCCAGGGTCATTCTTCACTCATATTTTTAAGGCAGAGTCTATGATGGACGTGAGGAAATCGTCGGCTACAAATGTGTGATTTTATTAAGATGACGAGCTATCAGATAATGCAGCCACCTCGACTCGTAGTTGGCTTATTGATGCCATTTCTACAATTATTATAATTGTAAGGGATTGCATATTTAAGAATCAATTAGCCAAAGCTATTATTTATGCTTTAGTGAGGATTACTCCATTTAGATATCATATTCTAAAAATTGAAAAATTACACCTGGGCACGGGAATTGAACCCGGGACCTTTGGCTTAGTACGCCAGTGCTCTAACCACTAGGTTAGATACCTCACAATATCGCTATTGCAAGGTAAGAAATCGAAACAATGTATTTTTTAATCATCAAAATGGGCAATCCATTTAACACGCAGGCACTGATGTTGTCTACCTCTCAGGCGCCTTCTGTTTACATTATTTAGTCACGGCGAGCCGAACGCGTCCTGTTAGCTCAACCAGCCCACCTATATCGTGTAGAAGAAGTAGGGTCTTTTGGTGGTTTGAGCTCCTGCTTTACTTTAATTTTAAATGTCAGATAAAGTTATTAGGAACCGGACTCATACTGAGGGATAAAAAATAGTATTCTACACTCCATTATATCTCTCTGGCTAGGTTAAAAATAATGATTATTTAGCTCGCAATCTGCGAGGTAAAAGCTGTTTGCTTACGAAACCTTCTCATTATAATGAAATCTGAAATAATAAAGCCTATAAACGTAAGTTTTCCAGAGATAGTTTTTCCCATTTTTTTTTGGTGACACATTCAGTAAATATCACACGTGTAGAGCTGGGCTCGTGGATAGTGTACTAGGATCTGATATGGAAGGCTGGATTTCAAACACACCCGGTGTATTTTAAATGCATTTTTACCTCTTTGACAACTACCATCCATTTTTCAAGTTAATATGTTATCATATTTCCATATTCACCGTAATATGATTTTTAATATAAGATGTTAAATGCATTTTAGGCAATGGTAACACTATACTTCAAAATTGAAGATTATTAACTACCTAGCATAAAGAGATAAAGGAAAGGTGAGTAATTAATTGTCAAAATAAAATGACTGAAATAAATTGTTTTTAAAATCAACAATTTTCTTGTTAGCGGTTCTGGGTTGGAAGAAAATATATAAGCTACCAGTCAAATGAAATAATTCTACTTGGGGAAGAACACCTACTACTAAACATTCTGTGAATCCTTTCAACGAATTCTTAGGCTAATATTTCAGCAAATGCTTCGATGAGTCTTTCAGTGAGTTATTAAAGTGAATCCTTCATTAAAACTCTCAGTAAATCCTTAGGTGAACTATTCAGCGAGTAGTTCTTCAGTAAATACTTTAAATACCATCATGTTAAACATTGGGAAAACACATCTTTGAATGTTTTTGTGAGGTATTTGGAGAGCAAGAAAAAATTTTTTACCCTAAAATAGCTCTCAGTGAACTCTTAGACAATTCCTTTGGTTATTTATTCTATAAACTCTTTGGGAATACCTAGTCAAAGATTTTGTTAAACTATTTTATGAATTCTTTGGTAAATTCCTTACTATATCCTTCAGAAATCACTTGGACAAACACTTCAACGAATCCTTCGACGAAACCTTCTTAAATTGATAGTCAAACAATCGAGATAGAAGTGACGTGGCTTGGCTTATATGAACCACAGTATACACCTAGTTAGAGGAAAGAGAAACCACAATTGGACGACTCATACACATCCACATGGTGAAGAAACTTTCAGATACACTATACATCGCTTGTTTGCCAGGCGAAGAGACACCACTGGGTGACTCATAAACATCCACATGGTGAGAAACTTTCTGATCACACTATACATCGCTTGTTTGCCAAGTGAAGAGACACCACTGGGTGACTCATAAACATCCACATGGTGAGAAACTTTCAGATCACACTATACATCGCTTGTTTGCCAGAAGGACACCCGGGTAAAAATGAGAAACTTTGACACACACATCGCGTGGTGAGAATGTGACTCATAAACATCCACATGGTGAAGAAACTTTCAGATCACACTATACATCGCTTGTTTGCCAGGCGAAGAGACACCACTGGGTGACTCATAAACATCCACATGGTGAAGAAACTTTCAGATCACACTATACATCGCTTGTTTGCCAAGTGAGGAACATGGAGACTCATACACATCCACATGGTGAAGAAACTTTCGATCAAATACATCGTTTGCCAGAGAGACACATGGGACATCACTCCACAGTGAAGAACTTTCAGATCACACTATACATCGCTTGTTTGCCAAGTGAAGAGACACCACTGGGTGACTCATACACATCCACATGGTGAAGAAACTTTCAGATCACACTATACATCGCTTGTTTGCCAGGCGAAGAGACACCACTGGGTGACTCATAACATCCACATGGTGAGGAAACTTTCAGATCACACTATACATCGCTTGTTTGCCAAGTGAAGAGACACCACTGGGTGACTCATACACATCCACATGGTGAAGAAACTTTCAGATCACACTATACATGCTTGTTTGCCAGGCGAAGAGTAGTTTATCGCTATAACTTTCGGTAGTGGCTATAAAATAAGTATCTCCCCTCCCCGCTCACCTTACCCCCTGCGTCTAGAAGTCTTCAGGGAGGCATCGGAGTGAGGGACGAGCTATAAAACGTTTCTTGTTGAATGGCTCTCAACAAACAACGAAATGTTGTCATAAAAAATGGATTCAATTCGCGGTGGCACTACGGGAGGCGATGCTGGGATATCGGGGACCACGCCCAAGACTCGGGTACGTCCGTCCTGCAAGTTACGATTACAAAGATACCTGTGATGTGGTAAGACTGGATTCATCTTCACTGAGCGTCGAGAGCGAAGTGGAGGTGGATTTCCTTTTTCATTCACATGGGCCCTAGCTGTGTGTGTAGTTAGGTCATCATGCTAGCATTATGTAATTATGTGTGTATTGATACGTCATATCACCAATATAATGTGTATAACTTATGCATTTATATGACGTATTACCAAGATAATAGCTATATTTGTAAATTGTAAGTCATATTACAAGGATAGTAAATATATTTATGTACTAGTACGTCATGCTATAAAGATAGTTGAGTATGTTGTATAATGGCAACTCATGTTATTAATATTATAGAGCTATCTATTTATCGGTGGGTTATGGTACCAAGATTTTGAGTTATTTGAATAATGGTACTGCATGTTACTAAGATAGTTGAGTATTTTTATAACGAACGGTACGTCATGTTATCAAGACTGTCGCGTCATTTGTGTATTATCTGTCATATTATTAGAACAATTGGTCTATTTGGGTTTGGGTCTGTCCTATTATAAATATAGTATAATACTTTATATTCATCATATTTATAGTAAAACAGTAACGTATTTATATTTTAACTAAAATTAGGTATTATAATAAGTAATTTTGAAAGAAATTTGATGATCTGGACCAAAATATGTGTTTGGATATTATATTTAAAATCTTGAATCTAAAAAAACCACACAAAAAATGAAATTTGTATTTTATAAAACGGGACTGAACCACACATGATTCATTTCATCCTCTATGTTGATTGAAAGTATTATATTTAAAGAGGATTAATTGATTTTAGTCTACCATTTTAATTAATAGGGTACCTTGCAGCCATTTGTTCATGGAATTAAATACACAGCTACACCGAGAATACACATTTCACTAAAGTTAAGTTTTCACTTTTTTCACTTACCAACAAAGTAGTCACTGACCAGTATTGACTGAGACACATTAAAATATATCATTTTATAATCTCAGTTCTACTATCTTATAATAAAATTAATAATATAGATGCTCGCATTGCGATGAGATTCTGGTTAATGCTGTATTACTTAAACAAGATACTACCTATCTGTAGAGTGTGATATATTTATGAAAGCAAATGTCTTCAATTTTACATTTGATTTCATTTAAAATGTATTTAAGAAACGATTTTAAAACTAGCCCAGCTAATAAGTATACAATTATACCATATTTACTACCGTGTTCCTCGTCTTAGTAATCGTAAGGATTATTAACATATGAAAAAAAAAGAGAGTAGGAATGATAAATATAGGAATTCAAAGGAAATGCGTCTCAGTTTGCGTGGAAGGAGCTTGTGAAGTCATTTAAGATAAAACCATTCTATACACTCAACCGGGTCTATATCCCCAACTTCTCTGTTACAGGCCAACTAAACTAGACGAAACTGACACCTTTGTTTATGAAACTATCAATTTGGATAGTAGTAATGTTTTTATAACTAATAACAGTATTTAAAATAATATAATATTACCTAAACCAAATCATGTATAAAAACCTACTCATCTCAGCTTATTACACCAATTGTAACATTTTAATTACATTCTATAGCAATTTAGCTGTATCTTACCTTAGCCTAAACAATTGCACGTGATAAATGGTTTATATAAAGTTAATACATATTCTATGGCATTAGGAACTCGAGAGTTCATTACCATCCTCACAAAATTACGCCATCTATCCCTATCTTGAGCTAATTCTATCCAGTCTATCTTATTACACCCTAATCCTCTGTGGTCTATCCAATGTTATCCTCTCATCTGCGTCTGTGTCTTCCCAGTGGTCTTTTCCCATTGAGTTTTCCAAAATTTAATACATTGTTTCAAATAAACACTGAAAAATGCGGCTAAGCGCTGAACTGGCCACTTACGGTCAGATGGAAGACAAAGTGACTTAAGATGTGGATGTAAGGGATGCGAGGAAAGATAAATGTTTTACTAGATTTTATATCAAATTTTTTGGTCGAAATAAATTAAATATTGCTAATATACAAATACAGAGTTTAATTTTCCTCACATGGTGACCTCATCAATTGTTGAATGTCTGCCAAGGGTGTCTTGGAATTTAATGACACATTCTTAGCGTAATTTAAAAAGTTCTCATGTAATGCTGCTATACTCATGAAGAATATTTACAACTGTTGATATCACCATATGAAGGAAATTAAAATCTATTTTTCTTTTGGAGCAATATTTTATTTATCTTAGCAAAAAAATATTTTCCCATAGAAACTGTAAAAACACAGCCTTTTCTCGTGACCTCTTAAACCCCACTTTAAGGCGATTATGTTTGTAGATTTTATAACAAAATATTGTTTTGACCAAAATAAAAAAATAATTAATAAATGGCCTTAGTTTATTTTTGTATGTGTATTTATCAAAACCTTTCTTGAATATTTGATAACAGAATAGCATTTAATAAGAAACATTTTAAACGAAAATAAAAAGTTATCAACAAATTCCAGGATGTCCATGACTAATATTCAAAAACTTTTGAGACTTTCTAATGTTGAGAAAATCAAACTAAACTCATTTACCGAAATAATTAATAATTTACTAATTTTATCACAAAAAATTATTTTAAATACTAAAACTCCAAATACTTATATCCCTCCCACTTCAAGTAGGCCTACCTTTGGTCCAATTAGCCAGGGGTATATATAGGATCATATATGTGTTCATACAGTTAAGGAGTAAAGCTCCGCATATATTGGATTACATGTGAAGGGGGGATTAAAGTAGGCTATAGGGTGTTTCAAATGTAAACTATCAATGCAGTTTTCCCCAACTCATCCCACATGCGTTTTGTGTAGACAAGCTAATAAAAGTAGTATCTCTGAACTAGGCCTAGGATGGTTCTGCGAGCAACCATACACGCGTGTATAGTCTGCCAGCAGGTGATCAAGTGCCGCACGGGTCTTCTCCGAGTTTTATGGCTAGAAAGAATCGAACCTAGGACACCAGAGTCAGTTCTCAGTCACACCCAACTTGCCCACACGGTGTGATGCATTGCGGGAGATGGTCTATAAAACGGTCAAACAAAACACGACTCTATAGCCGGAGATAACAATGTCTGACAAGAGGAAGTGATGGGAGATAGGACTTGTATGGACCAAGGAGATTTGTTGGCCACTAACAGACCTACAATAAGAGAGCCGATTTTATTAATGTTGCACTACACTGGTGTATCATAAATTATGGTATTTTAAAACTATGATACTCCCCATTTCTTACCTTTAAGAAATACTCCATCTCATGCGCATCAGAGGTCTCATGGACTAACGCGTGGGGATGCGAAACGGAACATTTTCACTTTTTTGGAGAGTTTTACATTTTTTCTAATTTTTTTTCTGAGAGTGTCCTCCATTAAATCATTAACAGCTAATCCATTTCTCTTCTCCCACCAGCATACAAACTACAGCGCCTTGTGGTTGAATTTGTCACTGACGTTGGGTCTGCTGTTGACAACATATTATGTTAATACTTCACTATAATAATAAAATCCTTAGCGAATATATCCCCTCCCACTGGGTTTTAACGATCTGAAAATGTTATCGAACAATTTTAATCTCTCATTGCCATTATTTGTTTGGATTTTATTTTCAGTATATCATCATTAAGATAATTTTGACACATACGATCACACTTGGTACAAAAAATGATCACTTATTACTGTGGTATGTGTTCCCTGGTTATACTTAGAAGCATAACCTCCCTCTATCAACACATCCCCAGATATTACACAGCTCAAAATGGATACAATATAGTGAGCTATAATAGGGCTAGAAGACAAGGTATATACAAATAGAGAAGTCATTTTAAATGACTTCATTAAAAATAAACTTTAGATAGACAATGTGAGTTTAAATTTCTAAACATAACTTGAACAAAAAAATAATATTCTGAAATATAACTCACTTCAGTGGTTGCGTGGTCCAACGCGCTACTATCGTGTTAGATTTAGCTGTCAGGGACGGGAAGATGGGGGTTTTATCGCGGTCGGGTGCAGAGAGGATGGTTTTTACTTGGTGGTTTTACACTCTCCTTCCACGCAAATTTGGTTGCACTTCCTCTCAACCAAACCCTCCTAATTGCTAAAGTATTAATGTAGTTAGTACATAGGCGTATAACTCGAACGAGTACTTAGATGTGGTGCTAAAAAAAAAAATATTGAAATATTAATATTCTAGGAATAATTTGTGAATTACTCCGTGCGCAAAGTTGACCAGCCAAACAAATCTTATATTTTTACAATAAGCGCGTAAATGTTTTAATACCGCTCTTGTACGAGAGATAATTTCTTTTACAAGTCCCACAAACTTCACTGAACCTCCCCATCGAACCTGTAGGTATCACTACACCACGACTGCTATATATTTACACAGCAATTTATTTCTGAGCACGTTTTATTGTCACGTGATTGCCGCGGGTGTATCTATTTGTTTAATCTGCATAAAACTGACGTTCACCAAGTGCATTAAAGTCTCTATTTTTTCTATCAACATATAAAAATAAAGTTATCTGTTGTGTTTGTTGTTACGGTTAGATCTTAGAGTCAGACAGCGAGATATGATTTATATAGTTCTCATGAGCAGTACTACATAAAGATTGGAGCTGCGATTACCGTCCTTTTATTATTTCAATTTAAGTATTGAGTTTTTTTTTGTGCAGCTTAAAGTAATTTACTTTTTGTTCTGGGTATGCGCATATTTACACTAATGAAGAGGGCAGAGTTTCAAGGAAATCTATCCACATATACTTGGAGAGAGAATGTAAATAAAAAGTAGATCCCTGATATTTGAGTCATCAGTAGTAAGTTCATTCTCTTGGGAGAGTGACGTGTTAGTTCACTGTACACTTCAATTGCAGTAAAATTATACAATTATTGGCTGTATTTGATGTGCACTTTCTTAATCGATTGAATATTTAAGTACAATACTAACAAACTAACCTTTTTATCCCCATGCATATGCACTAGTTACGTTTATGTTTTAGGGATGAGGAAGGTTGAATTTAAAGAAATTGTACCCACATTTGAATAGAAGTAGAGTGGATAATAATTTGAGAAAAGGAATGTCAAGACCCCCGAACGGGATTCAAGTGTTAATCTCCCCGTCAACTTTATTCTAGCTCATTGTGTATGATACCTTAGACCAGCGGTATTCAAACAGGATATGCAACAAATCTTAGAGGGTTCATGAAAACTATACATATATTTATCTATATATGTGTTTATATACATATATGTATAAATATATGTATATATACATATATGTATATATACATATATTTATATACATATATGTATAAATTATATATATATACATATATGTATATTGACATATGTATATATACATATATGTATATGGACATATGTATATACAAATGTAAGTATACATATACAGGTGTATGGATATTTGTATATATACCCATTATAAATATATATGCCTATGTATATATGGGTATGTACACATACTAGCTTTGCCTGTTGGGGGCTCCGCTGCCAAACCCCCCGTGAGTTTTCCTTGCAAGTGGATGTAAACTAATGTTTCCAGGGTTGATTTGAACGGAACTTAAAGTTAGCGGTATTGTATTGTATTCTTCACACATTATTTTAGTTTCTCCATACTTACAAGATAGCTAGAATTATCAACTTTGACACGCTTATAAAAATTGGATGCGCCAATATGTCTGCCAAATTATATGATTCTAGCTGTCCCCTAAGTGTGTCAGAAAATTAATAGATTTGTGGAAAATGTGCAAAATTTACCTAGCTCTATCTAAGGTATAACCGATGGAGATACGACAAAAAGTAATAGAGCCAAACTTGTAGATCTTGCCAAATCCATAGGTGCTGGTGTAATACATTTTTGAAAGGTATTATTGTTTAGCCACAAGAGACCTCCAAAGAAAGGTCCGCACCAACTTTAAAGTTGCTCCACTATTTTGAATATTTTTGGGGGTTATAAATTAAAATTTTTAGTTTTTTGGAATTTTCCTATCAGTTACAGGCTATAAACTATAAGTTTACCAAATTTTAAGTTTCTAGCTCATCTGAAAGTGGGTAAACATTAATATCAGTTAGTGAGTAAGTAAGCTATGTGGCTTTATAGTAGTATAATATATGTATATGTATATATAGAATATATCTATATATAGATATATATTTCTTAAATTTTATGGACACTATAAGATGTTGGGGACACAAATTTGAAGAAAAATTATATATGAGGTTAAGCGAACAAAGAATATTGAATACCACCTTTTCAGACCACGCGGCCACCAAAAAGCTTTACAAGCTAATGTATATTCTAATAAAATTCCAGCACCCACACTACCGGTCATTCTTGGTTCAACACTGTGAAAGAGGGAATCTCCCATTTTAAATTATCATGCGAGGAATTGAAGCTGGGACCATTAGCTCAATATGTTAACATACTACCGTTATAGGTAAGAATTCAGACATTCTAATTAATTAACGTTACATGAAATTCAAGAAGATACTCTCTTATTTTCCCATTGCTATTGTATATCATAATTCATTTTCAAACATTTCTAATAAATATGTATAATTTTATTTTAAACAGAAACTTTTCAAACAAAATAGATAGTAAAAAATCAAGCTAGAACAATATTTTATATAGATTAAAGACAGGTGATTTATTGTCACAAGTCTTTATTCACACCTGTGATATATAGTCAAGTTGGGTAGGAATAAGAGAGGTATAACTCACTGGATATAATTTGATGTTTTATTGGAGAAATAGCGGGAAACTAATTAGGAAGACAACCTCAGTACAGCCGGTCAATATTGAAAACATATTTTGAGCGTCATCAGAAAAACAGATAAAAGGTATATTGATGCCTTCGGTGCAAGTATAAAAATATATTTATAAACATAAAATATACATTCTGTAGCTATAATAAAATATTTTGACAGATTGTCCAAAATGAACCAATTTCTACAAAAAAATATGGGTGAATTTTGATAAAACTGACAAATATCCTGATTTTGACAGGAATTCCACTTTCAACCCACAGTATTGATTGAAGGTCACTCAATTTTGGAATTGTGTAATCATATTTTATTTTATTAGTTTGCTAAAAATATATTTAAAATATATAAAAAGCTTCCAATAATTCTTCCTTAGGGATGCTTGTATAATTTCTCTTTACATCATTAATTTACAATCCTGAAAGTACAAATATAATTTGTAATGTTTCTACTTACTCTATTGTGGCAACGTGAGTCTCTAGTTTTCTAATAACAAACTTACAATGAAATTCAGACTGTAAATATTTACCCACAGTAATGGTAGATGAAAATATGAAACCATTTCATGGTTAATTAATCAAATAGAAATAGCATAAATTATAGCTTCGGCTATTTGATTAATAAATATACAATCCCTTACAATTATAATAATTGTAGATGTGGCTGCAATAATCCAACTACCAAGTCGAAGATGGCTGCGCTATCTGATAGCTCGTGGTCCTAATAAAATTACAAATTTATAGCCGACGATTTCTGCACGTCTATCATAGACCCTGCCTTAAATATGAGTGGAGAATGACCCTGAGCACGGGACGATTCCTTGATAGTTCAGTGGTAAAGGCATTGGCGTTCTAAGCCAAAGGTCCCGGGTTCGATTCCCGTGTCCGGGTGTCATTTTTCAATTATCAGAAGATCATTTCCTAGTTGTCAAACTTAGGGGGTTCAACTAGTTACCATCAATACATGTTGCGAGCCGCCCATTAATTTATATCATCGGACTAAACAAGCTCTATTTTATTCCAATGTAATCTGAAACATACAGATTTATATTTTAAAAACGCAATATTTTATTTAATCTGCTTAGGAAGATATTTTATCCAAAAAGGGATAATACTACTGGTAAGTGTAGGAAGTTACATAATTATGAGTTACATAGTCTGAAATCATTACAATACGTTTTTGGGATGGTCAAGTCTCGTAGATTACGGTGAGAAGGACATGCAGTGCGAATGGGAGATTCTGCAACCTTGTTCAGGGTATTGATTGGCAAACCCGATAGGAAGACCTAACCGCAGGTGGGAGGATAACATTAGAATGGACCTGAAAGAGATAGGGTGTAATGAGGTGGACTGGATAGAACTAGTTCAAGATAGAAATAGGTTGTGATGAAGTGAACTGGATAGAACGAGCTTAAGATAGGAGTAGTGGTTAAAATGACAGTTTCAGCTCACTTTCTCCCATAAGGTTAACATTGATCCTCCTCATTCTATGAGGAGGATCACTTTCTCCCATAAGAATACCATTGATCCTCCTCACTGAGGAGTTTTGTCACTTTCTATCCCATTGTTCGTCTTCACAGGGAAGGTGGGTCACTTTCTCCCATTAGAATAGCATTGATCAGTGGCGGATCAGGAAATATTATTTTGGGTGGTTGACATTAATACTACCAAGTTTTATCTTGAGCTCTCCTTACTATTGATGTGGGTATCTTTCACCCTTACAGATTAGTATTAATACTTCTCAAAGTGAGTAAGTGGCGGATCGAGAAATATTATTTTGGAGGGGGGGTGGAGGGGGAGGAGAAGAGTGAGTAAACCAGGTGTTTATAAATTAGTTACACCATTAATTTGATAAAACTTTTATAAATCACTAACATTTTACTATAATATTACTACGTATTGGGTGTTACTCGTTTAGCCGTTTATTAAAACGTTTCCCAGGAGGCACTGCGAGGAAGCGAGTAACGTCACCTCCCACCTATAACTAATTTTGACCAAACTATTTAATTTTGATAAAGCCGCGCTGTTTCACCTGATGAAATCAGGCTATGATATTCACAAGCACTCGAGCTTTTCACATAATAAAATCTTTATTACAAAGGTTAATACAAAAACTTCCTTTTCAATATACTTACATACAAAACATAAAGGGTGAATTTCTTACGTCTCCATTGGCGAACACATTTGTCTTATTTTGTAGTGACCATATGAAAGAGTGTCACATCCATTATCTAAAATATAACGTTTGTCATCTCCGGGGGAAAGTGCAAGTTTATTTAAGGAGATACTGTACAATTGATGTTTCTCACTTCTTATCATAGACATATTGGCGTAGTGTAAGATCCCCTGCTTTAAACATTTTTTATAATGGGCATGTTTAATTTTATTTTTGAGAGTTGTTTTTGACACACCTTTACCTACTTTTTTCTCCTCAAGACTCTCCTTTTGAATGGAGTAAAGCTTCGGTCGAAGTCCCACAAACTCTCGAATACACTCTCCATTCATCTCATCCTTCATTTTACCCAGAGCCTTTTTATTGCACACGCTATGTAAAAAATGTGTTTCTGGATAGTCTGAAGTGTCGAATCGGTCTATATTATCAAACATATCCACATACACATTTTCTGTTTTCAGTTCGTAGCAGAGGGAATCTGTGTCTGTGAATAATAGCTTTGCATTTTGTCCATATATCCTTTTAACATAATTATAATGAAAGTTATACATGATAACCTTGCTTATATCTAAGATAGCAAAGCCTGCATAGATAGGCTTATTCAAAAGTAGGCTTATTTTTCTCATGTGAACCCCAACTAACTCTTCCGTGAAGATCGTATAAGCAATAAATGCTGGTGAAGCAATACGCTTCTTCAGGCTCTTTTCATTATTTAGTAATTGGACATTTACACGATGTCTTTGATTCTCCATAGACTTCCCGAATACTGCATTGTTCATGAGTTTGAAAAAGTCCTTTTCAAATCCATTCACTGCTTTTTTTCGTTGGGAAGTATTAAAATCAATATATGGCTTCAACCAAGCACTCTGATTGAAAGTGAGGACTCTGTGTATCTTTTGAAGCTTCATACCCAAAGAAATATACAGTTTTAAATTACGGTAGTGTACCACATAGTTTTGTTTATTATTTAGGTTGGGCACTAGCTTTTCTGTCTTCCCGCCGGCTGGAGAGTTCACCTTGGATTGTATATACTTAGAGAATTGTGATAACATCTCAGGAGTAACTATGACTTTTTCAGGAGCAAGTGGATAGTCACTGTGCTCGTCATGAATTTCTTCCGGGTACTCTAGATCTACTTCTAATATATAGCCCACAGGGCTATCATCAGCAACTGAAATTATATCGAGCTCTGCTATTTCAGTCTTGTTCAACCACCTAAAATTACTCTGAGGAAGGCAATCAGACATAACAGTCCCGTATAAATTATTACAATCCCAGTATGTGATGTATTTCACCTCCTTTTCAGGATTAAAATCCACCATATCGGAGTTGTTTGCTTCAGAATGTCTATTAGAAATCATAGACACCCCACCACGTATCCCTTTTTCAATGAATAAATGCATTTCAATGTCAGTTAGTAGCTCCAACTCAACCTTGGTCATCTTTAAAAATGCTGCTCATGCTAGGCCGGGGCTTGTGCAAAAATGTAGACAGTCTAATTTATAGTACTCAAAACATAAAGAGCGAAAGTATTCGAAGACATCTGCTAAAAGTAGAACATCACTTAAAACGTATAAATTTTGATAATCTTCCATAGTATTCATTTCAAAGTTTTCCCACACAGTTTTAGCATGAGCGTAGTCACTTTCTGAAATATTTTCTTGGCGCATCTGATTATAGAATGTGGATTTTGGTGGTAATTGACTATCTTTCAGTTTACTGCTGCAATCCATATAGTCGTAAGGGAACACACCTTTTCTTAGCAGAAGATCTACCTTATCAAATGGGATATTTTCATGGAGTATTTTGAATTGAGTTTTCCCAACATGCAACAAATTTTCAACCAATGTTTCAAGAGATGTGCTTAAAAACTGGAACGAGTCAATAAATTGTAAATAGCCAAGACTGAATGAGATATACTTCTCCATATTGTTTGGAATACACGATATTCTTCTGTCTGTAAACTTCCCAATTTTCTGCATGATAATATGGGCGTCATAATTTTTTAAATTGTGTAATATGACGGGTATTCTCTTGGTATATTGAAACTGAATATTGCACTTACTATGAGCTGCACCCCGATAAGCCCCACTAAATGACAATGATCACGGACGCGGTCTTGACCCAACTCCTTCTCGCAGATACTACATAGGCTAGCCGAAATAAATTCATTTTCTTGTTCAGGGGTTATGTGCATAGGGACAACATTTTTCTTCATCTCAATGATCATAGTTTCTTCTTCGACAAGTTTATGAAGAAAGGTATCCACAACATTTTCACCACTGTAGACAACAGGGGGTTTCACACATTTACCTTCTGAATCGACTATTACATATGCAAATCCTGATGGCGTATGTTTCGTCATCTTTGTAGTTGATGAGTGATCGGGGTTAGGTGCACACCCTGATATTTTAATATTAAAACACTCAAAATCTGCATAGATCACATACGATACTTTTAGCATATGTTTATATGTCGAAAATCTCAATATTTTATCCTCTTCCTCGGGCATCTGTATCTTCTGAGCATCGAAATCAGCACACCGCTCACTATGCTCATCCCTGAGATTTTCCTTAGAAAATCTATGCAAGCAATATTTGCAATAGTATGATTCACCATCGTGGCTAGTCAGTGAGCTTAGCAATCTGCTCAAGTTCTTAATAAGACAATAATGTCCTCCATCCACATTTGAAAGAAACAACAAATCCACGTGATTTTCACGACTAACCTTAGTTATCCTTAAAGGGAATATTTCTCCTTGGTATCCATATACATTAATAGATACGTTATTTTGTTTTTCAAACTTAGCTATTTGCGGTATTTGCACAGGATATTCAATACCATCCATATTTAGTTTACCTTCCAGTGATATATACTTATTCACTCGACCAGCGTTCTTGTCAGCTGGGTATAGAAATGCTAGCACGGACCAAAGAAAACATTTACTGTCAGCATTTCTTATATTAATTAGAGCAGGTTTATTTCTCAACTCTTCTGGTAATGGAATATAGCTGGAAGCAGCCAAAGGAACATATTTAGCTAGTTTAAGTTCTAAGTATTTCACACGGTCCTCAGACCAGCCACTTCCCTTGTGGTGGAAAGAAGAAGCTGCTTCAATCATGTAAGTGCATGCACCCTCAATCTGCGATTTTAATGCATCAGGACTTAGAGTGACGATACACTTACTGCGAAAGAAAGGAGTGATTGTTTCCTCTCCCTCCCCTCCAACACGAGAGTACTCTACACAAGCAGATGTATACCATTTTAGATTACCCATCACACTAAGTTGTTGAGCAAGCGTTGCTTCCAACTTCCTTTTAATTTCGTTAATAAAGACTAAAAATAGCGAGTCTTTTGAGGGAGAGATCTTGATGATTTTGACTGTACCATTCAAAGCTTCTGAAAAATTACAAGGGTCGTAATCTTCATCGACATCGAGATTCTCAATATATTCCTGCTCTCTTGACTTTGAAACGTTGGCAACATTTCCCAGTGATGTTGCTCCTGTTGCAGTACAGTTTTTTAGCCTGTGTCGTAATAGATTATCCCGCCGTGAAAATATTTTTCTGCATTTATCACACTTGAATAACTTCACCTCCCGGCTATGTGCGGAAACATGTCGCTGTAAGTTGTCACTCCGACTAAAAACTAGTCCACACTCATCACACTTTTTAAGTCCACCACCGTGTTGTAAACGTATATGACGTGCCAGGTTAGTAAGCTTGGTAAAAGATTTTGAACAGTTCTTACATATGAAAACCATTTTAACCAAGCGTGTTTTATTGAAATAAATAAATAAAATTTTAACTTAAAGCGTGTTGAGTGAGAACAAATAGATATCTTAATTATAGTTAATTGGGTAAATATTCACTATTACTCCTCTAGACGTGGAATAGACGATTCACACCAGAGCAAGCAATGAGAATTTAACGAAAACCTTCGTATGTTGAGACAATTAGTTAAAGCCGTTATATAAAATTATAAACACTATTTGTCTGTGAGTAACAAGACATGTGCGTGCACAATTATTTCATCTCCAAATGGTACACCTAGAAATAAAATCAATAATCATGGTAAATAGTGTACGGGTAACACATGCGTTACTGTCTGAATCCTTTAATATATAGCTATTTACGAGTAAATTATCATGATAAGTCAAACTTATATTAATTTCTTAACAACTTTCATTTTGTGTCATCTAGTGAGGGAAATTGGTACTTACAATTTATCAATGTCTTGTGTTAGCCCGTAAATATAAGTACTAAGAAATTATAGCTATCACTACTCATAAAATAATTTAATTTCACTAATAGGGTTGGATAAGGAAAGTATATATATATATTATATATATATATATATATATATGGGGTAAGTGTATCCGCATTTGTGTGGAGGGAGAATTTGTAATAATGTTGGGAACCATACTAGATGAGCTCCACGTTTATATCTGCATATTCACCAATTTATATATAAGGATTTACTTTTAAAAAAAACATTGGCTGATATAAATATATATATATATATATATATATATATATATATATATATATATATATTATAGAAAGAAAGTGATAAAAAAAAAATCTTGATTAAATCATTACATTAATATCAATAGAAATAATATTCACCTGAATTTATGTTCTTCTTAGTTAAAAGAGAAATTATAGCAACCATTTACTATTCAAATATTTCACTACTACTTGAACAACACTTGGTGAAGGTAAATTCAATAATGAATAGCTTTTTCTGTTTCACGTTCTAAATATAGTTTCGTTTAATTGTGAAGTCTTAGGAAGGGTACAAAATAAGTTTCACAAGATTATCATAACAGTTAAGACTAGCTTAATTTTTTCCACAAGTAGGGCGATCTAAAATAATATGTTGGAAAATTTAGCCCACTCATATGGAGCTAGTATTGTGATGAGTTGTTATTGCAGACTCTGTCCTTGGGGGTTTGTGTCCTGTTGTTGGGCATGCCCTTGAACATGATCGTGCTTGTCGAGTGGAGCACATGACGAGGCAAAGTGTATCAAACCCAGGGACCCCTGATGATTGGTAATCGGTGATCGATGATCGATCGGCGCTCAATAAAACACAGATACATGGAGTGAAAACCACCCCGTATATCCGACTAGGATATGAACACTGATATCTTCATCATTGCCAGACCAGCCTATGGACGCCTTAGACCATGCACCCCATGATAAGTAAGATTGGATTAAGAGGAAGTGTACTGACATTCGCGTGGAAAACAGTTTAGTTAAAACCACCCTCAGTACATCCGACTAGGATATGAACCCTGATATATTCATCATTGACAGACCAGCCTATGGACGCCTTAGACCATGCACCTCACATTTGCGAGAGTTAAAAAAGGGGGGTTTTGTGCAATCGCATTTGCTCAAGTTGAAATTAGCGTTTGTTGACCTTGCAGGTCGAGGGATTCGAACCAGAGACCTGCTTTCGTGGGGGTGTGCACAGCGTCTTACTACCCGTAAGGATCAAGTGTACCAACGTTTGTGTGAAAAAAATAACCCTCGTTCATCAGAGTGAGAAAGTTTGCACCCGCATTTGCTCGGTGTGAGAAAATCAATCCCAGTACGCAGGCCGTAGTGACGCTTTAGACCACGCGACCATCAACCAAATTGAACAATGCACACCACATTTGCGAGACTGAGGCACGAACCCGATATCTTGCGAGGGGCTAGTACAGAGCGTTTGTTGTCCTACATCCTTACGGCGTGATGCGTACACACATTTTAGCACCGTGGATAACGGATTAGGAATTGGAACTGTTGAACCCGCATTTGCGTAGCGAGAGAGCGGAAAATACCCGGCTGACTGAGAAGCACCCATCTCCCGGGAGCCAAGACCGTCGGATCTAAGTTGTGATAACCTATACCCAATGACACCTTATCATCCCTGGAGAGGACTTCGTGGCTGTATAATTCCAAGTAACTTGACTTTGACACCTTCTGGTGGTAGCGTCCACCCCTAGACATGTTAATTCTTGATGTATGATAATTGATTGTTAATGTATGATAATTGATTATTATTCATGTATGGGTAGGAAAGGAATGGACAATCAACATCCCTGGCGAGGACTAGTGGTTGTGTAATTCCAATTAACCTAACTTTGACAACTTCTATAAGCACAACGGATCAAAACTCTTTTTTCCTTGTATATATATTTTTTCTCCTTCTCAAGAAGTTCCTTCATAACAAAACCGGTCTATAGCCCCACATCCTACCAATGTGTTGATTGCTAGAGTATTGAAACAGCCTCTTACTTCCTCGTGCGACAAATGTGTCACCCCCAGGGTAGTGTGGCTGTTATTCTTACAATCTCAAAAACAACCTAGTGATCCGGTTAGTGATTGTGTTTCAAAATATCTATTCTAACAATCTCCACCAGGCCAGTGGTTACTACACCTTTGGGTTATCCGTATAGGGATGAAGATGGGATAGGAGAAAATATATGCCCATTCATGAATAATAATCAATTATCATACATTAACAATCAATTATCATACATCAAGAATTAACATGTCTAGGGGTGGACGCTACCACCAGAAGGTGTCAAAGTCAAGTTACTTGGAATTATACAGCCACGAAGTCCTCTCCAGGGATGATAAGGTGTCATTGGGTATAGGTTATCACAACTTAGATCCGACGGTCTTGGCTCCCGGGAGATGGGTGCTTCTCAGTCAGCCGGGTATTTTCCGCTCTCTCGCTACGCAAATGCGGGTTCAACAGTTCCAATTCCTAATCCGTTATCCACGGTGCTAAAATGTGTGTACGCATCACGCCGTAAGGATGTAGGACAACAAACGCTCTGTACTAGCCCCTCGCAAGATATCGGGTTCGTGCCTCAGTCTCGCAAATGTGGTGTGCATTGTTCAATTTGGTTGATGGTCGCGTGGTCTAAAGCGTCACTACGGCCTGCGTACTGGGATTGATTTTCTCACACCGAGCAAATGCGGGTGCAAACTTTCTCACTCTGATGAACGAGGGTTAGTTTTTTCACACAAACGTTGGTACACTTGATCCTTACGGGTAGTAAGACGCTGTGCACACCCCCACGAAAGCAGGTCTCTGGTTCGAATCCCTCGACCTGCAAGGTCAACAAACGCTAATTTCAACTTGAGCAAATGCGATTGCACAAAACCCCCCTTTTTTAACTCTCGCAAATGTGAGGTGCATGGTCTAAGGCGTCCATAGGCTGGTCTGTCAATGATGAATATATCAGGGTTCATATCCTAGTCGGATGTACTGAGGGTGGTTTTAACTAAACTGTTTTCCACGCGAATGTCAGTACACTTCCTCTTAATCCAATCTTACTTATCATGGGGTGCATGGTCTAAGGCGTCCATAGGCTGGTCTGGCAATGATGAAGATATCAGTGTTCATATCCTAGTCGGATGTACGGGGTGGTTTTCACTCCATGTATCTGTGTTTTATTGAGCGCCGATCGATCATCGATCACCGATTACCAATCATCAGGGGTCCCTGGGTTTGATACACTTTGCCTCGTCATGTGCTCCACTCGACAAGCACGATCATGTTCAAGGGCATGCCCAACAACAGGACACAAACCCCCAAGGACAGAGTCTGCAATAACAACTCATCACAATACTAGCTCCATATGAGTGGGCTAAATTTTCCAACATATTATTTTAGATCGCCCTACTTGTGGAAAAAATTAAGCTAGTCTTAACTGTTATGATAATCTTGTGAAACTTATTTTGTACCCTTCCTAAGACTTCACAATTAAACGAAACTATATTTAGAACGTGAAACAGAAAAAGCTATTCATTATTGAATTTACCTTCACCAAGTGTTGTTCAAGTAGTAGTGAAATATTTGAATAGTAAATGGTTGCTATAATTTCTCTTTTAACTAAGAAGAACATAAATTCAGGTGAATATTATTTCTATTGATATTAATGTAATGATTTAATCAAGATTTTTTTTTATCACTTTCTTTCTATATATATATATATATATATATATATATATATATATATATATATTATTTTATATCAGCCAATGTTTTTTTTAAAAGTAAATCCTTATATATAAATTGGTGAATATGCAGATATAAACGTGGAGCTCATCTAGTATGGTTCCCAACATTATTACAAATTCTCCCTCCACACAAATGCGGATACACTTACCCCATATATATATATATATATACTTTCCTTATCCAACCCTATTAGTGAAATTAAATTATTTTATGAGTAGTGATAGCTATAATTTCTTAGTACTTATATTTACGGGCTAACACAAGACATTGATAAATTGTAAGTACCAATTTCCCTCACTAGATGGCACAAAATGAAAGTTGTTAAGAAATTAATATAAGTTTGACTTATCATGATAATTTACTCGTAAATAGCTATATATTAAAGGATTCAGACAGTAACGCATGTGTTACCCGTACACTATTTACCATGATTATTGATTTTATTTCTAGGTGTACCATTTGTAGATGAAATAATTGTGCACGCACATGTCTTGTTACTCACAGACAAATAGTGTTTATAATTTTATATAACGGCTTTAACTAATTGTCTCAACATACGAAGGTTATCGTTAAATTCTCGTTGCTTGCTCTGATCTAGCCGTTTTCTTTGGCCAAATTGCTGTCCGTTCTACTATTCCATATTGACGTGCGGAACGTCCTGCGACGCCGTCCAGAGGTTCTGCTCACCAATCCACCAGCTCCAAAAGGTTCAACATATTCACCAGCTTCACCATTGGGACCGTCTCGACCTCCAGACTCGTCATCTAAACATCGGGAACGTCAACATCGCTGGCCGGCACTCGGAGCCGGCCGATTAAACGAGTCCGACGCCCGACAATACTCACCGTACAGTTCCAGGCCCTAGTTAACCAGCCAGTGTTGTGTTGTGTTGTCTTCGAAAGAATCGAGTGGGCCTCCAAGGCAAATAAGTGGGGCAGATATTGCAAACGTTTGCGTGTTTGTCTTCTCTCTGTAAAAGTGTTCAGTGCAGTCAATAATCGTTATAGTAATTAACTGTTTATTAACGTTCGTGGTGTCGTCGTGCTCGTCAAGTGCAGTTCTTCGTCCACATATTAATAGCAGTTCTCCGTCCCGTCCACCCACCCCACAGGGGTGGGCTACAACTTCATATCAAAAAACCCCACCATGCACCACCTTCCAGTGGGCATGGTGCCCGGCGCCCACCAGGCTACATCGGCTCCAGCAGCAAGGACCATGCTGGCGACCACGTCGGTGGTTTTCACCACCTCCACCGCCACCAGCAGCGTCTCCACAGGGTGTGTGGTCACCGCCTCCGTGGGGGCCACCGCAACCACCGGCTACACACTGCCGCAGAGTACCCAGGCCTCCTTAGACCTGGGTACAAACTCGTACCGCTCCCTCCACGTCCCCATCGAGGATCGGCTGGCGGCCATCCGGCAGAGAGCCCAAGCCGCCTCCGACGCTCTGGGGATCGAGACGGCCTCCGACCACGGACCCTTGGGCCCGCCCGTTGCGTCCAAGCCGCCGCCAGCAGTGCCAGCTCCTCTCCCCCAGCGGACCGCGCGGCCGGCCAAAGCGGCCAGCTCCTCGGAGGAGGAAGACCGGCCCAAGGATGGGGATTGGACAGTCGCCATCCCCAGAAGACGTCGCCGGGCCCCGACTCGGAGCGTCGAGGCCATGGAGGCGTCCTCCGACTCCACCGGCTCCTCCACCACCGGCAGTAAGATGATCAACAGGACGGCCGCTGGCAAGCGGAAGGGCCGGGACGCGGAGCGTCGGAGCCCCCCGAAGAAGTCGGCGCCCAGGAGCGGGCGTTCCTCCAGCCGGAAGGGCGACCTCCAGGACGCGTCATCCGGATCCGGGATGGGTAAGCCGGCGTCTTCCAGGTCTTGTTCACGCGCTGTCCCCAAGGCTGTGGCATTGCCGCAGGTATCCAGTGGGAAGAAAGCCGTGACGGGTAGGGACCCGCGGGGGGCACAGGCATCCGCCGGTGCCATCCCGAAGGGTACCCGCGCCCCAGTCACCGGCGACCCCAAGGGCTTGCCTGCCGGTAAGGTCAATGCGAACCCTGAGAGAAGCGGGACCCAAAGAGTCCCGGTGATAGTGTGTGAAGGGGATTTCCGCGTGAACCCCTTCACGGCCACCAAGGCACTCAGCCGCGGACTCGGAGGGGATCTCCGGATAAAGTGGTCCTCCAACAGGGTGACGTTCTCCGTCTTCACCCTGGAGGATAGGTCCACTCTACTGGAGAGACTCGTCTCTAAGGGTTATCAACCCTTTACTTACCCTCTAGACAGCGAGAGAGACGGGCGGCTCGTTGTCCGCGGTCTCCCGTTGTGGACCCCCGCGCAAGATATCCACTCAGAGCTCACTGAGATGGGATATGCGGTGAGGAGTGTCACACGCTTGGGTGCGCGCGCTGCCGGCCAGGATCAGCCGGAAAAGCCGTTCCCGTTGTTTCTCGTGACTCTGGTTGGACGCCAGCAGTTACAAGCATTATCAAAGGAAACGGTTATCTCGAAAGTGCGTGTCACTTTCGAGTCTTTCCGGAGGAAGAACCTGGCTCAGCAGTGCCATCGCTGCCAAGGGTTTGGACACCCCTCGGTATCGTGTTTCAGGAGCGATAAGTGTGTCAAGTGCGGAGGCCCACACACGTCCGCGGCCTGCGAGCGTCCACGCTCGGAACCCGCCAAATGCGCCAATTGTGGGGGCCCTCACCCCGCAAATGCCGGCATTTGCGAGGTGCGCAAACGGTTCGTCGACTCGCGCCAGCGCTCGACCACCGTCGGCGCACCTGCGCCGTCTAGACCACAGTATCGTCCGGCGCCCCCCCCTCTTGTCAATGCCTGGGACTTTCCCCGTCTTCCCGGGGGAAGGGCTGGCGTCGCGACGCCGGGAGTCCAACCGGCGGCGCGGCAGCCCGCCGCTTTCCCCCAAGGTTCTGCCCGTAGACCCACCCACCCGACTCCTTTAACAGGGACAGCTGATCTCAGGTCCCTGATCCAAACTCTCACAGAGATATGGGAACTTTTTCGCTCTTTCCGTATCTGTGAGAAACTACCCTACCTTAGGGAGTGTCTGACACGCTTCGTGGCCGCCCCGGACTGGGGAGGCAAGATTCAAATCCTCTCCGAAGTTTGTCAGACTTTGTTTGATTGACGAGATCAAACTCCTTCTCTGGAATTGTAGATCGCTAGTTCTCAGGATTCCCGAACTTATCCAGATGATGACCGACATGGACGTGGACGTGGCGTTTCTGACGGAGACGTGGTTCAGAGCGGACACCGTCTTTCAGGTTCCGGGCTTCTCCGTCTTCCGGGTGGACCGAGGCGGTCACCGGAGGGGGGGTGGCGTGGCACTGTTGGTGCGGTCCCGCCTCCAGCATCACCAGTCGGCCGTCCCGGGGCTCGTGTCCCTGGAGGCGGTCGCTGTCCGACTGCTGGGTGCCGCGTACTCCGTCACTCTCGTTTGCGTTTACGGTCCGCCAGCGGGGGCCCTGCCGGTTGCCGATTTGGCCGCGCTGCGCGCTCTCGACGCTAGCGTTGTGCTAGCGGGCGACTTTAACGCCAAGCACGTCTCGTGGGGGTGCGTGGCGTCTCACGCGCGCGGCACGGTTCTAAGGAGGTTCGCCGACAGGACCGGCCTTTTCATCCACCGTCCTCATCTGCCCACCTACTTTCCCGACCACCCTCGACACCATCCTAGCTACCTGGACCTGATCCTGACCACGAGGAGGCCATTTCTGACACCTCTGGTCACCCATCTCTCCCACTCCTCCGATCACAATCCTGTGACTAGCGTTATGCGATTTCTCCCTCTCCAGACAGACGCGCCGCCACTGTTCAACTACCGACGCGCGGACTGGCCTAGATTCCAGGCTAGGTTGAGCCGCGTAGTGGACCCAGCCGCCCCCATACCTGACGCTGGAGAACTGGACCGCCAGGTGCAGCTCTTCACCGCCTCCCTCCTGTCGGCGGCGGAGTCGTCGATTCCGATCCGTCGACCCCCCTTGTTGGGCCCCCCACTACCCCCTGACCTGATCGACGACATGCGTCTCCGTGATAGAGCGCGCGCTCTGTGGCAGAGAGGTCGTCTCCCCCGTGTCCGGGAGATATACGTCGCGCTCCGCTCTCACTGTCGGCGCAAGCTCAGACAGTGGCAGAGGGAGGCTAAGACGCGCCGTCTTGCCGCTCTCGACACAAAAGATCTCTCTCTGTGGCGTCATCTGAAGGGGATACGTCACAAGAAAGATCTGATCCCCGAGCTCCCAGGAGCTGGCGGACTGGCGTCCACCGCCACAGACCGGTCAGAGGCTCTGGCGGTCGGATTCCAGGCCAGCTTCGCGAAGCGACCGGGATCACCGGAGAGAGATCAAGCGGATCTTCCCGGACACTTCCTTCCCCCGGTGGCAGATCAACCCCCGTACCCCGACCTGCGGCTGGTAACCCCCTCCGAGCTGACCAGGACGGTAGCGCGGCTGCGCGCCGCGTCCGCTCCCGGGTTGGACCGGATATCCCCCCTCCTCCTGGCCCACCTCCCTCGTAAGGCCTTCGTCCTACTTCTCCGCATCCTTAACGCGATGTTTGTATTGCTGTACTTTCCAGCGCAGTGGCGGGTGGCGACTGTCATACCCATCCATAAGCCCGGGAAACCGCCCGGATACCCCTCGTCCTACCGTCCTATCTCTCTTCTCTCTTGCGTCGGCAAAGTGGCCGAGAGATTGATCTTGGACCGGCTGGAGGCCTGGCTGGAGGTGCACCCCCTCCTGCCGGATCACCAGTTCGGTTTCCGGAAAGGCCTGTCTACCACCCACGCCGTCGCTACGGTCGTAGACCTGGTGACGGAAGCGTTCAACGAGCGTCGCCATTCCGGCTTCGTGTTGTTGGACGTGAAGGGGGCGTTCGACAGTGTGAGCCACCGAGGACTTCTCACGGGACTTGCAGACGCCGGGGTCCCTCCCCCAGTACTACACCTCCTTCTGTCTTTCCTCCAGGACCGCTCCTTCAGAGTGGGCGTGGACAACCAGTTGTCGACCCCTCGTCCTATCGTCTCTGGCGTCCCCCAGGGCTCCTGTCTCTCCCCCCTCCTCTTCTCCCTCTTCGTGCGGGACGTGCCCGTCCCGCAGGGAGTCTCCCTGTTTCAGTACGCCGACGATACAGCCATCCTGGCGACTTCCTACGACGCTGCGGTGATCTGGGCCAAGCTCACCATGGCGTTGCGAGGGATAATCGCTTACCTTGATTCCAGATCCTTAGCGGTGAACGGAACCAAGACGTTGGCGATACTCTTCACCCGTCGCAGACCGGGTCCCATGCGGCCGCTCCGCGTCGCCGGAGAAGCGGTCCAGTGGTCGCAAACGGTCAGATACCTGGGTGTGACGCTGGACCGTCGATGCACCTGGGATCCGAACCTGAGAGCGTCTTCGGGAAAAGCCAGGGGTGTCATGCTAGAACTGGCCCCTCTCCTGCGCCCAGCCAGCCCGTTGAACCACGCCCACAAGTTTAGATTGTTCCAGGCTTGTATTATGTCCCTCCTTCTCTACGCCGCCCCTGCCTGGGCTTACCTCCCCCGATACCGCTACTCCCCGCTCCGAGCGGTGTATCACCAATTTTTGAGGTTGATGCTCGGACTCCCTCCCAGAACCCTAACCCGAGTCCTGCTAGACTTGTCTGGCCTCCGACCCCTGGACGTGATCATCCGCGGGTTGGCAGTGTCCTTTTTCTCACGAGCGCAGGCCAGTTCTAATCCAATCGTTCGGGGCATCGGCGATTATGACGCCCCAGCTCTTGTTCACAGACGCATCAGAGACGGCGTGGTGAACCCCCCTGCCGGACGCGGATGACCCTGGAGGTAGTCTGTGGTGTGACGAGGAGCGAACGCTCCTGAGCAACGCCGAGGCCGACTTCTCCGGGACTCGACTCCGGCGCCCCGATCGACCTCCCGGCTGGCGCACACGCCGGCGGCACACCCGAGTCCGTGACTTTGTGCTTAGTGTTGTTCTGTGCGCGTCCCCAACCCCACCAATCCAGCAGGTGTGGGTTGGTCAGTTCTTCCGATAAATAAATAAATATACAAACAAACAATAACAGTACATACAAATACAAAAAGAACATTATAACTTTATTTTTTCTGTGTTAAAAAATAAAAATATATATATATATATATGTCAGCTGCGCTAGCCACGCCGTCAGCGTGGCTTAGTCGTTTGTTTCACCTGCCCCGCTCCGAAGTAGTGGCGAGGCGGGATTTAAGTTAAGCCAACTTATTCAATTTATTTCTATCAGTGTCATAATACATTTGTACCTGTGTGTGTCCTGTTAAAAAATAAAGAAAGATTATGTCCCTACCGGTCCTCGATCCGGGGGCCGGAGTGTCCCTGTCCAGTCCTATGTTTGTGTAAACTGTGTTCTCCTTCCGCTTTAACCCCCCTCCATCAATAGCTGGTCCCAACAATGCATACCCATAGCCCCTTTTTCGATCTAATAATCAATTGTCTGCCCTATAAGTATGGGCAGCAATTTCCAAATTATGTTCTAACCAAAAAGTGTTTATTTTCCCCCCTTTAGAGGTTTACACCACCAGATGGGCTAAAAATGCCCGCGGGCAAAACTTTTATTTCATTTCCCACCAGGATTACGTATGATAATATCATACGTAATCCTGGTGGAGTACTTTTTCATACAGCGGGCCGACGGCGAGGGCTTCCTCTGTCCAAATCTGCCCTGACCGGTCCTCGAACCGGGATAGGGCAGGTCCGAGTCCACCCTTTTTTAATAGTCAGTATCAGCTCTCCTGATGTCCCTCCTCCCTTTTTATGTGTTTTCCGCTCTTTTGCTCCCTGCCCTCCCCTCTTTTTTCATGGTCAACTGCCCGCGAGTCGCGTGCAGCGCCAGTACTGCCGTAGGTTCAATAATTCATTTTTATTTTATTTATTTTTCAACACCGGACGGGCAGAAATCGCCCGCCGGGGATGTTCATTCGTTTTCCTTTTTAGTTTATCCTTTTTTCATGCCAGGGCTACATATGGAATTGTCATAGTAGCCCTGGCAGAGTATTATTATATATTTTAGGACCGACCCCGGCGGCTCGATCGACCGGGGAATCATCTCTCTAGTTTCTTTTTTCTATGTTTCTTCCCCCATTGTTTCCGTCCTTGTGTCGTCGTTCTTTGTAAATGTACCCTGGGTATTAACAAGGTCAAACCGACCCATTATGTGCGGCGGGGTGGGTTTTTTAAATTTTCCCTCCCCTAACCCAAAGACCACATCATTCAGCCCGCCAGGGCGCCATAGTTTTTCTGTATGTTAAAATTGTTCAATGTATGTTTGTTTTCGAGAGCCCTACGGGGCTGGTGTTAACTGTTTTGTAACCAATATGTTTCCTGTAATTTTTCATGTATATATTTTGATGTTATATAAATAAAAACGCTAAAAATGCAAAAAAATGCTTGCTCTGGTGTGAATCGTCTATTCCACGTCTAGAGGAGTAATAGTGAATATTTACCCAATTAACTATAATTAAGATATCTATTTGTTCTCACTCAACACGCTTTAAGTTAAAATTTTATTTATTTATTTCAATAAAACACGCTTGGTTAAAATGGTTTTTCATATGTAAGAACTGTTCAAAATCTTTTACCAAGCTTACTAACCTGGCACGTCATATACGTTTACAACACGGTGGTGGACTTAAAAAGTGTGATGAGTGTGGACTAGTTTTTAGTCGGAGTGACAACTTACAGCGACATGTTTCCGCACATAGCCGGGAGGTGAAGTTATTCAAGTGTGATAAATGCAGAAAAATATTTTCACGGCGGGATAATCTATTACGACACAGGCTAAAAAACTGTACTGCAACAGGAGCAACATCACTGGAAATGTTGCCAACGTTTCAAAGTCAAGAGAGCAGGAATATATTGAGAATCTCGATGTCGATGAAGATTACGACCCTTGTAATTTTTCAGAAGCTTTGAATGGTACAGTCAAAATCATCAAGATCTCTCCCTCAAAAGACTCGCTATTTTTAGTCTTTATTAACGAAATTAAAAGGAAGTTGGAAGCAACGCTTGCTCAACAACTTAGTGTGATGGGTAATCTAAAATGGTATACATCTGCTTGTGTAGAGTACTCTCGTGTTGGAGGGGAGGGAGAGGAAACAATCACTCCTTTCTTTCGCAGTAAGTGTATCGTCACTCTAAGTCCTGATGCATTAAAATCGCAGATTGAGGGTGCATGCACTTACATGATTGAAGCAGCTTCTTCTTTCCACCACAAGGGAAGTGGCTGGTCTGAGGACCGTGTGAAATACTTAGAACTTAAACTAGCTAAATATGTTCCTTTGGCTGCTTCCAGCTATATTCCATTACCAGAAGAGTTGAGAAATAAACTGCTCTAATTAATATAAGAAATGCTGACAGTAAATGTTTTCTTTGGTCCGTGCTAGCATTTCTATACCCAGCTGACAAGAACGCTGGTCGAGTGAATAAGTATATATCACTGGAAGGTAAACTAAATATGGATGGTATTGAATATCCTGTGCAAATACCGCAAATAGCTAAGTTTGAAAAACAAAATAACGTATCTATTAATGTATATGGATACCAAGGAGAAATATTCCCTTTAAGGATAACTAAGGTTAGTCGTGAAAATCACGTGGATTTGTTGTTTCTTTCAAATGTGGATGGAGGACATTATTGTCTTATTAAGAACTTGAGCAGATTGCTAAGCTCACTGACTAGCCACGATGGTGAATCATACTATTGCAAATATTGCTTGCATAGATTTTCTAAGGAAAATCTCAGGGATGAGCATAGTGAGCGGTGTGCTGATTTCGATGCTCAGAAGATACAGATGCCCGAGGAAGAGGATAAAATATTGAGATTTTCGACATATAAACATATGCTAAAAGTATCGTATGTGATCTATGCAGATTTTGAGTGTTTTAATATTAAAATATCAGGGTGTGCACCTAACCCCGATCACTCATCAACTACAAAGATGACGAAACATACGCCATCAGGATTTGCATATGTAATAGTCGATTCAGAAGGTAAATGTGTGAAACCCCCTGTTGTCTACAGTGGTGAAAATGTTGTGGATACCTTTCTTCATAAACTTGTCGAAGAAGAAACTATGATCATTGAGATGAAGAAAAATGTTGTCCCTATGCACATAACCCCTGAACAAGAAAATGAATTTATTTCGGCTAGCCTATGTAGTATCTGCGAGAAGGAGTTGGGTCAAGACCGCGTCCGTGATCATTGTCATTAGTGGGGCTTATCGGGGTGCAGCTCATAGTAAGTGCAATATTCAGTTTCAATATACCAAGAGAATACCCGTCATATTACACAATTTAAAAAATTATGACGCCCATATTATCATGCAGAAAATTGGGAAGTTTACAGACAGAAGAATATCGTGTATTCCAAACAATATGGAGAAGTATATCTCATTCAGTCTTGGCTATTTACAATTTATTGACTCGTTCCAGTTTTTAAGCACATCTCTTGAAACATTGGTTGAAAATTTGTTGCATGTTGGGAAAACTCAATTCAAAATACTCCATGAAAATATCCCATTTGATAAGGTAGATCTTCTGCTAAGAAAAGGTGTGTTCCCTTACGACTATATGGATTGCAGCAGTAAACTGAAAGATAGTCAATTACCACCAAAATCCACATTCTATAATCAGATGCGCCAAGAAAATATTTCAGAAAGTGACTACGCTCATGCTAAAACTGTGTGGGAAAACTTTGAAATGAATACTATGGAAGATTATCAAAATTTATACGTTTTAAGTGATGTTCTACTTTTAGCAGATGTCTTCGAATACTTTCGCTCTTTATGTTTTGAGTACTATAAATTAGACTGTCTACATTTTTGCACAAGCCCCGGCCTAGCATGGGCAGCATTTTTAAAGATGACCAAGTTTGAGTTGGAGCTACTAACTGACATTGAAATGCATTTATTCATTGAAAAAGGGATACGTGGTGGGGTGTCTATGATTTCTAATAGACATTCTGAAGCAAACAACTCCGATATGATGGATTTTAACCTGAAAAGGAGGTGAAATACATCACATACTGGGATTGTAATAATTTATACGGGACTGTTATGTCTGATTGCCTTCCTCAGAGTAATTTTAGGTGGTTGAACATGACTGAAATAGCAGAGCTCGATATAATTTCAGTTGCTGATGATAGCCCTGTGGGCTATATATTAGAAGTAGATCTAGAGTACCCGGAAGAAATTCATGACGAGCACAGTGACTATCCACTTGCTCCTGAAAAAGTCATAGTTACTCCTGAGATGTTATCACAATTTCTAAGTATATACAATCCAAGGTGAACTCTCCAGCCGGCGGGAAGACAGAAAAGCTAGTGCCCAACCTAAATAATAAACAAAACTATGTGGTACACTACCGTAATTTAAAACTGTATATTTCTTTGGGTATGAAGCTTCAAAAGATACACAGAGTCCTCACTTTCAATCAGAGTGCTTGGTTGAAGCCATATATTGATTTTAATACTTCCCAACGAAAAAAAGCAGTGAATGGATTTGAAAAGGACTTTTTCAAACTCATGAACAATGCAGTATTCGGGAAGTCTATGGAGAATCAAAGACATCGTGTAAATGTCCAATTACTAAATAATGAAAAGAGCCTGAAGAAGCGTATTGCTTCACCAGCATTTATTGCTTATACGATCTTCACGGAAGAGTTAGTTGGGGTTCACATGAGAAAAATAAGCCTACTTTTGAATAAGCCTATCTATGCAGGCTTTGCTATCTTAGATATAAGCAAGGTTATCATGTATAACTTTCATTATAATTATGTTAAAAGGATATATGGACAAAATGCAAAGCTATTATTCACAAACACAGATTCCCTCTGCTACGAACTGAAAACAGAAAATGTGTATGTGGATATGTTTGATAATATAGACCGATTCAACACTTCAGACTATCCAGACACACATTTTTACACAGCGCGTGCAATAAAAAAGCTCTGGGTTAAATGAAGGATGAGATGAATGGAGAGTGTATTCGAGAGTTTGTGGGACTTCGACCGAAGCTTTACTCCATTCAAAAGGAGAGTCTTGAGGAGAAAAAAGTAGGTAAAGGTGTGTCAAAAACAACTCTCAAAAATAAAATTAAACATGCCCATTATAAAAAATGTTTAAAGCAGGGGATCTTACACTACGCCAATATGTCTATGATAAGAAGTGAGAAACATCAATTGTACAGTATCTCCTTAAATAAACTTGCACTTTCCCCCGGAGATGACAAACGTTATATTTTAGATAATGGATGTGACACTCTTTCATATGGTCACTACAAAATAAGACAAATGTGTTCGCCAATGGAGACGTAAGAAATTCACCCTTTATGTTTTGTATGTAAGTATATTGAAAAGGAAGTTTTTGTATTAACCTTTGTAATAAAGATTTTATTATGTGAAAAGCTCGAGTGCTTGTGAATATCATAGCCTGATTTCATCAGGTGAAACAGCGCGGCTTTATCAAAATTAAATAGTTTGGTCAAAATTAGTTATAGGTGGGAGGTGACGTTACTCGCTTCCTCGCAGTGCCTCCTGGGAAACGTTTTAATAAACGGCTAAACGAGTAACACCCAATACGTAGTAATATTATAGTAAAATGTTAGTGATTTATAAAAGTTTTATCAAATTAATGGTGTAACTAATTTATAAACACCTGGTTTACTCACTCTTCTCCTCCCCCTCCACCCCCCCTCCAAAATAATATTTCTCGATCCGCCACTTACTCACTTTGAGAAGTATTAATACTAATCTGTATGGGTGAAAGATACCCACATCAATAGTAAGGAGAGCTCAAGATAAAACTTGGTAGTATTAATGTCAACCACCCAAAATAATATTTCCTGATCCGCCACTGATCAATGCTATTCTAATGGGAGAAAGTGACCCACCTTCCCTGTGAAGACGAACAATGGGATAGAAAGTGACAAAACTCCTCAGTGAGGAGGATCAATGGTATTCTTATGGGAGAAAGTGATCCTCCTCATAGAATGAGGAGGATCAATGTTAACCTTATGGGAGAAAGTGAGCTGAAACTGTCATTTTAACCACTACTGATAGGAATAGGGTGTAATTATGTGGACTGGATAGAACTATCTTAAGATAGGGATAGGGTGTGATCAGGTGAACTGGATAGAACTAGTACAAGATAGGGATATGTAGCGTACTTTTGTAAGTGTGGCAATGTATTTTATAGTTTCTAATGACATAGAGTATTGTAAGTAATAGTTTACTAATAAACGAATGGCAATGGTGAGTGCGTGGACAAAGGAATCAGTTTATTACTGTACTGTTTACTAGTGACGGGGATTTAATGTTTCAAATCCCAGTTGAATTTACCAAGGTGGCTTATAATCAATTATTTTCTAATATTTTTTCACACAAATCCAGTAATATTTCCCTTAAACTTGGCCTTATTCATTTTTATACCAGCATTGTAAATATTTAGATAGCCTAGGTGGGTAAAATTTGACAGCTATAAAATAATATACTATATCTACTTCCAATTATTAGAATGTTAAGTAATGTGATATACAGCTCTCATTTTTGATAAATTTTATCATTCATCACGACCTATATAATAATAATAATACAAATACTAATATACTAAATATGATGATTTTGTATTTTTAAAGAGATGCTTTTTTATAGAAAGAGAATATTTCTATTACTAGTATTATTGCTATTGTTGGGTGGGTTTATAAATTGTATGATTATTTTCCCTCTGTGTCTAGATGGTGTACATAAAATAATTCATCAAATAAAATATATATACAAAGTTTCAGATGTCCAATTCGTGAATTGGAAGAGTAATTCTCGACCTTCTTCAAATTTGATTTTAAAAACTTTCAAAGGGCTATAACCAATTATTTATTTCCTTAAAATTCTTTAACTTATATTTGTTTGCGAAGATTATAAATTAAATTCAGGTGTTTATCGATAAAAAAAGTTCCTATAAAAATATCTGTTTATACTTGTTCGATAAGTTTTTATTTAAAATAAGAGAGTGACTTATGGTACACATGTTTCTATGTGTGTGACAACTGCCTATTAATAAACTTTATTTAAATTATTAGATCACAATCGTGTTGAGTAATAAAATAAACCCATGCAATAAATATTTGAACCAGTCGATACCCACATTTAAATGATTGAACACAAAATATTTGACGCAAAAAATAAAACAAGATCCAACCAACCTATATAATGTAATATACGACGTCCTTCGTCTTCCAATAAAATAACTCAGACCAACCAGTAAGGGATCAAAAGGCGGACGATACAAGAAATAAAAATAAACCAATCGTAAATTGATAAATGCTTTAAAAAGTTAGCGTACCTTGGAACGACACTTTCCCTCGTGTGTTTACGCTGTTTTGAGATATATCGACTTGGGCGCGTTGTGACAATATTGATGATTATTATCATTACAGCTTGACGTAACACTCATACATTACATTCATTACATTCATAATCCAGGGCGTGTTTGTACGAGTGCTTCCTACGCCATAGAGCAGTTGCACGGTCCACGTGGAGTCCAATGGTTTCATCTCGTGTTGTTACACGTGTTGTTTGCCTGTTTTTACTGTCCTACTAATGTTATAGCACGGCATCTTGCCACCCGTTCAGGCTACACGCTTATGTACTAATTATGCTAATGATTTTTAAAGATTAGTAATGCTACACTTAGATGGAGTATACCCGCATTTGCGTAGAGGGACAGTATATAACCATTTTGAAAAAAACACCCTCACTACACATAACCGAGATTCGAACCATGACCTCCCCGTCATTGTAAGTCTAGTCTACTACGAGAGTATCGCCCTGGACCATGCGGCCACTGAAGTGTCCACTTCAAATCACAGTTACATTTTCATTAAAAGTTTCATATCTGACAGCTAGAAGAGCTACCAAATCTTTCATGTATCCATACGCAGGGTCACATTTAAGTGCTCGTAGTCTCTAGGCACTTTTATTAGAAAATTTGTCAGAAGACATCTTAAAAAACTTGCCAGCAAAGCAGATTGGACTAACCTGGCAGGAATAAGACTAGATGGACTTCCTTATCTTTCCAGGACCTGTGACCTTAGTGAAATCTAGGCTCTTGTTTGGCGGTAGAGACCGGGTGCTGGAGATGGAGGTAAGGGGTCATCGTTTGGGGTTTAAAATTAGATAAAACGTTAATTAATTAAAATGACCGCTACAATTGCCTGTAATCGAGCATGTCAGATATGGTGTACTCCTGCAAAAATGTATTATGCAACGTGATGTCTAAAATATTTGACCATAAGGTATGCGTAGAGCTATTTTAAAAACATGACCTCCTGAAGGCCAAAATAAAATATCTGACAGTTTATAACTAATCCACCATTAATTTGAAATACATAGAAAACCTTAGCAATACAAGATAAAAAGAAAATAAATAATAACAAACTGCTATATAAAAATGTAGTTTTTATTTGTAGTAGTTAATACGGTATTTAATCAACCGTATTGAAATATTTACACGTTCATTTATATCATGTTATAAAATCATATATAAAAAAATTAAACACTTGCAGTTAATAGGTTTGGAAAATTTTATAGATCAAATTCCATCAGTTAAAACCGCTTTTAAGGAAAATAAAATAATTTTTTATTTTATTGTTTTGTCGAGAAAAAATTGTTCTTTTTAAAAAATGTTCCAGCGCACAGTTCCCCTTAAACAGTGGGGATAAAGAATGTATGAACTAAAGGAAACGTGCCAGTACCTCTGAAAACCCGATCAGAATTCGAACCCCGGTTAATGTGTTTACCAAGGAGTTTTATCCTTAATTATTTCCCATCATCCCTCTGCCCACGCAAATGCGAGTACATTTTGTTAAAACGCTAACTTAATAAACTTTATAACTCTGAGTAGTTCAAAGTAGGGGTAGTCATGTATCGGAAACATTAGCTCAGTGAGTAGTGAGTCTGGCTTGTGACTAAAGGGTGTCGGGTTCGATTACTTGCATACTGAAAAACACATATTTGTTTAAATGTGGGTTGTCCCTTTCACAATTAAGGGTTAACGATTGGGGTCTGGGTGTTGTGTCAGTTCTATATTAAAGTTAGTTTATAAGTCGTGTGCTAATGTAATCAGTCGGTTCAGAAAGTTCACGTTAAATACACAAAATAAATGAAATAAAAGTTATAGTCTGGATGCGTAGTAAGGAATGGTGTATTAAGATATTTTAAAGTTTGGGTTAGGGCAGGAGAATATCTATTTGTAACAACTTAGGTTCTTGAATAATCTAGCCAGAAACTACTAGTAAATGATAGTAAATAATACATTAATACAATTAAAGTATACTAACCATTTATAAACGTATGCAGAGGGTCAAAGCTGCAAGCATTTGGAAAATTAGTAAAAAAAACCCAATAGATTTCACTAAAAAAACTGTTTAAAATACTGAAAAGCTTGTTAATTTTGGTTATTTAACAACTATCTATAAATATTGGGCCTTTGTATGGAAGAAAATACTAGTAGGAGAGTTCAGCGTTGATTCTTGTGATTTACAATCACCGACCAGATTGAAATATATAAGATTTTAATCCTGCCGGAGGGGTACCCTATTTTATATAAACATTTATTTTTAGGTTTTGGGTATTCTAAAGTCTATATTTTGATTCTACCTCAATTTTGAATAATTTCTCATATTATTTGTCATGAAAATGGTAATAAAGAATATTTTGAAAATTTGGAGATATATTTCACAACTATCGCAATTGGATTTTTTTAAATAATCACATCATATATTTACAGTTGGAAGTTATGTTGGTAGGTCCACACGAGATTATTTTACATCTGTTGTAATAATTTACTGGCGTACTCACTATAATTACAATATTTGGTTGATTAACAACTATCTATGGGTCACGTTTAACATAATTACTATAGTGCTCCTTGCTTATGAGCTATAGGATTGGTTCTTTTACTTACTGACAGAAGTAATATTAGTCACAGAAATAATTTCAGCCAATTTATTGGTTATTATTGTGTGAAATAGCATTTATTATGTTGTTGTGTACTCCATTCCCCTTTTATAAAATCAAGATATTACAAGACTAAGGTGTCCATCCCCTCCACTCCCCCATCCCTGATGGACCAAACTTTATTCGCGTGGGCACTAGAGAGCTGCTTAAGTTATTAAACGATTTTGATTATCAGTAACAATATCCATTAAAACAAATAAACTATTAAATGTTAATACATTTCGACAAGAGAATGTCCAGTTTTAGAATGCCTTGGCCAAAATAAACTCAACAAAGCAAACAAAACAGTTTTTGCTGATGTCAAAGCACCGGTACTACTATAATTAGTTTATATTATCAGTTCAGACCAATCAAGGTTGGTTAATCATTAGCTCTAATGTCTGAATAATTTTTAGAAGTGGCTTAAATTATCCTACCTTCGATATCAGGATGAGGATGGTTACTAAAAAGGAACGAAACCATTATTCATGTAGTGAAATAATTTTTACCTTCATTGCGATGAAAAAAAAATCCTTGGTGTAACCGATAAGAACGGAACACTGGACTCCCGTATGAAAGCTCGGATTACAGCACAATTAGTTCTTCAAGTCACAGCCTTATAAAAAAGGGGAAAGAGTAAGACACAGGCGACCAACTGCCGGGGTTTATATGTAAATCTCCCCTTACCATCGTAGTAATTCCTATTCTGAAATAACGCTCGAGGGATAGCTCGTCGTTAAGAACATACACGTATATGGAAGAAAATACTCCACTGCAATTTCTTCAAACATAATTTTTTATTTCTTATTCTCTAGAATGTCGTAGGTCTTGACCCAAACTAATCGATAAATACGTGTACGGTTCGTGGGATGTTTCGGTACCTATGGAATGAAGATATAAAGACATGAAGATTCCCAATGCCAAAATATATGAATATAAATTGTTGAAAGTTTGAATCTCAAATAAGGTTGGAAACAAGAGAGATATTTCCAAGTTGATCACATTAATTTTAGATTTGCTTCTGTGGAAAGACAGATTGGCAAAGTCTGCTATTTTTTAGATTGGCTTGTATTTCCATGGGCAAAATATTTATGCCAAAGGAAAGAAAAGATTTGTTTCTTCACTTTCGTTTGAAATGTTTGAAGTTAGAACTATAACGAAACAAAAAAATAAGACATATTTGTTTGTAGGCTTATAAACTTAGCCTAGAATTTAATTTTTTTTAAATTTATGTTCAGTATATATATTTCTTTATTTCCCTTTTTAGCACCGTGTATTACTAGCCGTTCGATTTGTACGCTGAAGTACTAATAATTACTCATATGTAAGGGATTATAAAGGTTGAATTTATAGGAAGTATGCCCGCATTTGCTTGGAAGAAGAGTGTAAAATTATTTAGATAAAATCAAGTACACCCAACCAGGATTTGAACCCTGATCTCCCCGTCATCGGCAGTCTAGTCTACTGCGAAAGTGATGCCTTAGACCATGCGGCCACTGAAGTGGGTATTATTATATTAACTATTCATATAATTATATGTATACTCTTATCATTGGCCACGCAAGATTAATCATAAAAATTGTCTTTGTCAATTACGAGGCGTTAGGTACTCGAATCCCATCTGGGTGTATTGAGGATTTTTTTCCCTAAATGGTTTCCCTCCACTCGAATACGAGTACATTTCTAGAAAATATTTGCTTTTATTTGCATGGGGTTAGTACATTTTTAAAAGTTTTTTTAAATATTTCAGAAACCAAGAATCAATTGCTAGTTGTTACTATATTTATATAAATTCTAACCAGGATCCACATGAACAGGTTTAACCAATTAAATATTCTCTAGATTTAAATATGACACATGGAAACGGGAATTGAACCTCGCATTGTCCCGTAAGGCAAAGCCTGTGATGGATGTTCGGAAATCGTCATCTACAGATGTGAGATCAATTAAGATCACAAGCTATCAGATAACGCAGCCAACTTCAGCTTGGAAGAACTTTGTCCTGCCAATTGTTTGGTTACAATGTTGTATGAACTCGCATATCATGAGGGATTAAATTGTAAAGCTATTATGTTTGTCAATTATGGTTATAGCCCCATCTATATATCTATATCAATTTAGAGAATATGACACAAAATGTCCGGGAAAATTATATTTTCAGCTGTTTCTTTGATTAGAGTATTTTAGTTTGATTTTTATAGCATGGGTCATATTGTTTACACTATTTTAAACCATTATGAATGGTAAATTTTGTCTTCTTTTTTCGTAAATATAGACATATTTCAAGAAACGTTTAAAACTCCACGTTGCTTTCAGGAATTAGCCTGTTAAAAGTTTATTAACTTTTTTAAATTATTGGGGTTATAATATAGTCAATAAGCCATGATTTTCCAAATTTATTTTATATTCCTCTACGTTTCAGTGTTATGCATATCTGGAATATACTTATTTTAATCATAAAAATTTAGTACAGATGAGGAATGTAGAACTTAGAGAGCGATTACTCGCATGTGTGGAGGAGGAAAAAAAAATTATTCAGTTAAAATCAAATTTCAGTTTTCTACCACACATCAAAGTAGTTGTTTTTATTAGTTCTGGAAATAGTACTACCCCCTCATTTAAACAAACCCTACAGTGTTTCCCAAAGGTCCAGTAAAGTTGTAAACATTTTCACCCCTTAATATTTATTTATAGGGTTAGTTTTACCTGCCTGCAAGGTTTCACTTTTCTAGAACACTTGGAAGTGGTTGATTACTATTAGTTTTTGAAATTTTAACCCCCTCCCTTCCAACTTCTTTGATCTAATCCACTCTTAGAGATTTCAGATTTCAAGATTTATTTGGTTACCTGGCGTTGTTTCTCAACCTGTTTCCCCTATTTACTTTTCTACCACACATAAAAGGTTTTCTTCCTCATTGTAGACCTCCAAATTCCCGGAACCTCATTTAGAAATATCCCAAATTAAATGTTTATATTTATATTATGGTTATCACACTAACTTTCTAATAAGCAAAATGTCAAGTTTCCACAACCAGGGGATGGTGAAATACAGTGGTGAGGGAGTCAGTGCGTCCCAAACCTTACTACCCCTATCCACCCTATTAGGGGATGAAATATAAAAATGCCTTGAAACTTTCTCACTAAATTCTAGAAATAATCCTTAATTTTAAATTTCAAGTATCTGCTGGTTCAAAATATAGATTAATACATTTTTAAAAGTTTCAACCCCCCTTTTTAATCCGTTTGATGTCAAATTTCTCAAAGCCCTCCTTATTTCTTGGCTAGGACCAAAAAGAAACCTGCACTCAACATTTCAAGTTTTCAGGCGCAGATATTGGGTAGATACGGTAAATGAGTCTTACTATTAATTCAGAATACAAACCTCTGCAATAATTACTCTAATGGGGTAGGGATGAGAGAGGAAGCCACTTAGATGTTATATAACCACATTTGCTTAGAAGGAGATTGGGAAACTATTTTGGAAAAAACCAACCTTAGTAGAGCAAACTATGATTCTAACCTAGATCTTCCCATCATCAGCAGGCCAGTCTAACATGGAAGTGATGCCGTAAACCTTTGAGCCGTTTAAGCGAGTAGCAACTTAGTCAAGGAAATAGTTAAGCAGACTGGCCTCTTGGTCTAGGTGTCAGCATTCCTTGCTACTAATATCGAGGTCCAGGGTTTGATTCCCGGTGGTACCTACCTTAAGTAATTTTCCAAAAGAGAATGTTTTCCTATGGTTATCATGGTCAGACTAATCAGGCTTAAGATAGGTCTAAGACTTCTACTGGCACCACGTGATGATCATCAATATCATCACAGTAACTCATCAGACCGAAGTAACATAGTGCCCAACCTCAGAAGATGGTTACATATCTCCCACGCTCAGTAGAAGACCAGGAATGCTTAGACAACAAGAAAAACAGTGAAGAAAATAAATTAATACATTTACACGTCCAAAAGACTATTATAGTCACGATCAAAATCTACTCATTTCAGAATACTGCTGTTTAGTTTCAATGCCCAGGACTTTGAATTTTTAAGGATTTTAGTGCTAGAAACATGGCATAGAAAATTGTGATATCAAAAGGCATTCTCGATCATTTCGATATCAGTAAGAATCGAGGTTATTGATGACCTTAATTTAACATCTTTAGTTATAATATGTATAAATTTGAATGCCTATTTCAAAACATTTCTCAATTAAATAGTACTGAGTCGTTAACTCTTTCTATGAACATTTACATTTTTCTATAGTTTTAAATCTTCTGATTAATCTACCCATCATATGACTTGTCATATTCTGCTACTCCCCATTTCGTACTCCTCCATGTCTGGTCCTAGCGTTAGTTAAGCAATGTCACACACATCTATTGAGGACAACACTTAAAGAAGTCAGGCGACGAATAGCAATAAAAAACCCACCACCAATTCATAATAATAACAGTAATTTACTTACTGAGTCCATTCTATCCAGAAGAAAGGTGTGGCTTGGATAAACAACCTTCTGAAAAAAAAAAGTTTCTTCTTGTGACGACTCTTATTGAAATATTTTTATTTGTTTAGGTTTGTCGCCTTGCATTGTGGGATGAAGAGGCGCCTGTATGGCGCTCAGATCTTCCCACAAGTGTGTTAATTTGTTAGGTTAAGATGCCTTATCTCTAATTGAAATAATAAAACGTTTATAAGGATTCAGTGTAGGCTGATTACTTTTCAACTATAAACTCTACTAAAAACATGTATTTATTCAATTCACTCTAACCTTTAGTCATTTCTTAGCATATATATAATTTATGGAAAAAAAGTTTAATTTACATTATAAATAAAACTAAACAATTGAGGTTAAAGAAAATGTACAGTACATAAGACCTTTTCGACTAACTAAGAAGTATTCTTTTTTGTGTAAATACATTTGACATGATTTTAACTTTAATGTAAACATCATTTTTATTACTATTAATATTAATATTATTAAAATAGCCCTTGCGTGATTAAAAGATTTATTAAATACCATTTGTGCACATGTACCCACTACACACAAATACAGATATTGACGATGATAAAGGATAACATTATATAACGTAAAGTCCTTGAAATTATGACAGCTCAAGGCCTCCGTTACACGAGCTGGGCCAATTATCTTTACAAATATGATATATCTTATTTACTTTTACTAAATTATAAAAATATCGTGGTCGTTATTTCCAAAAGCTGTTAGTATAAAAAATTAATACTTTTCGTAGTTTTATGTTTCATGAAGAAACGGAAATGGCATTCATGTTGACTTCATGACAACTGTGAAAATACTATACTATATATATATTTATATTTATATATATACTATATATATATTTATATATATAAGTACAGTATATATATAAACTATAAATACAGTATATATATATATATATTGTATTTTTTATTCACCGTGTTCATGTTCAGGTTATACGAATGTATTTTATTAAATTATATTTCATTTTTAGGTTGGGGCTGAGTTGCCGATAAGCAGTATTAGAGCCGTAGAAGATAATTCAATTCAAATTTTGAGAAATTGTTCTTTTAAATATCAAGTCATATATTTTATCGTATCTTATAGTCTCAAAAATCCTTAGTGATTTTAGGGTTCAAGGAACCAATCCCGAGTGATAATAATATTATAATATAATAATAGCTAGCAAAAATATATGTTAAATACTAAATGTGAATATTTACAGTACAGATTTCATAGGATGTCTGAAAGCTAGTAAAGTTACTAAATATACGTTCACATATTCGTGCTTCAGATGATCTCAACCAATGTTGTCCCTTATGATAGATGCTATCTTTTTATATATTTATTTGAGGTATTTAACTTGCACTTTCTTACCAAATGATTATATCAGCAAACGAGAATTTCTATGAGCGAGAGAAAAGGGGTCTTCCAATTTTGCTGGGAAAGGTATTTCACATACTTTCCAGAGCTCGTTTACACGCCACAATCGACATGGGACCGACGGCCTCACATTTCCTCCGAAGGAAGTTGTGTTATGGATTTTTATCGGTAAGGAAAAATCCATCTGGGTTTGAACCCATGAATATCGGATCTTGTGACGAACATTTTCTTTACCTCAATTTCAACGAGATAGATGATAGAGGATATCAATATCTATCAAAATTACTAATAAAATACCAAACTTTAGCAATGTTTTCCACATATCTTGCTCTGAAAATTATACTCAAGGTAAAGTTAAGCTAGATTGATTTGACATATTAACTAAGCTGATGCTAGAACACAATTAAGTAAGGTTAGTACCCGAATAAATGTGAACATGTAGGCCTACTATATATCAAGAATATGTAATCTGTCGTCCTGTGTGTCGGTGTATCGCCTTACCTCCTAGTAGTAGTGACACAGACAAAGGTGTACTGGCCGGGATAGCAGGGATACTGGATTATAGGAACAGTTCTCAGGGTAATACTGAGCAATGGTTGTACTTATGGTATACTGGCTGGCCAGACAGTCTCTATAGTATGGATACTGGTTTGTAGGAACAGTTCTCAGGGTAATACTGAGCAATGGTTGTACTTGTGGTATACTGGCTGGCCAGACAGTCTCTATAGTATGGATACTGGTTTGTAGGAACAGTTCTCAGGGTAATACTGAGCAATGGTTGTACTTGTGGTATGTTGGCCAGCAAGACAGTCTCTATAGTAGTGATACTGGTTTGTAGGAACAGTGCTCAGGGTAATACTGAGCAATGGTTGTACTTGTGGTATACTGGCTGGCAAGACAGTCTCTATAGTAGTGATACTGGTTTGTAGGAACAGTGCTCAGGGTAAGACTGAGCAATGGTTGTACTTGTGGTATGTTGGCTGGCAAGACAGTCTCTATAGTAGTGATACTGGTTTGTAGGAACAGTGATCAGGGTAAGACTGAGCAATGGTTGTACTTGTGGTATGTTGGCTGGCAAGACAGTCTCTATAGTAGTGATACTGGTTTGTAGGAACAGTTCTCAGGGTAATACTGAGCAATGGTTGTACTTGTGGTATACTGGCTGGCCAGACAGTCTCTATAGTAGTGATACTGGTTTGTAGGAACAGTGCTCAGGGTAATACTGAGCAATGGTTGTACTTGTGGTATACTGGCTGGCAAGACAGTCTCTATAGTAGTGATACTGGTTTGTAGGAACAGTGCTCAGGGTAATACTGAGCAATGGTTGTACTTGTGGTATGTTGGCTGGTAAGACAGTCTCTATAGTAGTGATACTGGATTGTAGGAACAGTGATCAAGGTAATACTGATCAATGGTTGTACTTGTGGTATAGAGACCAGCAAGACAGTCTCTATAGTAGTGATACTGGTTTGTAGGAACAGTGCTCAGGTAATACTGACATGGTTGTACTTGTGGTATGTTGCTGGCAAGACAGTCTCTAAGTATGGATACTGGTTGTAGGAACAGTGCTCAGGTAAACTGAGCATGGTGTACTTGTGGTATGTTGGCTGGCAAGACAGTCTCTATAGTAGTGATACTGGTTTGTAGGAACAGTGCTCAGGGTAATACTGAGCAATGGTTGTACTTGTGGTATGTTGGCTGGCAAGACAGTCTCTATAGTATGGATACTGGTTTGTAGGAACAGTGATCAGGGTAATACTGAGCAATGGTTGTACTTGTGGTATACTGCCCAGTCTCTATAGTAGTGATACTGGTTTGTAGGAACAGTGCTCAGGGTAATACTGAGCAATGGTTGTACTTGTGGTATACTGGCTGGCAAGACAGTCTCTATAGTAGTGATACTGGTTTGTAGGAACAGTGCTCAGGGTAATACTGAGCAATGGTTGTACTTGTGGTATACTGGCTGGCAAGACAGTCTCTATAGTAGTGATACTGGTTTGTAGGAACAGTGCTCAGGGTAATACTGAGCAATGGTTGTACTTGTGGTATACTGGCTGGCAAGACAGTCTCTATAGTAGTGATACTGGTTTGTAGGAACAGTGCTCAGGGTAATACTGAGCAATGGTTGTACTTGTGGTATGTTGGCTGGTAAGACAGTCTCTATAGTAGTGATACTGGATTGTAGGAACAGTGATCAAGGTAATACTGATCAATGGTTGTACTTGTGGTATAGAGACCAGCAAGACAGTCTCTATAGTAGTGATACGGGTTTTTAGGAACAGTGATCAAGGTAATACTGAGCAATGATTGGTGATTGGCCCATCAGTCGACAAACTGGCGAGAATATGGACTATTGGAACGTGGAATGTGATAGGAGTGTGTTGCAAAGAGAATGAATTGTAAAAAGAAATGATTGGAAGAAAAACTAATATTCTATTTATATGTAAAACCAAGAGGAAAGAGAAAGATGATTTGATGGCGAGTGATGCTATCTTGGCACTGTGTTCAGGTGTGGATGGATGGGTAAGAGGAAGTCAGGGAATAGGTTTAATCCTAAGACCAACAACTAAACTGTTTGTGAGAAGATATAAGTTGGTGTCATATAGAACTCTATGGGTACGTAAGAAAATAGATATTCGTAGAATTATTTTTGATGCTGGTTATGATCCAGTGGTAGATGAGGACGAGAATGGGAGAGCAGAATTTTAGAATAAGCTCAATTAATTATAAAATGCATGTGTACTGGGGAAAATAATTATTTTCTAGGAGATATGAATGGATGGGTGGGTACCCAAAGAGAGAATTCAGAGATAGTATTAGGAATGTATGATGATGAGAGGGTGAACGATAATGGTAAGTAATTAGTGCGTCTGTATTTAGAAAAAGGTTTATTTGTGTAGAACACATGGTTTAAGCATAAATATATTCACTTGTATACATGGCAAAAGGGGGATTCGAGAATGATGATTGATTTTGTGGTGGTTTCATGAGAGACTGATAAGTTTATTAAAGAATACTAGGACTGGTCGTGGAGCTGAATGTGAAACGGATCACTTTCTAGTGATTTCAGAAGTTGGATTAGGTAGGAATTTTTTGAGGAAGCGTCGCAAGAGTATTATGAAAGTAAGAGTGAAAGTGGAAAAGTTGCAGGATAAAAGTGTTAAATCGAAATTTGAAAGATTGCTAGGCGAAAAATTAACTTTACAAGAGCATGAATGGAATGTAGAAATAAATGTTGATTGCTATTGAAAAATCTTAGAACAGAATAAAAGGGGCTGTAGTTGAGTGTGCGAAAATTGTTTGTGTGTCTGTGGGGGGTGGGAGACTTAAAAATAGACGCATAGTGGAAATGACTGGTGAAAGAAGCTGTGGGAGAAAGGAAAGAAGCATACAAACGAATGATTGCTGTCGAGAGTGAAACAGAACAGAAGAGGTTGTGGGAAATATACAAAAAAGAAAAATATTAACGCAAAGAAAATAAATAAAGGGCTGCTGAAGAAGTGTGGTTTGAAAGGGAATCTAATAGGTCAATATGAGAGAATTGTTTTAAGTTGGTTTGGACATATTGAAAGGATGAGTATGGATCGATTAACGAAACAAATATATGAAGATAAAGTTTATGGATCAAAAGGAAGGGGTAGGCCATGTAAGACGTGGCTAAATGTTGAAGATAAATATGTAAAAAAAAAGAAACATTAAGAGTTTTAAGAATTAAAGAGCCTGTATGACTCTGTGCATGGTTGTTGTTGAAGAGAAGAGAGTATGCAAGGATAGGGAAGTGTGGAGAAAGTTAGTGATGATGAATTAAGTACGAAGATTTTTTTAGCTATATTCACAGATTCTTGCCTGCCCCATAGGGGAATGGCGTGATTAGGTATGTACATATATATCTAATCTGGTTGCTGATGACGGGAAAATTAGGGCTCGAATCTCGATTTGGTATATTAAGGGTGTGTTTTCCCTGAAAGGTTATCCACGCTCTCTTCATTCAAATGTAGGTGCATTACATTTATAATGTACCTCCCTCATTCATACCTTAACATCATAAGGAAATGCATAGACACCAGCCGTGGGCAAATTACAACTCACGTGCCTCGTGATCTAAGTTCATATTGTAAGAAATACTTTAGGTAATTCATTTTTTGCAAGATAATTTGAAGTGGTACGAGTTAAATGAGACAGAAACAAGTTAAGGTTTTACAAATTACTATACTATTTCATAGAATATAAACTGATCAGACAATTATTTAACATAACCAAGTGAAACTTAAGAATTCGGCCATGATGCTTAATTATTCCTTGTCAGTTATTATTAAGTTTTATACATATAAAATGTTGGTTAATTTCACATGATATAAGACTTAGTCTTATCTAAATATATCAATAATGTATAGGCATATAGACGCCTATATATATATGCTTTGTTAATTCTTTCAGATGATATATGACCTATATATACGTATGTATACATATATATTTATATTATATAAATAAAAGTGTTAGTATTATTTCACACCGTCTATTTTTTTCTTAGTACCGGGCTTATTCGACCATGATTGCTAAGGTTTTTTAAATTCAGATATATATGTATGTATATAACACACACATATATATCACATATATATGTGTGAGTGTGTATGCTATCTGAAATTAATTTTAGAAGTGATCATCAATTTAAAAATGTTTTCAGTGCTTTTAACATCAGCACTTATAAAACTGAAATATGAATATATATTCGAAGTTTCTGTGTTTAGTCGGAAAACATTCCCATCCAATATCTCCATGTTGGTCACGGTAGACATGCTCCTAATCAGTACCCCTTCATGTAACTCTATACTTAACTTAGTTACGATTACTATGCAAAGCAAGCAGTAGTAGAGCGACTGCCTCTACAGACCCAACATCCGTGATCAGGCCTCGGGTATCAATTCTTTAAAACATGCGCTACTAACAATACGTTCACTGTTGTGTGAAACCTCAACAAAACTTCCCAAATCTGCAGCCGAGAGTTTGATCACTTACAGATGTCTCAAGGGTAACTTCGTCCACCACACAGTAACAAAATAAAACTAATTATTTAGGTTGAGTGTCCCAATTTACAATAGGGATGGTTATATAACTTCTGATGTCTGAGAGTTGTTAGCATCTCTGATTACTGAACTAAGACTCCCGGATTTGATTTACGATATGGTCGAGATATTTATCGTTTGTAAAATGTAGATTTACACTTTCATTTTGAAGAATTAACTGCCCAGAAATTAGTGTTATGTCTGTTCTAGAGCTAAGCTTTTATTAACTTTGTTTTATGTTATAATTAGTCAATTCAAAAAACTTAAGTCAAATAACTGAATTAAAAAAAATTATATTAGAATATATTTTATATGAATATGTCTTTGAATCTCTTAAAACCAGTTCTTTTTAATGAACCACGTTTTAATAACATTCCCTAATTGGGTGAGAACTATAAAGGTAGAATTTAAAGAAATGTACTCACATTTACTAGTAGAAAGCGTAGGTTATTTTTATCTTAGAAAACATTCTTTAGCTCACCCATCTGGGATTCAAACATTGACCTCTTCACCATCGGAAAACCAGGCTAACCAATTTGGACGTTCAGCTCACATGTTTACCGATGCAGTTATAATGGATATTAAAATTTCCAGGACACAACAAATTTTATATTTGAGATGTTAAGTATTATTTTTTCATTTAGAACTTAATATTTATTTCTAGATGCTACTTGATAGAATCTTAGAATAACAAATAATTTTGAAATTTTGAAAAAATCTCTTAAACAGACGTCCCACCCCTAATCAACCCCTAAAGTTAAAGTTGGTCAATGTTTTAATGAAAGTATAGGTTAGCTATTTCGATTTCTAGCAACACTAGAATTAATGTAAACTAAATCAGAATCTACACCAATGGGGTAGAGCTAGCCAATATAAAGTTTTCTAGTACTACGATTTGGGTTTCTTAAGTACATTTAAAATTCTAAAAAACGTATATTATACCCATTTCTACAAACTAAATTTTAAAACTTTTTTTTTTGCTGTTAAATGCATCATATTCTCTTACCTCCCCGATATTTTTCAATCCAACCAAATAAATATTTAAACCAATAAAAAAAATTATATATAATAATAAAATGTAAAAATAAATAAATCTCGAGTTAATACTATAGTTTTTATATTTTATTTTATCACCGCGTCTTTTTACCCGTTTGAGTTATTTGACTGAGTACTAATTACAATAATGTGTTTGGGATTAGGAAGGCTTTATTTAAAGGAAATGCACCTGCATTTGCGTGGAAAGAGAGTGGATAACCATTTAGGAAAATAACCATTAGTGCACCCGAACGGGATTGAACCCCGATCTCCTCGTCTTCGGCAGTCTAGTCTAACACAGAGTAGCGAGTTTGATCACGCTGTCACCGAAGCGGGTAGGGTAAATGTATGGTTGAAAAACAGTTTAATTAAATAACTCATTACTTTGAAGGTTAGAAAAATAAACCATTGTAAATCTTAATAATATTTGCACATAAAGTTATAGGATATGTACCTGTGAAATAATATAAAAATAGGATAAATGTTTCAAAGTAGACAAGTATATTTGTATTTTATTCTTAATATAAAAAGCACAATTCAGGAAATGATTGACAGATTAATATAAATAAAAAACTGTTAGAACAAGTGAAGAATTATGTGTATCAGGGCAGAATGTTATGTGAAAATGGAAGGGTGTATCGTGAAATCGACAGAGAAACGGGTGAATGCCTCTCGGAGAGTAATTATATGTATGTGGACTATTGCAAATAATTAAATAATATTAGAAGAAACAAATATGGTTGTATACTAAAGTTTGTTGGCGCCAATATGGATATAGATGTGAAGTGTGGGTTTTTCAGGAGAAATACAAGCGATGAATGCGGTTGGTATGAGATAAATGATAAATGTATGAAAAAGTGAGACATGAAGAGTTTTGAGAATAAAAGACCAAGTATGACTCAATTTATGGCCGGTGTTGAAACGAAGGGACTATGCAAAGTTAGGGAAGTGTCGAGAAAATAAATGAAGATGGATTAATTACCTACAGAGATTGTTTTTTGCTTGCCTAACCCGTACAAAAACGGCATGTATGTATGTATGTATGTATGTATGTATGTATGTATGTATGTATGTACGTATGTATGTATGTATGTATGTATGTATGTATGTAGTATGTATGTATGTATGTATGTATGTATGTATGTATGTATGTATGTATGTATGTATGTATGTATGTATGTATGTATGTATGTATGTATGTATGTATGTATGTATGTATGTATGTATGTATGTATGTATGTATGTATGTATGTATGTATGTATGTATGTTTTTTGTTTTTTTTGGTGAGGGATCACACCTCGCCCGGGATTGTAGAGCAGAGAAATTGGAGTGCCTTTTATGTGAAGGGGAAGGTGCCAGGGGCCATCGCACAGGTAGCTACACCTGTCCGGCATACCAGGAAGCTCTCAAAGAGGCGATCAAAAGGAGATGAGGTTTCTTCAGCTGAACCTAAACCACTGTGAGGCTGCTCAAGACCTCTTCTGGCAATCCACGCAAGAGGAGAACATCGACGTTGGCATTATCTGCGAGCAATACCATGATATCGAGAACAAATCCTGGATCCCAGACAGCACAGGCAAGGCAGCTCTCTGGGTCTGTAGGAATCTTTTTGTGCAAGAGATTCAAACTACGAAGCGGAAAGTATTTGTGTGGGTCAAGGTGAAAGGCACGTACATCTGTAGTGTCTACGCCCAACCAAACGCCACCCTCGAAGAATTCCAACTCATGCTGGATGAAATCGTGGAGGAAATGAGAGGAAAAAGTCCGATCATAATAGCAGGTGATTTCAACGTTTGGGCCACAGACTAGGGAAGCAGAATAACCAACAGACGGGGTGAGCGCCTCCTGGATACGTTTTCTCTGTTGGACGTCGTATCCATGAATTCTGGTGATACTCCCACATTTTAGAGAAACGGTAACACAGCTTTCATCGATGTGACGTTTGTGAGTGAAATCCTAACACCCTGCATGGTTGAGTGGAAGGTCAGTGATCGCTACACGCATAGTGACCATCAGGCGATCATTTTTGAGATGGAGACTTCCAGTAGACTGAGGAACGCGAGAAGTGCGAGATCACGGGGCTGGAATGCGTACTCCTTCGACCGAAAGTCATTCATTGTCATGATTGAGAACTGTGTTGTTGACCCAAATGACACGGCAGACCACAAAGCCGAACAACTGTCGAAGTTCCTCACAGACGCCTGTGATGCGTCCATGACAAGGTGCACCTTCAGCAACAGCCAGCGCAAACCAGCGTATTGGTGGAATGAGGAAATCGCGGAGCTGCGTGACAGATGCCTTCGCGCCAGGAGAGAAGCACAACGAGCAAGAGGTCGCCCGACTTATACGGCAGCCGGGGAACGCTTTACCGAGGCTAGGAGAGACTTTGGCAAAGCCATCAAGAAGAGCAAGAAAGATGGTTGGAAAGGACTGTGCAGTGAGGTGGATCAAGATCCTTGGGGTAGACCCTACAGGACGGTCATGGCTAAGTTGAAGAGTTAGGGCTCAGCTTCACCTTCATGCCCGGAGTTCCTGGAAAAAATTGTGAGAACTCTCTTCCCACAACAGCAGGACTCCCTACCAATGGCCAACAGTTTTGGTGAATTGGGGCAGATACCACTTATCCCGAGGGAAGAACTGTTGAAAGCCGTTCAAAAAATTGGAGACACCAAAGCCCCAGGACCAGACGGAATTCCGAACGTGGCCCTCAAAACAGCAGTCAGAGCGAGGCCTGAGCTATTTCTCCAGGTCTACAACACCTGCCTTGAAGAGGGAAAATTCCCGGATCGTTGGAAGAGGCAGCATCTGGTCCTCTTACCAAAGGGAACTAAGCCACCAGAGCAGCTCTCATCCTATCGACCAATCTGCCTCTTGGACACAACTGGCAAGCTGCTCGAGAGGATAATTGCGGGCAGAATGGAGATTTACAGTGAAGGACCTCAAGGCCTCTCGGACAACCAATATGGAAGAAGCTGGACTAGGGGCACGAAGAAGTACTGCGCTATGTATGTATGTATGTATGTATGTATGTATGTATGTATGTATGTATGTATGTATGTATGTATGTATGTATGTATGTATGTATGTATGTAGTATGTATGTATGTATGTTGTATTATGTATGTATGTATGTATGTATGTATGTATGTATGTATGTATGCATGTATGTATGTATGTATGTATATATGTACGTATGTATGTATGTATGTATGTGTGTAAGTATGAATGTATGTATGTATGTATGTATGTATGTATGTATGTATTAGTATGTATGTATGTATGTAGTATGTATGTATTGTATGTATATATGTATATTATGTATGTATATATGTATGTATGTTTGTTTGTATGTATGTGCGTATGTATGTATGTATGTATGTATATGTATGTATGTATGTATGTATATATTGATGTATGATGTATGTATGTATGTATGTATGTATGTATGTATGTATGTATGTATGTATGTATGTATGTATGTATGTATGTATGTTGTGTATGTATGTATGTATGTATGTATGTATGTATGTATGTATGTATGTATGTATGATGTATGTATGTATGTATGTATGTATGTATGTATGACCAAAAGATCATTTCCATCATGACTCATGTGCATATTACTTTCTCTCTATCTTACAGGTAGAGAAAGTATGGTGATCGTCAAAAAAATCGAAGTCGAGATTTTGATGAATTTTGACGTTTCATGACTTCCTGAATCCGAAAAAGTGGTTTTTGAATTTCCGTCTGTCTGTCTGTCTCTCTGTCTGTCTGTCTGTCTGTCTGTACCTCCAACTAGAGCCTAAACTATTTTACCGATTGAGCTGAAACTTGATATCTAGGGTTTTCATAGGGTTGCCCCGAAGGGTTTCTGGAATTGGACATCTACCCCTAAAATTAAGGGTAGTTTACTGAAGGGAAAAAAGAGAAAAAGTCGATTTTCTCAAAATCGGCTCTAACGATTTTGATTAAATTTCATTTATGAACATTAATAAATATTCCAAACAAAATGGCTACTCTCAATATTTCGGCAAAATGACTTTAAGGGCTCCGGTCTGATGCGTCAATTAACATTTTTTATAATAGCTCCGAAACTATCTGAGATATGAAATTACTTAGCATTACAAATATGTATATATATTTATAATACAAATATTTTATTCTAAACATATTTTTATAAAATCAATAGTTTTTAATCTATACGCAATTATATATATATTTTTAACTTTATGGACATTAAAGCTTAAGTATTGCGATCGTAAAAAAAACTAACCTGAAATGTTGATGGATTTCGACGTCTCATGACCCACGAACCCTAAAAAATAGTCTTTGCAATGCCGTCTGTCTGTGTGTCTATCTAAACTTAAAATTAAGGGTAGTTTACTGAAGGGCAAAAAGAGAAAATATCGATTTTCTCAATATCGGCTCTAACGATTTTGATTAAATTTCATTTATGAACATTAATAAATATTCCAAACAAAATGGCTACCCTCAATATTTCGGCAAAATGACTTTAAGGGCTCCGGTCTGATGCGTCAATTAACATTTTTTTAAATAGCTCCGAAACTATTTGAGATATGAAATTACTTAGCATTACAAATATGTATATATATTTATAATACAGATATTTATCCGAAACATATTTTAATAAAATCAATACCTTTCAATCTATACGCAATTATATGAATTTTTTAACTTTTTGGACATTAAAGTTTAAGTTTTGCGACCGTAAAAAAAAACTAACCTGAAATGTTGATGGATGTCGACGTCTCATGACCCCCCGAACCCTAAAAAACAGTCTTTGCAATGCCGTCTGTCTGTGTATCTATAAAAACTTAAAATTAAGGGTAGTTTACTGAAGGGCGAAAAGAGAAAAAATTGGTTTTCTCAAAATCTGCTCAAACGATTTTGATTAAAATTCGTATCTAGGCGTTGATTAAGATTATAAATAAACTGGCTATTTTCATTTTCCTATGAAAATGATTTTTAGGGTACATTACAGAAGCGTTAATTTCCGTATCTCCACAACTATTGGAGAAACTAAACAACTTATCATTGCAAAATTGTAGGACTATTAGAAATAAAAAACTTTTATTTGACATATATTTTTATAAAAGCAGCAGTTTCTGAGATATTTGCAAATATATTAATACAATTTTGTGAGCTTTAGTTGTAAACATATACTACTTAAGTCTTAACGCAATAATTCTCCAATGCCATAGAGTAATTAAATATAAGTATCTAAAAAAGTATGTTATTTTCCCTTAAATCTCTTAGGAGAAATGTTTGCATAACAATGATCTATCTCCATTTTAGACTCAATAGTTAATATTTACATTTTTTATTGGTCAAAATGTATAAATGAATAATTAAATATCAATGCGATGACTTGAAGATCTGCAACACCTTATAAAATGTTAAAATTTTAACCAGAAATTAAAATTTTAATACGAAGTGTTGACTCTTGTGGAAGACATTAAACTGTTTGAAATGTTCTTAGGTGGACAAAGATGCGCCTCTTTTCTCATTGATTATATATCATTGTATATTATTTTATGCGTGTTCTTATGTGGAGTGGTGATGATACAATGTACATTATTCCGTTCAGAAATCTTACGAGTTTATAGAAAGAGAGAGAAAGTCTGTGCGGTGTGCCGTACCATTTATTTTTTCATCATTGTGGCTTAGTAACTTTTCAGGCTATACGCTTATGTAATAATAATACTGGGGTGTTATGGATTAGAAGAGTTTAATTTTGAAGCAGTGAATCCGTATCTGTGTGGAAGAAGATTGTAAAACCATTTAGGGAAAAAACATTCTCAATACACTCGACCAGGATTTGAACCCCAAAATACCTCTCATTGGCAGTAAAGTCTAATGCACGAGTGACGCCTTAGACCTTGCGGCCACTGAAGCAGGTTACAGTAAGTTCTTCGAGCGTTTAGTTTGTTTACCTCTATATTTGTATTTTCTAAAAGCTTATTTCCATCAAAATTCTACGATAGTAAATTTTTCTTTGTTTTTTAAAAAATATACTAATTATTTCAGAAACATCATGCTGGCTCTTGAATGTGTTACAAATATGCCAATATATATATATTTTTTTCCTTTTTCCTTACCGTGAGTGTATTTAACTTACATTTCAGCTTTATTCGTAACTTCTCAGTGCAGTGACATTCATTGCTCTCGAGAACATGCTACAGGCCAGCTATTACTCTCCCCCCGCCCTCTGTAGTTTGCTGTTCCAAACTGCCATTCAGTGTTCAAGACACATTCTCTAGTCTCATTTCGGTACCCAGAAGTGGTGACCAGTCTTGAGAGATTACAGAAGGCACTGAGTCAGAGTCTAGAGAGGAACAATCGGGCCATGGCGTGTTCTAACTACCACTATGTCAACAGGGCTATTAGATTCTTTTTGAGGGCGCTCTGTCCACATGCAAGTGATTTGACTGATTGGGTTGTACATGACGTGTTCTAACTACCACTATGTCAACAGGGCTATTAGATTCTTTTTGAGGGCGCTCTGTCCACATGCAAGTGATATGACTGATTGGGTTGTACATGACATGTTCTAACTACCACTATGTCAACAGGGCTATTAGATTCTTTTTGAGGGCGCTCTGTCCACATGCAAGTGATTTGACTGATTGGGTTGTACATGACGTGTTCTAACTACCACTATGTCAACAGGGCTATTAGATTCTTTTTGAGGGCGCTCTGTCCACATGCAAGTGATTTGACTGATTGGATTGTACATGACGTGTTCTAACTACCACTATGTCAACAGGGCTATTAGATTCTTTTTGAGGGCACTCTGTCCACATGCAAGTGATTTGACTGATTGGGTTGTCCAGTTATTTAGGTACGTATCTTCCATCTCCACAGAAATTATACATCGCAGTTTTAATGCTCCCAAAACAACTGATTCTTATAGTTAAAAGCCTGCTTCAGTGGCCACATGGTCTAAGGAAGGGGTCGGCAACCTTTTTGATATCGTGGGCCGTATGGGGCTACAAACTAAATAAATTGCCTGGCCAGTTTGAATAATAAATTCAACTTTCTATTTCACAGATAAACTTCGTAATTAGTTATTAATCTATTTTTGTGAACATAATTGTTTGTTTTCTAAATATTCTGGGGCCCCAGGGCCATTGGTTATCAATATCTGTTTTAAGGCGTCACTCTCACAAAAGAGTGAGCCTCTTATGATGGGGAGATAATGTTTCGAATCCTGGTCGAATGTCCTGAGGGTGTTTGTTCCTAAACTGTGTTCCAACCTCCCTCCACGTTCAGGTTGGTACACTTCCTCTAAATTCAACCCTACTCACCTCTTAAAACATCATTGTAATAATCAGTATACATGCATATAGCCCAAACAGTTTGTAAGATCCAATGCTAAAATAAATATTTAGTGGATTTATCACTTGACGTTTAACATGTTTATTTTTCACCGCGTCTTACTACATGTCTGGGCTGGATAAATTGTTTTCAATAAGCTAATGCAATTGGAATAAGTAAGATATAACTTAGTGAAAGTATATAAACATTTGCTTGGGGAGAGAGTGGGTAATTATTTATGAAAACCAACCTCAATACATCCGATAGGTCATCAATCTTGCTATTGGTTTGCTGCGGCTATCCTGGGCCAGCTTTCCTGCGACAGCGATCTTGACACATATTTTGTACATCTTTGTGTATTCTTCCACCCTTAATAGTCTGCTATCTGATTCACGTAATTCAGTATTGAATTCAGTATTGAATTTCTGCCTTCCGTATCTCTAATTATAAAATTTTCGTCAAAGTATCATAATGCCCACCATGATAATTATTCTTTGCTCTATACCTCTCCAAAATTTACTTTCTTTTTTTTATTTTATTAGCACTTCTGTATTTGATATCATCTCCATCTGTGATATTTTCAACATTAATCTTCTGTTTGTTATATATATTGCCAAAATATGGACCTTAGCTCAACATACCAACCCAACACTCTTAAAACAAACCACAAATCTTAAGTTTGTGTGTAATTTGGCCCACGGTAATAACATATATTTTTAAAAAAATAAGCCACTTTTTAATCGTTCCAATTTCTATACAGGCAGATCGAAAAGTAGGGGAAATACTATTATCTTCGTGCTTCCAAGAAATGACTACTTTACATAAAATAATATAATATGTGTGTCCACATTTATGGTATGAAATTATACCGTGGACAATACTGTTTGTTGTGTGAAATTATAGTGTTTTTGTTTAGTATCTTGATGGAGAGAAAGTAAAATACTTCTTTGAGCCAAGAAAAATAATTATTATTGGTTTTGTGACTCACCCAGACCAATTTACGTAGTCCATAAATGTTTGTTCAACTTAGATGTGAAGATTATTTTCTTGGCAGTGTTGCCTATTATTTATATTTCCGGTATTTGATGTGTTGGATAATATTCTCCAATCAGGTACTTACTAATTTTGGTTCTGAAGAGCATATTTATATTTTAAGATCAACATAAACCATATTTGATATATTTTGCAATTCTGTGTTAAGTTAGTTGAAAGTTTTGGGGTGACATAAACTCTTGTATTTTAGAAATAGCATTCCTTAATATTCTAATAATATTATTTATGGTTATTATATATTTATAAAATATCAATTTCCCTTATTTTTGGATATTAAAACTTAGAGGGATTTTTTTAAAGGATTATTAGCTAAACTGTAGGCAGCACATGGCCAAAAATCAAATGCATGAGCAAAGTAATCGTACTTAGATTGTGTTGTTAAATTTATGTACGTATATATATATATATATATATATGTACAGCCTTTAATATTCTGTCAGTATGTATAGGGTCTAAGTTAACCTTCAAATATAATGTTGTGACAGCCTAAGCAAAGGTACGTCGATTTTGTATATGTGAAATGTTTGTATTACAATTTTGAACTACTAGTTTGATTAATTGTAATTTGCCTTACATTTTTTCATCCAAAGTATTTGTACTAAGTTTTACCAAAACATATCTTTGCTTATAATTTTTTTAGACAATTTTTTATTTTATAATGTGATTTCTTTAGTAGAAGCGTGACCATTTTGAAATTATTAGCTCCTTCTAGAGTTATTTAAGATGCAGTTCCCAAAAGTATTGAAACATTATTTAGAATTTTATTCTTTGTATTATAGAACTCAGAAGCATACAAAAAAAATATTTTAATGAAGCTACAGTTGTAAAACATATTTTTGGCTAATTATCTTTTAAATATCTTTAAAATGTTCCTTTTAAGCCAAATTTTTAATAACGATGCCAATGATGCTGAAATTTGCAATAAAACATTTAGTGACTTTCTGTCAAATTTATTTAATAAATATTGCACACCCCTAAAACTACGCTTCAGTGTATTTTAATGGGAGTGGGCTTTAATTTTATCAAGTCCACTGTCGACAATGGGCGTCAATAAATTAGTTCAACTGCGAATATTAAGTGTATAAACCGAACGGGTATTAAGGCAAGCTGCTGAATAAAACTGCGAGTTGGTTTTTTGAACCTCATATTAAGGTCAAAAAACGTTAGAGATTTTTGACCTTTTCAATTGGTTAATTGTTTGTACGGCCCATGTCTGATGCATTTATGAAGCACTCGATAGGTCGCAGTTACATTTTATTCGTCTATCATTATAATATAAGCCAATTTAAATAATTAATCCCAATTGGAAAATCAATGTTGGCTTTTTATTTGAAAATGTAGTTATAGGAAAAAAAAAGCTTGCTCACTGTCTTCCTAAAGCGATCCACCTATAATTTTCTCAGGTTATATAACTTACGTCTCTAATAGCCCACACAAGCCTTGAAACGTACCAATTTAATAATTAAATATTAACAATAATGATAATTATAGTAATAAAGTATTCCACATATATACTAAGTTAATGGTTAAGAGTAGTTAAAATCACATAAAATAAAGCCCACTTTTTCATCATTATCACATATTTTAACTCTTTTGTTTCAGTTGTTTCTTGTTTTATTTTCTACATAAAGAGTGTTACTATCTTGGTGTGCGCCACGTGACTACATGTCTCGTTCACTTTCTCACGATTGTCAATTGTTTGCTAGACAGCTGGTCCTTGTTTGCGACGGTCATTGATCTTCTTTTGTTTTTTATGTCTTTCACATACATAAACACACATACGTATACATATAATACCTCTGGAGGAGAGTTTAGGTATTCTTTAAAAGATAAAAGGTGTTAGAAGAAAACCAACACCATCTTTTATTTATCACAAGGACAAGAAACAGATCGGCCCATCTTGTTGTCTTTCCTTCGTTTTTGTTAAATAGATGTGCACATAAAATATTCTGACTTCCGATCATTTAAGGCCATCATTCCTTGTTTTATTATGTTTTTACCATTATGTTATGTTCCTTACGTTATGGAGTTTTACCGTTATGTTATGTTTCTTATGTTATGATGTTTTAGTTTATATTGGTGTAGCATAAGACCAGGTTTTTCAATCAAAATATTACAAGATTCTTTTTTTTTCTTAGCACCATGACTTACGAACTGCTTAGATTAAACACATATGCACTATTGAGTTAGGGAAGAGGAAGGTTGAATTGAGATGAAGTGTAACTGCATTTGCGTGGAGAGGTAACGTGAAAAACCCTCTCAGGACACCCAACAGGGTTTATAACCTCGATTTTACTGTCATTGGCATTCTAGTCCAACTCGAGAGTGACGCCTTTGACTGTGTGGCCATCAAAGCATGTAATTTTCTTCTTCTTCAAATATTAATATTTATAAGCTGTATAAATAATGTTATCTTTATCCTTTTAACTAACTACTAAATGAATTATTTCCCTAAACAACAAATAGGTGAAATATCAATAATTATACTGATACATTTTGTGAAAGAAATGCTTTAAATTTTTTAATTTTGTGTTTATTCAGATATGGTATTTTAACTATGTTTTTAAACTACATATTTTCTTAAGGAAACATGCTACATATCTTGACTAAACACTAAAAGTGTTACAAACTTTCTTGATTTATTCTAGTAAGCTTACAACAAATAAACTTATGTATATACTAAAAAATATGTTTTAACCTTGATTAAGGATGAGTAAAGTTTGGTCTCGAAAAAAAGTTGTAACTTACGAAGTACGTACTGAATATTCAACTGTGGGGAAAGAGCAAGATTGTAGTTCTATTAGAGGACACTCAGCCCTAGTACGAGGTCTAGCAAGAAAATACTTTTTAAACAATGAGACGCACTACAGACTTTAAAACAACCCATATTATTTAATAAGTGGTACGGAACTCCATATGGACTTTCTCACTCTATTGTTTAAAATTGAAGATATTTAATCAAAACTCGTAATACACGTGAAAAGAAATAATATACACTAGCAAACCAGAGAAAAAATTGCGTTATACTTACGTAAAACATTATTTGACTCCTGGTTTTAGATTTTATAATTTTATTTTTAAAGAATTAAAGTCCTCGTTTGTATATTTGGACCAAATCAAAAGATCAACAATATTGGGTCCACAAGGATCAACTCTTCGTATTAAAATTTCGACTTCAATAAAAAAAAAAATTGACATTTTATTAGATGTTGCACATCTTATGGTTAGAGCATTGTTATTAAACTCCTCATTTATAAATATAGAATCCACCTCGGTGGCGTAGTTGGCTAACGTGCTAGTCGTGTTGAGCTCGACCGCCAAGGACGGGGAGATCGAGGTTCGAATCTTGGTCGGGTGAACTGGGTGTGTTTTTTCCTAAATGGTTTTCCACTCTCCCTCACGCAAATGCGGGTTCACTTCCTCTAAATTCAACCCTCCCAATTTCTAATCCATTATAGTAATTAGTACTTAAGCGTTTAACCCGAACGGGTAGTAAGACGCGGTGCCAAATATTATTATTTTTATAAATTTAGACCAATAAAAAAAGGTAAATATTGTCTATTGAATATAAAATTATAGAGATAGATCATTGGTGTACAAACATTTCTCCTAAGAGATTAAAGGAAAAAGAACATCAATATTTGAAATACTTGTTTACGTCTTACTCAATGGCATTAGACGATTGTTACGTTAAGACTTAAGTAATATCTCTGTGCAACTAAATCTCACACAGTTTGATTAATATATTTGCCAATATCCCAGAAACTATTGGTTTTATAAAGATATATCTCAAATTCAAAGTTTTATTATTTTAAATAGTACTACAATTTTGCAATGATAAGTCATTTACTATCTCAAATGTTTGTGGGGATACGGATTTCTGTTTCTGTAAAGTACCCTAAAGGTAATTTTAATGGGAAAATGAAAGTAGCCATTTTATTTAAAAACTTAATCAACGCCTTGAGACGAATTTTAATCAAAATGGTTTGAGCCGATTTTGAAAAAATATATTTTTTTCTCTTTCGCTTTTTATTAAACTACTCTTAATTTTAGGGTTAAACAGACGCATAGACGCACAGCATTGTAAATATAATTTTTTAGGGTTTGGAATGGTAGCAAAGCTACCTTGTACGATTATAAACCTTAAACTTTAAGCTTTTTAATTAAAAAAAAATCTTGAGTTCATCTTCAATAACGTCTTACGCACATTATTATTGTAGCTTTGAGATGATTTATTTTAAAATATTATTCTGGCCTACGACACAATGGAGAAGAATTTTATCTATGTGTTCCACTAGCATTAAAACCGTTTAATAGACGTTCTACGAGAGATAATATTGCAGTCCTGAGAGTAAATTAAATGGAGAAGAATGTTGTCAAAGTGTTCTTCTAACATTAAAAAACGTTTAAACGACGATCTATATGAAATATTGCAGTTCTGAGCTTAATGTAGACAAGAATGAGCCTAGTTATAGCACATATCTCGAATCGGTAGTAATACGTGGTGTTAAAAATAGCATAGTTATAGCCTTACTTAAACAAATAATTTAATTTTTAATAAGACTGAAACAGACACTATTAAATTAATTGAGGATGGTATTATTGGATATAGAGCTGCAAAGCTGCTTTACTCATAAACATATAGTTTATTCAGGATAAATCTCTTTAAGTATACAGCGCCCTCATAGCCGAGTCACACGAGGAAACTATCGCCCGGCAACTATCGTTGGCCAACTATCACTAGTTCCAATTAGTAATCGGCAACTTGTAGGCAATTTCAATCCCCTGGAAAATTCAGCACCAATCTAACCAGAGTACATGGAGAAATTTGTCATTTGTCATTATGGATTCGGAGGATGGGGTTCTTTTTCTGTGGCTCTTCATAAGAAGGAGGTGGCAAAGGAACATCACAAGACATATGCGGATATTTTAGGGAGCGATTGGAAAAGGGTTTCTGTTATAATAGTTATGAAGACCTCCAATTAAATTAAGATAAATTTTAATGTATTTTCAGATGTCATTGACATATTTTAGTGAAATTCTTGGAAATGTGAAAGAAGAAATTCTGAAGGAATTCACTGAAATCCGAATGCCAATAGTACCATCTTATGATGAACTCCATATTGCTGGTTGTTGTTCCACCTCAGATATAAAATCATCGATGTTTAATTCAGGTATACACAACTCTAAACAACTGCACACGATTTGACAGTATTGAAGAAAACCAACACTCAACATATATTCAAATAACCAATTAGAAAAAGATAACCACCGTATCACAAACTAAATTTAATAGGTGGATTGTGAGTTGATACCACTTGGAGGACTGGCCAGTGATTGTGTTCCCTCGTGTGAACGAAACAATATCAACACAAGCAGTCGCAGGGTGGTGCGACAATCGTCCTGATGGACAACGACGCCACGAATCGCCAATATTGGGTCACTTCTGATACACTCTTGTCGGTCCGGGTAATTCAGTTGCTTCATGTAAAACCCCCAATTTACCTCCGTGCCAATCAACAGAACGATAGTTGCTGGACGATAAGTGCTTCATCTGAAACCCCCAACCTACCTCCGTGCCAATCAACAGAACGATAGTTGGATAGTTGGCAGGCAATAGCTGCTGGACGATAGTTGCCAGGCAATAGTTGCTGGACGACAGTTGCTGGACGATAGTTGCTGGACGATAGTTGCTTCATCTGAAACCCCCAACTTACCTCCGTGTCAATCAACAGGACGATAGTTGCTGGACGATAGTTGCTTCATCTGAAACTCCCAACCTACCTCCGTGCCAATCAACAGAACGATAGTTGCAAATCAATAGTTGCTGGACGATAGTTGCTTCATCTGAAACCCCCAACCTACCTCCGTGCCAATCAACAGGACTATAGTTGCCAGGCAATAGCTGCTGGACGATAGTTGCTGGACGATAGTTGCTTCCTCTGAAACCCCCAACCTACCTCCGTGCCAATCAAAAGGACTATAGTTGCCAGGCAATAGCTGCTGGACGATAGTTGCTGGATGATAGTTGCTGGACGATAGTTGCTTCATCTGAAACCCCCAACTTACCTCCGTGTCAATCAACATGACGATAGTTGCCAGGCGATAGTTGCTGGACGATAGTTGCTTCATCTGAAACAGCTCTCAAGGATATCATATAAGTGTAAATGCTGTAATGATTGTAAACACTTTAAAGTTAATACTCTGCTTAGTGGTAACATCTACTTGTTGGGCCCAGAGTGGAGGTGCTCTTTATGCTACATCTCGTTACACGCTCTTGAAATTCTACCTCTCCCAACTATTGATATCTGAGCGCTCAGTTCTCCCTCACTAAAGAATTTTTATTTTTATTTCTATCAGCTTCTTACTACCCGTTTGGGCTATACGCTTATATATTAATTATACTAGGGATTCAGAAGGCTAAATTTAGAGGAGTGTATCTGCATTTACGTAGAGGGAGAGTAGAAAACAATTGTAGAAAAACCACCCTCAGTACACCCAACCGAGACTCGAACTTTGATCTGCCCATCATCGGTAGTTTAATCCAATGCGAGTGGAGCACCTTAGACCATATGACCACCGAAGAAGTTAAAGTTCTATTTTAATATAGGGTAATGTGTGTCATAATAATTAAATAAAAATAAAAATCCATTACCATCTGGGATTTTGTGCCAGAAGTGATTCTTTCCCTTTTCAGTAAATAAGGTTTACGTTCAAGGGGAGCTTTAATATTCCCAGATTATTTTATTTTATGATGCATACATTTTTTAATTTAAAATTAAAAATATAATAAATCTAACTTTTAAATTTTGACTCTGTTGATACAATAATTCATAGGTCTATAATAACATCCTAAACTTTCGTCCAATAGCATCGCTTAAAGTGGGATTGTGGGAGACTTGAGGAAAGGACATTGTTTATGCAGTTTTCATGGCAAAACCCTTTTTCGGCCCATACATATCAAATATGTTTCAAAAAAAAGTAGAGTTTAATTTTCTTCACATGGTAATAACCATATTTTTAATATTTGTCATTACCATATTAGAATTTGATGATAAACTTTTTAAATGAAGAGAAAAAGTTGTCATTAAATTCCAGGACACCATTGACAGAAATTCAACAATTGTTGATATCACCATATGAAGAAAATTAAACAATATATTTCTACTATAGCAATATTATATTAATTTTGGCCAAAAAATATTTTGCTATAAAAATTGCAAAAAACACACTTGCTCGAGTTCCCTAGACTTCCAATATAACATTATCTCAGACGAATTCTGGTGGATTCTACACATTTATTCTCTTGTAATTTTTATTTAGATATGTTAGGTCATTAATACTCCACACATAGGTAATCTTTTATTTTTTCATACAGTAGCTATTTAGAAATAAATGATCCTTTGATTAGAAGACACATTATTAGATCAGCCACCATCTTATTTAATCATATTTATTTTTAATCTACGTTTAAATATAACAGTCTATAATGTGAGATTTTGAAATATGTATTAGGATAGTAAAGCCTAATTTTTAATTTAAAATGTTAAAAATAAAGAGAACTCGTGATATAATTGGCAAATACATTTAACATGCTATCTAACACGTTTGTTTTAAACTTCAATTCAAGAGAACCTCTTTTCTTATATTTAAAATTTCCTCGTGTAAGAATTCACGACCCATTTTCTCTTTTAATAGCTACATATCCGAGTAAAATCTTGACTTTCAAGTCTTAAGAGAAGATTTATTTACAAGCACTGCACACTCCTGTACAGAGATAAAACTGTCTGCATTAAAGTTGGATTTTACAAATTACTTCAGTTTCTAAAAACCACTAAGTGATGTTCTTGCCATTCAATGAAATACTATCAAGTCCAAGAAATTTTATTTCAATGGACTTTCCAATATTTTAAATGATTCCTTCAAAAGATAAAAACAGTTTTAAAGCGATTATATTATTTTATTAAAATTATTATTTTTGTAAACCACATATTTATAAAAAAATAATGTTTAGGAACAAGCTATGTGATTAAAGTATCATCATTTTTATACAATTATTTAGACCCAAGACACATACAAGTGGTATCTTGACAAAAGGTTTCAGTCAGATATGATTTGGTTTTCCAGCTATGAGGGTTTTGAGGCTAGAATCCCAGTCGATGGTATTGAGGGTTAATTTTCCTAAATGATGTCCAACTCTCTAAGAAAAAGCGGGTGCAGTTCTTCTTATTTCCACCTTGCTTTTCCTCTCTTTACGATAGTAAATATGAGGATATCCCTTAAGGATAGTAAGATACGGAACACCAAAATACATATTCTGAATAACATAATATAATGGCAACACTATATAATGGCTGAAGTGAAATGAAGTTTATACCAATAAAATTGACAAATTAATAATATATATATATATATATATATATATATATATATATTTATATAATATTATTTGTTCAGTTTAACTCTGGGAGTTAGTCTGATTATTTTTTCAAATGATAGTGTTACGTTGCCAGAGGGTATATCTTCGCTCAATCCTTGTGTGGTTCGTCGAAAATGTTATTTTCAATTTATTTTAGTATCATAGATGATTAAAATATTTTCCATTAATCCTGCACATACATCAATTCAGCCCCATCACATTCTACAAATAAGTTTAAACTTATATAATTGTCGATTTTCTCTGTTCATATATATTCAAATGTCAGCTTTTTTTCTCTACAATAATTACCAGAATTATAACGAGATTACACGGTGGGAAACTTTATTTAAAGATGACCTACGACATTTATCATTTAATTATCATATGCTTGATTAGGCTTTCGATTTTTCCCATATATAACTAAAGAATCTAAAATATTTCCATTTTTAAATTCTTATTAAATTCTTCAAAAGAGCCATTTGTCCTCTTGGAGATTTGTGTATACAACGAGGCAGGGGAAAATTCTTATATGTGGCCTTGTGGCCTACTTAGAGTTCACTTTTCTTAAGAAACTCATCTGACGGCTAAAATACCTACTAGGTCTATTTTACGTACCCACGCGTCAAGTTATGTGATCTGCAGCTATCACTTTCGATATATATCATCAATAGCTAATAAATAATACTGCCAATAAGGTAAATGTTTATCAATGTTGACCGAAAAAATTATGTTTCTATTTTCTATAAGAACATTCCTATGAAAATTGAACTATACCTGTTTTACTTGTCTGATCCCCAAGCTAAAAATTCGTCAATGTAAATGAGGAGATGCTCATTTCAGAACTGATGAACTTTGAGTTGGGCGATTTTTCTGTGATTGCTTCCTCAATACACTATATTTTTCACCAACTCCGTAGAAAAAATCTCGATGGATTGTTTTTCATGGTAATTATTACCCTCTATACATCCTCCCTACCTTGAACCAAATATTATATTTATAAGTGTCTGGAAATGTGTCACTCTGGATATCATTTCCCTCAAGTGGTAAAACAAAGAACAATATTAAAAATGTTGCCAACCTAATACAGAATAACTCTGCAGTCTGGGAATTTTAAACCAGTAATTTTAATGCAATGAACTTACACAACACAAAATAGTTAATTCTGTCTAAATAAATACTCTTTAGACCCTCGGGTTTCTCATTACATGTAAATAAGACATCACCGCGGCAAAACATCAAACGAGAGAAGATATAAGACATTTAGCTAATACCATTCACGTTGGGTTTTTTTCATGTACAGTACATTAAAATTAAAGTAAAGTCTTTTACGACTAGTCTTGAGGGGAGGAGGCAGGTGGGGGGAGGGGTGTGTATGAAGAACTCCGAGGGAGGAGATTTGGGAGGGGGAGACAAGAGAATCTCCGCCTGTGACGTCATTGTCTTTGTCATTGTTAGCACAATCATGAGCATAGATATAACTTTAAGAGGACTGTGTAGTACAGCACTAACATGAGTTAGATGCTTTGTAGACGTTTGAAAATCCTGCATTATGTAAGAAGTGGTTTGATATTTTATAATATGGTTAACAGCAAAATACAGGTGAAGGCTTTTAGTAAGTTTATGACAAGTTAAAAAGTTTAAATTTTAGGTTTAGGGTTAAAAAACTCAACGATGCTTTACCAAAAATGTGCACTTTTGATATTAAAGTAAAATGTTAGAAACCTAGATCTGGATCTATCACACAAAAGCATGTTTTGATGGGGTCACAACACTACCCACCTGCTAGGCCTGTCGTAACTTCATATGCCTTATCATCTAACTTAACACTAGGACAGACACAACATCCAGTCCTCAACTGTTAATTTATCACTGTGAAAGGGTGGACCCATATTTTCAAAATGATATATTTTTCGGCCATGCCAGGAATTGAGCCCAGGAACCTTAGCTTATTAGACGGACACGCTACCAATTGAGCTAAGATGTCGGTTTAAATAACACAAATGGTACAGTAATTGTCCTTTAAATTAACTTCTTATAGGCACAGTAGGCCTAAATAAAATGTTACTATCATTTATAATCATGCATTTTAAAAAAAAGATATTTCAATTTGACTAAAAGCTGTAGCACAAACTATTAAAATTGTTAAAGAAAAAGCAATTTTTAGGGTGTAAGATTAAACAATAATATCCTTTTCTTTATGCCCCACGACCTGTTTGGGCTATCAAATATTGACACTTAAGACTATTTGTGGTATGAGTGATTAAGATAAGTGAAAATATATCCGCAATTTCGTTGGAGTAGAGTGGAAAACAGTTGAAGAAAAACAGTCTCACTCTATCCGGCTGGTATTCTCGCCTAAACCTCTCGGTCTACTGTAATTCAGATCATATAGGAACTACGTCTCAGTCCATGTGACCAACGATGCGATTCCTTAACACTCATAGTCACATTTTCTTTTGTTAAATGTTTTAGTTATCGTAGATGTTGAACGCTTGAGGTAGCACAGTATAAATTATTGTAAGGCAACAAATTAACTGTCTATAATTTCTTTTCTGCCTTGGTGGCCGCATGATATAAGGCGTACCTCTTTCAGTAAATTGGACTGCCGAGGACAGGTATTCGAGGTTCGAATCTTATTCGGGAGTATTGAGGGTGGTTTTCCCTAAAAGGTTTTCCACTTTTCCTCCACGAAAATGTGGGTACACTTCCTATAAATATAACCTTTCTCATCCCTAAAACCATTAGAATAGTTTGTCACTATGCGTGTAGCCCGAATGGACAGTAAGACACGGTGCTAAAAATAAAAAATAAAACAAATCCTTATCTAAATTATCAGTTATAATCAAGGGGTTAAAAGAAGAAAGCTGGGGGAAGGGTCTACACAATAATACTTTTACTGACTAAGAATATAGTAATTTGTTTACTGGAGCCCCTCCCCCCCAGTAAGATTAGCTTTATACCCCCTTGGTTATATTGTTACTAATCATTAGTTGTTGACATATACTTCTTTTTTCATAGAACAAACAAAAGAGACAGTTACTCATACTTATATTTAATATGTATTTTGAAGTTAAAAGGTTATTGTTTTGACTCGAAATAAAAACTATCCTCGTGTTTTAGGTTAAGTCACTCGAGTTTTTGAGACACCCATTTAGAATTATTCACATCCCCCTCTTTGAACATTGGTACTGTTTCTTTGGTCATTTACAATTCATTTGTTTACAAATCTTAAATTAATATATTTCTCTGTAAATTATATTCTAGTGAAGCGTAAATAGATCATTCTTTGACTTTCATTATTTTATCTTTGGCAAATTTCATTTTATTGAAATAAATTAAATAGCCACTAAAGGAGTTAAAAAAATAACCCTACACTGCAGTAATATATACTTCCTCACAATAGTATAGAGTCTCTGAAACAACAAATTTTAGATTCTGTGATCAGTAGACTATATTTAAATAGAGATTTCCTCTGGAAGCCATATTTAAATTGCTGGTTATCACTTATCATATATCACTTTCTCCAAATACCTATTGTAAATCATTCACTAGAGTTATTTAAAAAATTTTTTTTAAGCACATCATCTTACTACCCATTCGGATTGTACGAATATGTACTAATTACAGTAATGTTTATAGGGATTAGAAAAGTTGTATTTAAAGGAAGTTTACCGGCACTTGCATGGAGTGAGAGTGGAAAATTTTTGTAGAAGAAGTACCATCAGTACACCCAACTAAGTTTCAAACCTCAATCTTCCTGTCATGTTATCGTAAGCCTAGTCCACTGCGAGAGTAGAGTGTTAGCCCATACGGCAACCGAAGTGAATGAACAATTTTATATTTAAGAAATAAGTCACCATAACACTATTCTAAGATTATTTTTCTCAAAAAAAAAACTATAGCATTATTTTTTAATACAAATTACTCCTCAGATATAAATTTTAAACAAAATCTTTAAAGCTATTATCAAAAAATCGAGTTTTCTAAAATCAGTTTTCAGTAAAACCACATTTTATTTTAGACCTAGAGTAAAAATCTCGATTTTACTTCAAGGTACGGCCATAAAACACCTAAATATCAAGTGCGAAGAAAATCCACCAAACATATCCGATATAGCCACAGACACAGAAGCCGGCCCTACACGTACAGGCTCAACGTACGGTGACGCCTGTCCAGTCTGACCTGTCCGGTCTTACCTGACAGGTATTCTGCCCCATCCCTATTCAGGTCTACCTCTCACAGTTCTACTCTGATATTGTTGCAGGAACTTTCTTTAATTCTTTCCTAAAATTGCTAAGCCAATTGTTTATTTTCTTTTTCTCTGTCTCGCAATTCACCCCCGGATCTACAGTATTAAGTAATTGTGCTGATCTGTCGTACGCTGCCACTTGTCTGAATATTCTTTGCTTCTAACCTTCCAAAGACAGGTTTAATTTTTATACACCTCCAAAAAATGCAATTGTTAATTTATTACTGTACTCTTTTGGAGCTGCCATTTCCGTAGTAAACACTTTATTTAAATAAAACTAATTTAAATTATATTAAAAGAATAAAAATATTTATTTAAAGGTTGTAAATTAAGCCCTATATTATAAGTCTGTATGATAATCAATTAAAATACAAATTTAACTACACTTAAGACACTATTCGACCACTAAAACTTATAATTGAATTATTATTATTGAATTGCTTATACACACGTGTAGCGCTCCAGAGTTAACAAAGAACTGACGGCCTGACCTGCGTACGCAACTACGATCAGTTTCACCTGACAGGTGAAAATATCAAGATATGTTTGATTTTCAACAGGTCTTAAAAATAACTGAACAACTTGATGGGTTTTCCCCTACAAGATCAGCCTTACCTGTCAGGTCAGACCAGACAGGCGTCAACTTACGATAAATCTGAACGTGTAGGGGGCCCTGAGACATTCAGAGGGACAGACAAAATTGTAGAAATAGCTTGTTTCAGTTCAGAAGAACACACAAGTCAGCACTTATCGTAATTCCCAGGCATACAAGATTCACGATAGCAATAATTACTCTACCGGGGAAGTAAAAAGGCTTATTAAATTGACAAAAAATAATAGATCTCACCTTTTCTTCGTTAGAATCTCATTAGATTGTGTTGGACAGAACATTAACTTCAATTAAAATGTTAGGAAAATAGTCAAAATACTGTACCTATTATGATAATATATTTAAATATGTTACCTTTTTACTGTGAAATCTTAAAATCGAATGTATATTTAATAAACACACGTCTTTAGGAGATTAATGATTTTTTAATTCTCCTTGAAAATATACATTTTTAAAACTAGTAATTTTAATATACCCTAAATTATAAGTGTTCTTAACGATTAGCATCAGGAGTAGTGACTATTAGAATGGTATATTATACCATTCGCATGTAAAGAGTATGGGAAAACCACTGTGATGAATAATATGTATAAAAAAACCACGACTTCGTTGCAGCACCTTTTAGATTTGTTTATTTTTAAAAGCCAGTATTAGAAAATATTGCACGACTTTTTTTTTATCATAGTTAAGATACGTGGGAAACAAATACATTTTATTCTGTATAACTGGTAATTTTGTTAAATTTATTGCTACTCTAAAGTAAAGGTGATCGTTAAATATTGAAAAAGGTGAATTAGATTTGCAAGAAAGAGAACAAGTTCAATTAAACCAAAAGAGCTAAACAAGAAATTAACCTGAATGACAAGAAAATTAACCGGAGTTTAAACAAGAATCTGGATTATCCCCTTTTATAACCTCGTTTGGGCCACATATAAACACTCCCAGCCTTCCTGTCAGTCGTCATGAAGTTTGAATTTGATCTAATGAGGTACTGGTAATTTTTAAAATTTGGAGGAAAATTCCTGAAACTCGTTCTATCTTTCTCATTAACATCCTGTTAACCTTTTGACCAACCGCCACGAACATCATGACCATCCACAAGGAATGGAACAACGTGCATTTCCTGTTCATTCCCTTATTATCTGCAAAAATAATGAACATAAATTATCTCCAAATGTTCTTTATCCCTTTTTTTTATCGGTTTTACTGAGTAGACAATCAATATCGGCTCAGGTTTGCCAAACAAGGAGGGATTCCCAACTAACCAAACTTGAAGGATTTCAGGAATCCGTGTTTGAAGTCATGTGAGGGCATCAATGAGAGTTATATCAGGCATGATACGAGGAACCAGGAGAACATAAACTAAAAGGAGATTTCAACCATAGTAAGATTACCGTAGATAATGTTACAGAAGTTAATAAAACTATTTTGGTCTACTCGTACGTCAAATCAGCAGATGTTATTTTGTTTTATTAGTTTCATCCACAACGATGGACAGGAAGACTAAATGTAAAGCTCATCTAGTATATTTAAGGGTGAGGGAAGGTCTCTGTTTGAAAACTGCCTGAGTGTAGCGAGGTTAAGAAAATCCACTCTCCCTCCCATCAAATGATATTACATTTACTGTAAATTCTGTCCTTCTATCCCCTTCTCTACTAATGTAAGTATGTGGATATATAGGATAGTTAGTAAAATACGATTACAAAAATAATAATTTGTAAATTAATTAATTTCTTTGCGGCTTCGCAGACCGGTTTATATTAAAACATCGAGTTCTTCTAGCGAGTCGGCGTGGGTCGTGAACCTATGACCAGCAAGTCGTCATATTTTTCAGGAAGTCCAGCCACTCCTTAATGGTCTCAACTTCACAGTCGGCAAAACTTTGGCTCTCAAGATAATAATTGTGTCTGATCACGATTAATACACACACACTCATGTGATCATCTCTTTGGTGATTAGCGGTAAGATTTATGTGTATTAGGGTCTACACCCCGGTGGGTAGAACACAGCGCTAAACTCGAGCGCTTCCAGTGTTTGCTCGACCGGACACGGTATACACATGAGAGTACACTCTGTGGCAGGAAAATGTCCCAACTGTAGTCGATTAGCCATTGAAAGAACATTTTAGAACAGGGTTTCGGCAAATGGGCGATCACTATCTACCGGTAGATCTCTTGGAATATTTCACTTTGACACGTAAGCAAACTACATCATTATTAAAAGTGTATCAATGAGTCTTGCCAATATAACAAGTACTTCCAAATATAATTTGAGTGTGACCAAAATATTCTTGGTCGGTTACAAATGGTAATGTTACAACACAATTAGATCGTTCGAAGTTAAAACATACATTTTATGTAGTTCATATTTTTTTCTAGAATAGTTTGGTATATAAGTATTTGAATATAATGTTGTAAGAATTTAATCAAATAATATAAAAAAGCTAAATTCATTTAAGGCTCAACAAATTCATTAATCAATTTAATGTTTAATATATTAATGTTAGTTCATTAATCAAGTAGTCAAAAAACATGAGTACATAACTAAAATATTTGAAAGTTATTAAAATATTATTATTATTATTATTATTACTATTATTATTATTATTATTATTATTATTATTATTATTATTATTATTATTAGGGGTTCTGTCTCACGACTGGTCCATTCCTTTTGGAAGTGAATTCTTCAAGTCATATAATATTTGAATCTTTATTTTCCCTAAGCTCCTCTTTCCCTCAACCTTTTCTTCTATGACTTCATGGAGAAAATAGTTCCTCCTAGGGATGTGCCCAATCCAGTTTGATTTGCGCCGAAGAATTACATCCAAAATGGTTTTCTTCTTACCCACTCTTCTGAGGACTTCTTCATTTTGTCACCCTGTTTGTTCCCCTGATTTTCTCAAGTCTTCTCCAGCACCACATTTCAAAACGCTACAAGTATTTCTTTTCCACCTTCCTAAGATTACAAGTCTTTGTTCTATACATCGCGATATTCCAAATGTAATATTTCTTCAGCTTATTCAGCTTACAGACTCAACTTTCTGGTCAGCAACAACTGTGGATTCACACTTTTGCTGAAAAACAAGCGCAGAACAGAAGCATGGTCACGTGATGAGTTCTAAACCAATCACAAGATTTCCACCTCATCACGTGAGTTGTTCTGCTGAAGTTAAACTTATCTTAACTTTGTCCACTTTGCCTAAGATCTTGGGCACGGGAGAACAAATCAAATCACAAAACCAACAATATAAAATCAGTGCGCATGACCATTTGAACAACAGAAGATAGCAGACAGCTCCGTTGGCTTTTGTAAAGAAATCTTAAATAACCCGTTGAAAAAAAGCGACGAATCAATGTAATGGATTCTCTCAAGACACGACATTATAATTTGATAACATTTGTTGTGACATTGATCTTAAATATATGTCCATCCAACAAGAAAATAAAACATTTTGATGATCAGCTATTTTTAGTTTGCGTTTGAATGCATCATGAGTCAACATACTTTCTTCTAGCGTGTGAATTGATGCGCTGTTCAAGTAAATTCTGCTTTATATTTTCGACGAACGTGTGAATCAAGCATAACCACTTCTTGTTGAAATCTTCCTTGGCCATGGTGATCCTCAACCTAATTTCCTTTGTGGAGTAGGCATACATATTCGGTTAAATAACCCTTAGCCTAATTTAGATTAAAAACTAACTTATGAGAAAGCCTCAAGTAATTTGGCCTAAGGTTCAGGCCTAAGGACTTCAGGCCAACTGATATGTGCCCTATAATATATTTGTTACCACAACCGTGAAACAAAGAACCTTATAGTTTTATTAATACGATTTATCTTTAAATTAGTTATACAAAGCCAACTATACAGTAATGCTGAAAGAACTATTAATTGAAGCGTTTATTAACACTTTTAATTGATATACTAAAAAGAAAATAACAAATTATTTCAACATAGGTTAACATTAATGACTTTCAACAAATGTATACAATAACATCCTTCTGATAGTTGTCAGTTACCACCTACCATCCAGAGAGATCTAATTCCCGAAACGATGAACACATTAATATAAGATAAATTTGAGTCACAGAGTATAAGTTAAATACCAAGAAAAAAATTATAATAATAAAACCAAAATTATGATGGCAAATTTGATAGTTTTAAATTTCTTAACCAATAACTAAGAAACAAGTGTTGATTCATTAATCATAGGTTTTAAAAAATAAATGGTATGGCGCACCACACAGACTTTCTCTCTCTCTCTATAAACTCGAAAGATTTCTGAACGGAATAATGTACATTGTATCATCACCACTCCACATAAGAACACGCATAAAATAATATACAATGATATAGAATCAATGAGAAAAGAGGCGCATCTTTGTCCACCTAAGAGCATTTCAAACAGTTTAATGTTTTAAAGACCTTAATAAAATAGTGTTTGAACCTTTTGCTAACAGCTTGGAAACTCGGATCTACTTTACATGTTCCAATTTATGAAAACTATATTACTAGAGATGAATGGAGGGAAGTAGAAAGAAATCTAAGGAAACCTAAAAGTTATAAAAAAGATTAATATTGGGTCCACAAGGGTCAGCACTTCGTATTAAAATTTCGATTTCTGGTTAAAATTTTAACATTTTATAAGGTGTTGCAGATCTTCAAGTCATCGCATTGATATTTAATTATTCATTTATACATTTTGACCAATAAAAAATGTAAATATTGACTATTGAGTCTAAAATGGAGATAGATCATTGCTGTGCAAACATTTCTCCTGAGAGGTTTAAGGAAAAATAACATACTTTTTTTAGATACTTATATTTAATTACTCTATGGCATTGGAGAATTATTGCGTTAAGACTTAAGTAGTATATGTTTACAACTAAAGCTCACAAAATTGTATTAATATATTTGCAAATATCTCAGAAACTGTTGCTTTTATAAAAATATATGTCAAATAAATTTTTTTATTTCTAATAGTCCTACAATTTGGCAATGATAAGTTGTTTAGTTTCTCAAATAGTTGTGAAGATACGGAAATTAACGCTTCTGTAAGGTACCCTAAAAATAATTTTTATAGGAAAATGAAAATAGCCAGTTTATTTATAATATTAATCAACGCCTAGATACGAATTTTAATAAAAATCGTTTGAGCAGATTTTGAGAAAACCAAATTTTTCTCTTTTTGCCCTTCAGTAAACTACCCTTAATTTTAAGTTTTTATAGACACACAGACAGACGGTATTGCAAAGACTATTTCTTAGGGTTCGGGGGGTCATGAAACGTCGACATCCATCAACATTTCAGGCTAGTTTTTTTTTACGGTCGCAATACTTAAACTTTAATGTCCAAAAAGTTAAAAAAAATTCATATAATTGCATATAGATTGAAAGTTATTGATTTTATAAAAATATGTTTCGAATAAAATATTTGTATTATAAATATATATACATATTTGTAATGCTAAGTAATTTCATATCTCAAATAGTTTCGGAGCTATTATAAAAAATGTTAATTTACGCATCAGACCGGAGCCCTTAAATCCATTTTGCCGAAATATTGAGGGTAGCCATTTTGTTTGTAATATTTATTAATGTTTACAAATGAAATTTAATCAAAATAGTTATAGCCGATTTTGAGAAAATCGACTTTTTCTCTTTTTGCCCTTCAGTAAACTACCCTTAATTTTAAGTTTTAATAGACACACAGACAGACAGCATTGCAAAGATTATTTTTTAGGATTCGGGGGGTCATGAGACGTCGACATCCATCAACATTTCAGGTTAGTTTTTTTTACGATCGCAATACTTAAGCTTTAAGGTCCAAAAAGTTAAAAATATATATAATTGCGTATAGATTGAAAATTATTAATTTTATAAAAATATGTTTCGAATAAAATATTTGTATTATAAATATATATACATATTTGTAATGCCAAGTAATTTAATATCTCAAATAGTTTCGGAGCTATTATAAAAAATGTTAATTTACGCATCAGACCGGAGCCCTTAAATTCATTTTGCCGAAATATTGAGAGTAGCCCTTTTTTTGTTTTGAATATTTATTAACGTTCATAAATGAAATTTAATCAAAATCGTTAGAGCCGATTTTGAGAAAATCGACTTTTTCTCTTTTTTCCCCCCTGTAAACTACCCTTAATTTTAGGGGTAGATATCCAATTCCAAAAACTCCTCGGGGCAACCCTATGAAAACCCTAGATATCAAGTTTCAGCTCAATCGGTCAAATAGTTTAGGCTCTAGTTGGAGGTACAGACAGACAGACAGACAGACGGAAATTCAAAAACCACTTTTTCGTCAAAATTCATAAAAATCTCGAGTTCGATTTTTTTGACGATCACCATACTTTCTCTACCTGTAAGATAGAGAGAAAGTAAAAATACAGAAATAACCTAAGTATGGACGGTATCATAGATATTAATTATAATTTACTTCGGTTTAACCATTAATTTGACAGCTGAGATAAATATAGTCTAGAATTGTGTTGCATACTTGTAATTGTTTTCAGGATCACAGGAAAATGACCCATGAGACACATGACTTGGGGTCCCAGCCTTCCGTTTTAAGCGAAGCTTTTATTGGAAGGGCCTAAATTGGGCTTATCAGTGTTCCATTAGACTATGCTCACAGCAGAAAGTATATGTCTGACAAAAAGGAAACATTTCTTCTGCTAAAAGAGGAGCATTTTTATCTAATCTCTGAAAGTCCCGTTAAGGTATGTAGACACTATGGCGTATCGTGTCGCATTACATTTGCTAGTAAAATATTTCCGAGTATAACTTTTCCACATTTTTATTCGACTACATGACTTTAGCCCAAAAGCTAGCTATGCCGCCGTTAGTATTGATAGTGCCAACATATGTGAATAGAGGATGTCATGTGGTCAGCACAACGAACTTTCTATCCGTTGATCTCAGTTTTATAGACCTGATCTGGTACTTCTCTATTCTCCTCATTTGTCCTCATGAGACTGAGTTTGATCCCGTTACAGACCCACTGCTTAACAAATAATTCTGGAAGCACAGGGGATTGAACCTAGGACCTCAGAACCCAGGAACTCTGACCACTAGAGCACAGAGGCGCTCGTTTTTATCCAAAGTAATATTAAAATGAGCCGATATTATTTGCTATAGAAACTGTGCGTCAGCATGAAAAATTACATAGCGAGATGACACAATGCTATAACGGACAGATGTGAAAAGTAATATGGAGGTACCTTTGCACTAATCTACGTAATTTTTAATATGGTCCATTCAGATAAACAGCACTCTGGATCTTGTGGATAGTCGAATATTGCCTGGATGTATTTATTATATTACGATACACCAATAGTACGGTTTAGTTTGTCACACTAGCTCAGTTGGCTGTGCTCGAGGCTCCGGATTCAAATCTTAGTACAAACTGTAATTTGATAACTGTTAAAACAGTGTCTTCACTTTTCACAGTGTTGAATTAACGGCCAGCAGAATGCGTGTGGTCTCTGTCTACAATCAAGTTAGTTTGTAAGTCGTGTGTGGGTTCAGAAATGGCCCCAGAAAAAAATACATGGTTTTGATAAATAATAGAAAAGCACTTGGTGTATGCGAATGTAAGTTGTCAAGTAACCAACCAATATTTACTAAGCATAAGTCAGTGTTAAAATGATTAGTTAACGTTGAATAAATGGATGGCCTGCAGCCAGAGTGAACTAACTCCATTTTATATTTTTTTCAGTATGAAGGTTTTAATGATTTTAAAGTTTGGAGCCTCATGGTTTTGCATCAAACACTTAAATCTATTTTTTTTTTGTGATTACTATTTCTTTATATATTTCTTTAGAGTTACTTTCTAATTGAAGGTTGTAAGTCCAAAGTTTTCCTCTCTAAAGCCTGATATTAAAAAAAATACTTGGTTCACTCTGGTTTATGAAATTAAATGACGAATAAAGTTAATGCCAGAATGAACTAAATAGTGTTCTTCCTTGGATAAAAAGATAAAAGAATAATATTCTTAGGTCATGGTGTAAACATATGTACTCAGGCATGTCTGACACTTTATTACCGTATTTTAATCAATTAAATGGGAAAACTGCAAATATATGAAAACTTGGTTCAATTTGGCATGTTTTTTTTTTGTAGACTTGGTTCAAAATAATGGATCTTTTAGTATAAAGGTTTTATTTTCAATGAAATAATTTTTTTTTATATTTTAAGAAAAGGTACATAATATAAGACATTGTACATTATAAATGAGCAAACATTGAAATAGTCAATAAAGTTTATTCTATTTCATTATCCTCCTCATCATAGTTTACAAAGTTTTCTTAAACATTTTCATCCCACTCATGCTCTGAGGTCATTGCTTCAAGTACTTCTGTTTCTCCTTTTTTGAATAGTTTTTGATAAAACTCGTGGTATATTGGTGGCACGAAATCTAACATCGACAGCAGGTCCGACCTTTTTGCCGCTGTCAGGGATTTGCCATTAGGATACTTGACACAAAGCGGTAATTGATACAAAGGGACTTGTGGTTTATCTTCCTTCTTCGAGGATTTCTTCGAAGATTTTTGTCGTACATTTTCCTTCGGAGAGTTTTTCAATCCTTTCTGAAGACTTTTACTAAAGTTGATGGACTGATATAGAACACAATCGCTATGCGAGTACTTGTACTCCATAACATAGGGTTTGTCTTGCGTTACCTTCAGGCACCTTATCTTAAGCCACTTAGATTTGTCTTTGCCAAACTCTTTCCTGTTGGTCAGGGCAGATGTCACATTTTTTGTTGTTATCAAGTCAGCAGTCTCCATTTCAATCACATCAAACCCAGTCTTCTTAGTTCTGCTTGTCTTAATAATATCAACCAATTGATGTGGAACATAGATGTGTTCGTGGTGGCGCATGCTTTTTTCAATATGACCGAAATCTGTATCGTTCGGCAAAAAACTATGTCCAGATATTGGGAACTTTTGCTCAATCTCTTTGATCTGGTTCGATGGATCATGTACTATACGCATGAGGAGGGCCACAATCTTGAAATTTCTATTTTGTCCTCCACACGAGTCAGACCAAAGAAGAAGTTTTTCCTTTGTAGGATGAGAAGATATATATTTAAGAAGGTAACAGCCTATTTCGTCAGGACCACGACCGGCTTGACATTCATGCCATAAATGCATGGTGCACTTTGATGTAGCACAGTCATGCACACCTAGGTTGTAGGTTGACAATTGCCTTTTATAATACACAACTCCTGTAGGAACTTTCGGGAGAGAAAATGTATTTTGCAAATCAAACATTAAAACGGTACATTGACCATCTTCTGCAGCCTTTTTGTCGCGTTTCATTGCGGTTTGTGATGATTCGACCTTCCTGTGGTGAAATTCAGTCTCTGTTTTTAAAGCTGTCTAAACCATTTGCTTTTCCTCGTTGTCTGGTTCAGATTGGATAGCCTTTCTCCTAACATTGAAAATGTCGCAGGTTTTACATGTGTCTTTATGAGGAGGCTTAAAGCCCAAGTTAAAATCTCTATAAAAGATCTTTTCATACATTGACTGACAAACAATATGCTGTGTTAAATTGTCAGCCAACATTTTTTCTTTGTACAATCTATACATTAAACTTAAATTCAATTCAGCCCCCAAATATTTTTTGTTTGGATTGTCTCTACGGGAATAATGGCTCGTATATGCAGGAAGAGAATTAATGTGTCTTCTAACGAGTGCTACACGATCTTCAGGAAGTTTGTTGTGGGGGGTATGACGCCCTCTGTTGTCTACAATATCACCAGCATGAAATTTCTTTAAGGCTCTATGCATCCTCGCACTATCTATTTGAAGCGTTTGCAGAAACATATTCTTACAAACTTTCACATCCACACCTTGACATGGTAGGAAATAGTTACGAGAGTACACCCTCTTTGAATTGTCTGCAACCCTTTTTTCAGCTTTTTCTCGTACTTTTACTGATCGACTAATGATAGCAGTTTGTGAGTCAAATGATCCTGAATTCCAAAGTAGCCCAAACAACTTTTGCATTTCTTCTACACTTACTTTTTCTGCACATTTCTGTTTGCAACTACACACATAGGCCACAAAGAGTTTTGCTTTAACTTCCTTACCAGTAGATGATGTATATGATTTACCAGCGTTTCGCATCTTTTTCCTTATATTCTTTTTCCACTCTTCAGGATTTCCGTGGTTTCTCTTCCTCCTCTTCCTTTGAGAGTGAGCCTCTGTATCTTTATTGCCTTCCACTATATCTGTAACCACCTCTCTCTTCCCCTCAGGCATTACCTCTGTATTTTCACTGATCATCCTCCTCTTACTCCTCCTTTTCCTCCTCCTTGGTTGAGCCCCACCACCATCTATAACAATAGTGAATACACATTTACATAATATAAATTAAGAGTAAAAAAGTAAAATGTTATGTTCGGTAGGGAATGCCTATGGAGATGATAAAATTGTCACCCTGTATAGAGCACAAAGAAAGTCTGTTAACAAAGGTCTTATAATATAATTGATAACAGAAATACAGCTGTACACTATCGCACAACAAAGCACTCCGAAAGTGATTCACGGTAATTCAGATATCACTAGACGTTGATGCTGCATGACTAGTGTTTGCTTTATGACGTCACCAGTTACCAAGTCACACGCATTATCTCGAAAACTATACACCACACGTCAAAACAAAATAATATATGTTACTAATTTTTTTTGCTCTTCTAACCAAATATAACTTAATTTTTAGGCCAAACTGCTCCTTTAAATAAAGAGCCTAAAACCATAATCAACTATTGTGTAACAACATTACATATATTGGTTCAGTTCACAAACAAACTTTTCATTTGGTCTGTATGCTAAAGTGAACCAAATTCATACATTTTTCTTAGCGTCTTATGCTATAGTGAACTAACTCCGGAAATTCCAAATTATACAGCTATTAAAGCCAATATAGTGACTTTAATGAATAAATAATAATTATATTTAGTCTTCAAAATAACTAGAGTGATGATAATCATCACACAATAACTTAAAACCTATAAAACATTGACTGGTTCACTCTAGCATATGAGGAAAAGCTACTTTGATTTTGTTGATTACCAAATTCACATTCACAAAGTATGAAAAAAATGTTAAAAATACAATATTTACCTTCACTTTTACTCTCTGAAGCACTAGGTTGGTAATCATCACTTGATGCATTATTCAAACCAAGAGAAATCTCACTAGAAGATAAGTTTTCTTCATATTCTGTAGAGCAGCATGGAACCAACTTATCCGCTTCCGCCATTTTACCCACTAACTGGTTCAGTCTGCCACATGAACAAAGTTAAATTTCCAAGTGTGCCAAAACAAAATAATAAAATTTCCCCCTTCTAATAGCTGAAATACCACTGGTTCTCTCTGGCATATGAAGGAAATGTACTTTTAGTCCCAGAATCTGACATTAACTCAAAAACATTAAAAGTGGAGTTGGTTCACTCTGGCAGCAGGCCATCCAAATATACAGGTAACACATCGGAGATATAAAAATGCTTCAGTAAATTTTCGGGAGGAATTTACAGAAAATTTAGCTTAGCAGGGATAAACAAGGCATCTTGAACAAATTTTCTGGAATAATTTAGATATAATATAGTACATAAGTACTTTCTATCATATGGAATGTACAAATTTGGCCCGGAGAGACATGACATCCAGTTCTGTCGCCTGTATGTAGATTATTAGCTGCTCTGGTGGTACAGACAGCTACCCAGGTTACACCATGGAGGGTTGTCTACACGTACCCGTAATGAGATGATGTGATGATAGTTATTATGATGTTATGAAGCCTAACTTAAGTCTAACTAACCAACCCCTAGTGATTGTTGGTATTATTCCCCTGAACGGGAGGATACCCAAGGTACCAGCCGGGAGTCGGCCTAGAGACCCCTAGGCTCGTAACCAGGTGCACTGACAACTACATCACGGAGCCGCTTAGTATAGAAGTGAAGGACAGTCATTATTAAATATATATTTAGTAGATGTTCTGAAGGAATTTACAGATAATATACTGTAAAATTAATAAACGATTAAAAGTAAAATAATCTGCCAGGAAAATTGGTGGTGAAACTTACATTGTTTTGTTGAATTTGCGATGAAGCACTAAGAATGAACAGATATTCTGTAAATGTTTTATTGGAATATAGATAATATTTTGTGTATCATTGTTTACCTATGAATAGTGAATAATGTTTAAGGAAATATAGTGGAAAAAATTACATCAGAATCGGTATATCAAAGATGAACAATAAATAATAATAATACTTATCACCACGGCTTACTACTCGTTTGGGCTATACGCTTAAGTACTAATTATGATAATGGGTTAGGAGTTGTGATGTTTGAATATAGATGAAGTGAACCCTCATTTGCTTGGAAGGAGAGTGGGAAACCATTTAGGTAATACCACCCCCAGTTCACCCGAGTGAGATTCGAACCTTGATCTCCCCGTCCTCGGCAGTCTAGCTCAACACGAAACTAGCGCGTTAGCTAACTACGCCATCGAGGTGGGTATTAACAATAAAGAGTGAATAATTCCCCAGAAATGATCACGTAGAATATATATAAAACTTAGTATAGCAATGATGAATAGTTATATTTTTTTACTACTAAAACTTACCACCTATTGAGGTTATAAGCAAATTTGATGAACTAGTCTAATGGAAGGTATGATGAACAAAGCCTTTTTAAGGTATTATACTCGCATTTGCGTGAAAATAGAGAGGGAAATATTTAAGGAAAAACACACTTAGTAGACTTGACTGGGGTTCGAACTCCGATCTCCCCACCATCAGGAGTCCAGTCTATCACGATGGTGGTGCCTAAGACCATTGAGTCGGGAATGAACCATAAATAGTGAATAATGCTTCATGAAATAATCTGGTGGAATGTACTATTCCTCACACCTTGTATATGAATAATGAACAATAAAGATTGATCAATGCTCCAGTAAATGTGCTGATAGAATTCACATGAAGCTCAGTGTAGAAGTGATGGACAGCAAATAGAGCACATTGTTTACGTATCTTACTGTGGACTGAGTCAAGCGCTGATGAGCAGTGAAAGGTCTACAATCCTCTCGTGAATGTGCTAATAACAAGTGGTTAATCAAACAACGCTAAACACTTAGCTAGCGGTTCGTGTGGCCGATAACGGTATCACGGTAAACAAAATACTCAAAAACTAAGTTGAGAGTAGGTGTCTACAGACAATCCCCTTCAAGCTACCTGAATGCTTTTCTCAGCTTTAATAGCTTCATACAGAAAATTACCCAAAGTTTTTCTGTGTTTTCACGAAAGCTACTGTGGCACAAATTCAGCACTAAATATTGGCATAGGTCACATAATTTGTGCCTTTATGGGTGCTACCAACTTTACGGACCTTTATTTAGACGTCCTAGATCGATAGCACATGGGCGCACAATATTTGCACTGAAACAAACAAAAAATATAACATAATATAAATAAATATTGTTTACTTTTGTTTATCAGCCAAATTTATATATAAATTTGGAATTAAAACATAATGTTTTACCACGTTCATTATCTGAGACCTTGTGCTTCTGAACAAACCACTTTTGTGAGACTTGCAATGATGATCATGAGGTCTAAGGCATCAGTTTATCAAACAGGATTTCCGTTATGAGTAGGTCGAGGCTTGATTCTCAGTAAAGTGCACTGAACTTGGTTTTCAACATGTGATTTGTCATGGTGGTTTTCCCATTCTCTCTCCTCATTTATGCTAGTGTACTTATTCTAAACTAGCCTCTCCCTTCCTATTCATTAGTTTAAGCCATTAATAACCTCAGTGTTGAATTTACTAGTAGATAGTACCTTTAGCTCCCTAGGTATTGACTCAGATAAAGTGTAAGTGACGGCTTGTTATTTTTTTAAATACTTTTCTGCAGCATGTCTTACCACACATCCGTTCTATCTGATTTTATTCACACTAATGTGTTAGTGACGAGGTGGATATAATATAAAGAGAATGCAATTGCGTGGAATAAAAGTGATACCCTCAGTACAACTGGTCAAGATTCAAACACCAATCTCACTATAACCAGAAAATCAGTATATGTGAGATTGACGTTTAGTCTGCGTGCCTGTCATGGTTGTGGATTAAGATTGTCGAGTATAAGATGAGTCTCTAACACCAAAATAAATCATATGTTGAGTACTGAATTTTTGGTATTAGTAGTTCAGGTTATTATATTCAAAATTAATAATTAATTAATGTTTCAAATGATAGCTTACCCCATATAGGCTATAAATACTTTCTCCAGGGGTATTTTGGTGTTTGGGAGTTATATATAAATAAAACATTAAATACACCTATCGTATGAATCACAATATTAACCTAAGCACACATCTTATGGAGATACTTAGAAAGAAATTTGCAAAATTAAAATTCTAGCTCTCAACTTAACCCAGATGAAGTTCAGCTAAGCAGAGAGTGTTTGAACTAGTAATCAAGGTATAACAGATCTGTTGTACTTGATTTACATAGATTACTTCCTTCCCTCCCCTGAGTGAATGTTTCAGTTTAGATCTTAGTGCCGCGGTCCATGCTGGCTGACTTTGAAAGTGCCAGCTTGTTTCTACAGCATCAGAAATAAGGTAATGAATGTTAACTATAAAATAATATTAGTAAAATTGAATTGTTTGCTGAAGATGTGTTTTATAAAAGATTTTGAGCAGCATGAGGTCAAAATGCATAAGTTTTTTAATAGTTGTGACACTAAACAAACGTGACAGGTATATATTTACTTGTTATTTTTAATTTCTCATATTGAAATGATATTGAATCCATGAAAAATTCTATTTCGAGATAATCTTAATTTTGATATTTATGTGGCTTATAACTAAAAAATTAATGGTATGGGATTAAGCACGGACTTTCTCGCTCTATTGTTTAAAAATGGAGGTATTTACTAAAAATTCATAATATATGTAAAACGAAATAATATACACTATCCAACCCAAGCATAAATTGCACTATATTTATGTAAAGTATTTTTTTATAAGCAGTTTAAATTTTTCTAATTTTATTTTTAAATAATTAATGTCCTCATTTGTATGTTTGTACCGATAAAAAAATATCATTATTGGATCCACAAGGGTCAAAACTTAGTATTAAAATTTCGACTTCAGGTTAAAATTTTTGACATTTCACTAGGTGTTGCACATCTCCATGCGCATTGTTATTAAATTCCTCATTTATAAATTTTGACAAATAAAAAATGTAAATATTGATTATTGAGTCTAAAATGGAGATAGATCATTGTTGTACAAACATTTCTACTAAGAGGTTTAAGGAAAAATAACATAAACCTTTTTGAGAGACTTATTTATATTTAATTACTCTATGGCATTGGAGAATTATTGCGATAAAATTTAAGTAGTATCTCTTTACAACTAGAGCTCACAAAATTGTATTAATATATTTAGAAAGAATAATAATTAATAGCCAGAGCTATTATTTATGCTTATTAGTGGGAATTACTCCATCTAGATATAATATTCTGAAAATTGAAAAATGACACCTGGACACGGGAATCGAGCCCAGGACCTCTGGCTTAGTACACCAATGCTCTAACCACTGAGCTATCCAGGATTCGTCCCATGCCCAGGGTCATTCTTCACACCGTGTCCAGGTGTCATTTTTCAATTTTCAGAATATGATATCTAGATGGAGTAATTCCCACTAATAAGCATAAATAATAGCTCTGGCTATTAATTCTTAATATGTGCGATCCCGTACAATTTAATAATTGTGCAAATGGCAGCAAAAAGCCAACTACCGAGACGCAGATGGCTGCGTTATCCGATGGCTCGTGATATTAATATAATCACATATTTGTAGCCGACGATTTCCGCTAAGTCCATCATAGACTCTGCCTTAAAATATGAGTGAAGAATGACCCTGGGCACGGGACGAATCCTGGATAGCTCAGTGGTTAGAGCATTGGCGTACTAAGCCAGAGGTCCCGGTTTCGATTCCCGTGTCCAAGTATCATTTTTCAATTTTCAGAGTACTAATATATTTGTCAATATCTCAGAAACTATTGGTTTTATAAAAATATACTTCTTATGAAAGTTTTTTATTTTTAATAGTACTACAATTTTGCAATGATAAGTTAATTAGTATCTCAAATCGTTGCGGAGATACGGAAATTAACGCCTCTGTAAAGTAACCTAAAAGTGATTTTCATAGAAAAATGAAAATAGCCAATTTATTTATAATCTTAATAAACGCCTAAATACGAATATTAATCAATATCGTTAAAGCTGATTTTGAGAAAATCGTTTTTTTCTATTTTTTCACCCTTTATTAAACTACACTTACTTTTAAGTTTAAGCACACACACAGACCGACGGCAAAGCAAAGACCACTTTTTAAGGTTCGGGGGGATCATGAGACGTCGACATCCAAATAAATTTCAGGTTTTTTTTTACGTTCGCAATATTTTACCTTTTGTGTTAGAAAAGTTAAAAAATATGAATATTTATCATATCTCCAAAACTATTTGAGATATGAAATTATTTGTCATTACAAATTTGTAGATCTTTTTATAATAAAAATATTTTATTCAAAGCATATTTTTATAAAACAAATAACTTTTTAGCTATTGCTAATAGCTTGAAAGTTATAAGTTATATAAAAATATTTAATTTTTATTTTATTTAATGTAATTATTTTTTATGGTCGTAATACTTTACCTTTTGTGTTAGAAAAATTAGAAAAATATAAATATTTGCGTACAACCTGAAAATTATTGGTTTTATAAAATATGATTCGAATATAATATATTTTTATTATTAATAGATCTACAAATTTGTAATTATAAGTAATTTCATATCTCAAATAGTTTCGGAAATGTGATAAAAAGTGATAATTTATGCATCAGACCGGAGCCCTTAAAGTAATTTTGTCGAAATATTGAGAGTAGCCATTTTGTTTGGAATATTTATAAATGTTTAGAAATGAAATTTAATCAAAATCGTTTGAGCAGGTTTTGAGAAAATTGACTTTTTCTCTTTTTAGCCCTCCAGTAAACTACTCTTAGTTTCAGGGTTATATATACAATTCAAAAACCCCTTGGGTGAACCCTATGAAAACGCTAGATACCAAATTTCAGCCTGATCGTTAAAATAGTTTAGACTCTAGTTGGAGGTACAGACAGACAGACATATAGATAAGCAGGCAGAAAAACTGAAATCCAAAAACAACTATTTTGGATTCAGGGGGTCATCAAAATCATTCAGGGGTTCATCAAATTCTCGAATTCAATTTTTTTGACGATCACAATACTTTCTCTACTTGTAAGATAGCGAGAAAGTAATAAATGGTACGACAAAATCGCACAAAATTTCACATATTGTGCGTTGTAGTTTTGATAGAATTTTCAAAAATAGATTTTAGTTATCTACTCTTAAAATCACAAAATATTTTTAGTTACAACAAACAATTTTTTATACATTTTAAACCAAAGTGTTCAAATATATATCTAACCAAATTCAATTTCTAAGAAATAAATTATTTTTAAACTACCATAAAATTATTTGTTATTTTTAAGACTAAAAACGTATTCTTATTTATAAAAAAAATCTTTACAGATTGGTGTTTGAATTCCAAATTCAAGGTCAATTTCCGAAAAATTCGAATTTTCTATTATTTTTTGTAAGTAAACTACTCTTAAATTACTTTATTTTACATAAATATTTTTAATGATTTGTAAAACAGTCTACCAAAACCAATTATTTCTAAACAAATCGTCAAGATAAAATTTAAAATATTCAAAATATAAAAAAATATTACCCTCCAAATTAAGTACACAGTGTTATTTGTCATGTTCATTTCAAACACATCCCAGATATACTTTTTAGCAAAATCGTTATAGCCATTTTCAAAATAATTTGAATTTTCAAAAATCATTCTTCAGTAAAATACTCTTTTCGAATTTTTACCAAAAAACAAAGAATACATGGCTAATTGTCATTTCAAACACTACCTAAATACCCATTTGGAACCAATTAATCGCTATAGTCATTTTGTAAAATATTTCAAGTTTTTGAAAAATCAATCTTCAATAAACTATTCTTTGACAAATGTTTGACCAAAAATAAATTATAAAGTCCTGTTTGCCATATCAAACAAATCCTAGATACGCCTTTTAAACAAAATTGTTGTAACCATTTCTGAAAATTTTGAAATTCAATAAAAATAATTATCAGTACTAGGTAGCCTTAATAAAAGGGCTAGGGTATAAAATTGTTAAGTAATATTATCCTTTTTCCATGTAGATATCAAGTTTGAACAAAATCCATACAACCGTTTCGGATTCTTGCACAAATATGGGGACTGACAAAATTGTAAAATCCAATTTTTGGGGTTCATGTTCAAATAAAACGTAAACATTTGTCATAATCTCAAGATTGTTTTTTTTTCATTGTCTCAATTCTTTTTCTTGATATGAGTAAGTAAAATGGGTCTTACAAATCTGTCTGTCCACATGCTCATCTTTATGTCTATACTTGAGGGATTTCATTCAAATTCATAATTTTATCTTTAGTTTATATCGTGATATTAATTTCATTCATAAAATTAAATATAATTTATTTACTTACTTACTTACTTTAAAAGTTCGTTGCCACACTTAGAAAATTACGCCACTTCTCCCGATCTTGAGCTATTTTAATCCAGTCCCTCTCATTACACCCTATCTCTATCTTGAGATAGTTCTATACAGTCCCTCTCATTACACCCCATCTCTATCTTGAGCTAGTTCTATCCAGTCCACCTCTTTATTCCTATCTATATCTTGAGCTAGTTCTATCCAGTCCACCTCTTTATTCCTATCTATATCTTGAGATAGTTCTATACAGTTCCTCTCATTACACCCTATCTCTATCTTGAGATAGTTATATCCAGTCCACCTCATTATCCCTATCCATATCTGGAGATAGTTAAATCCAGTCCATCTCATCCTCTAGGGCCTACCAATGGTCTCTTCCCATTGGATTTGTCAGTTAGTTGCCTGAACAAGGTTCTAGAAATTTCCACTACCGTTGCATGTCCTGCCCACCGTAATATACGAGATTTGGTTATCATAACAATGTATTGTGATGAGTACAAGGTATGTAACTCATCATTATGTAGCCCCTACACTTATCAGTAGCCTCATTCATTTTTTGGACCATACACATTCTTAAGCACCTTGTTTTCGAAAACCCTAAATTTGTTTATGGGTACGTCATGTAAGGTTAGTGATTACGTTTCACACTTGTAGAGGACTACCGGTAATTTTTACTTTCTCTCTATCTTACAGGTAGAGAAAGTATTGTGATCGTCAAAAAAATCGAACTCGAGATTTTGATGAATTTTGACGTTTCATGACTTCCTGAATCCGAAAAGTGGTTTTTGAATTTCCGTCTGTCTGTCTGTCTGTCTGTACCTCCAACTAGAGCCTAAACTATTGTACCGATTGAGCTGAAACTTGATATCTAGGGTTTTCATAGGGTTGCCCCGAGGGGTTTTTGGAATTGGATATCTACCCCTAAAATTAAGGGTAGTTTACTGAAGAGAAAAAAGAGAAAAAGTCGATTTTCTCAAAATCGGCTCTAACGATTTTGATTAAATTTCATTTATGAACATAAATAAATATTACAAACAAAATGGCTACTCTCAATATTTCGGCAAAATGGCTTTAAGGGCTCCGGTCTGAGGCGTAAATTAACATTTTTTATAATAGCTCCGAAACTATTTGAGATATGAAATTACTTAGCATTACAAATATGTATATATATTTATAATACAAATATTTTATTCGAAACATATTTTTATAAAATCAATAACTTTCAATCTATACGCAATTTATATATATATTTTTAACTTTTTGGACATTAAAGCTTAAGTATTGCGACCGTAAGAAAAACTAACCTGAAATGTTGATGGATGTCGACGTCTCATGACCCCCCGAACCCAAAAAAATAGTCTTTGCAATGCCGTCTGTCTGTGTGTCTATTAAAACTTAAAATTAAGGGTAGTTTACTGAAGGGCAAAAAGAGAAAAAGTCGATTTTCTCAAAATAGGCTCCAACGATTTTGATTAAATTTCATTTATAAACATTAATAAATATTCCAAACAAAATGGCTACCCTCAATATTTCGGCAAAATGGCTTTAAGGGCTCCGGTCTGATGCGTCAATTAACATTTTTTTAAATAGCTCCGAAAACTATTTGAGATATGAAATTACTTAGCATTACAAATATGTATATATATTTATAATACAGATATTTTATCCGAAACATATTTTTATAAAATCAATAACTTTCAATCTATACGCAATTATATGAATTTTTTTAACTTTTTGGACATTAAAGTTTAAGTATTGCGACCGTAAAAAAAAACTAACCTGAAATGTTGATGGATGTCGACGTCTCATGACCCCCCGAACCCTAAAAAATAGTCTTTGCAATGCCGTCTGTCTGTGCGTCTATAAAAACTTAAAATTAAGGGTAGTTTACTGAAGGGCGAAAAGAGAAAAATTTTGTTTTCTCAAAATCTGCTTAAACGATTTTGATAAAAATTCGTATCTAGGCGTTGATTAAGATTATAAATAAACTGGCTATTTTCATTTTCCTATGAAAATGATTTTTAGGGTACATTACAGAAGCGTTAATTTCCGTATCTCCACAACTATTGGAGAAACTAAACAACTTATCATTGCAAAATTGTAGGACTATTAGAAATAAAAAACTTTTATTTGACATATATTTTTATAAAAGCAGCAGTTTCTGAGATATTTGCAAATATATTAATATAATTTTGTGAGCTTTAGTTGTAAACATATACTACTTAAGTCTTAACGCAATAATTCTCCAATGCCATAGAGTAATTAAATATAAGTATCTAAAAACTATGTTATTTTTCCTTAAATCTCTTAGAAGAAATGTTTGCATAGCAATGATCTATCTCCATTTTAGACTCAATAGTCAATATTTACATTTTTTATTGGTCAAAATGTATAAATGAATAATTAAATATCAATGCGATGACTTGAAGATCTGCAACACCTTATAAAATGTTAATATTTTAACCAAAAATCGAAATTTTAATACGAAGTGTTGACCCTTGTGGAAGACATTAAACTGTTTGAAATGCTTTTAGGTGGACAAAGATGCGCCTCTTTTCTCATTGATTATTTATCATTGTATATTATTTTATGCGTGTTCTTATGTGGAGTGGTGATGATACAATGTACATTATTCCGTTCAGAAATCTTACGAGTTTATAGAAAGAGAGAGAAAGTCTGTGCGGTGCGCTGTACCATTTATTTTTTTACTTTCTCTCTATCTTACAGGTAGAGAAAGTATTGTGATCGTCAAAAAAATCGAACTCGAGATTTTGATGAATTTTGACGTTTCATGACTTCCTGAATCCGAAAAAGTGGTTTTTGAATTTCCGTCTGTCTGTCTGTCTGTCTGTCTGTCTGTCTGTTTGTACGTCCAACTAGAGCCTAAACTATTTTACCGATTGAGCTGAAACTTGATATCTAGGGTTTTCATAGGGTTGCCCCGAGGGGTTTTTGGAATTGGATATCTACCCCTAAAATTAAGGGTAGTTTACTGAAGGGCAAAAAGAGAAAAAGTCGATTTTCTCAAAATCGGCTCTAACGATTTTGATTAAATTTCATTTATGAACATAAATAAATATTACAAACAAAATGGCTACTCTCAATGTTTCGGCAAAATCGTTTTAAGGGCTCCGGTCTGAAGCGTAAATTAACATTTTTTATAATAGCTCCGAAACTATTTGAGATATGAAATTACTTAGCATTACAAATATGTATATATATTTATAATACAAATATTTTATTCGAAACATATTTTTATAAAATCAATAACTTTCAATATATACGCAATTATATATATGTATTTAACTTTTTGGGCATTAAAGCTTAAGTATTGCGACCGTAAGAAAAACTAACCTGAAATGTTGATAGTTGTCGACGTCTCATGACCCACCGAACCCTTAAAAATAGTCTTTGCAATGCCGTCATTCTGTGTGTCTATTAAAACTTAAAATTAAGGGTAGTTTACTGAAGGGCAAAAAGAGAAAAAGTCGATTTTCTCAAAATCGGCTCTAACGATTTTGATTAAATTTCATTTATGAACATAAATAAATATTACAAACAAAATGGCTACTCTCAATATTTCGGCAAAATCGTTTTAAGGGCTCCGGTCTGATGCGTAAATTAACATTTTTTATAATAGCTCCGAAACTATTTGAGATATGAAATTACTTAGCATTACAAATATGTATATATATTTATAATACAAATATTTTATTCGAAACATATTTTTATAAAATCTATAACTTTCAATATATACGCAATTATATATATATATTTTTAACTTTTTGGGCATTAAAGCTTAAGTATTGCGACCGTAAGAAAAACTAACCTGAAATGTTGATGGATGTCGACGTCTCATGACCCCTCGAACCCTTAAAAATAGTCTTTGCAATGCCGTCTGTCTGTGTGTCTATTAAAACTTAAAATTAAGGGTAGTTTACTGAATGGCAAAAAGAGAAAAAGTCGATTTTCTCAAAATCGGCTTCAACGATTTTGATTAAATTTCATTTATTAACATTAATAAATATTTCAAACAAAATTGCTACCCTCAATATTTCGGCAAAATGGCTTTAAGGGCTCCGGTCTGATGCGTAAATTAACATTTTTTTAAATAGCTCCGAAACTATTTGAGATATGAAATTACTTAGCATTACAAATATGTATATATATTTATAATACAGATATTTTATTCGAAACATATTTTTATAAAATCAATAACTTTCAATATATACGCAATTATATGAATTTTTTTAACTTTTTGGACATTAAAGTTTAAGTATTGCGACCGTAAAAAAAAAACTAACCTGAAATGTTGATGGATGTCGACCTCTCATGACCCCCCGAACCCTAAAAAATAGTCTTTGCAATGCCGTCTGTTTGTGTGTCTATAAAAACTTAAAATTAAGGTAGTTTACTGAAGGGCGAAAAGAGAAAAATTTGGTTTTCTCAAAATCTGCTCAAACGATTTTGATTAAAATTCGTATCTAGGCGTTGATTAAGATTATAAATAAACTGGCTATTTTCATTTTTCTATGAAAATGATTTTTTATGGTACTTTACAGAAGCGTTAATTTCCGTATCTCCACAACTATTGGAGAAACTAAACAACTTATCATTGCAAAATTGTAGGACTATTAGAAATAAAAAACTTTTATTTGACATATATTTTTATAAAAGCAGCAGTTTCTGAGATTTGCAAATATATTAATACAATTTTGTGAGCTTTAGTTGTAAACATATACTACTTAAGTCTTAACGCAATAATACTCCAATGCCATAGAGTAATTAAATATAAGTAAGTATCTAAAAAAAGTATGTTATTTTTCCTTAAATCTCTTAGGAGAAATGTTTGCATAGCAATGATCTATCTCCATTTTAGACTCAATAGTCAATTATACATTTTTTATTGGTCAAAATGTATAAATGAATAATTAAATATCAATGCGATGACTTGAAGATCTGCAACACCTTTTAAAATGTTAAAATTTTAACCAGAAATCTAAATTTTAATAGGAAGTGTTGACCCTTGTGGAAGACATTAAACTGTTTGAAATGTTCTTAGGTGGACAAAGATGCGCCTCTTTTCTCATTGATTCTATATCATTGTATATTATTTTATGCGTGTTCTTATGTGGAGTGGTGATGATACAATGTACATTATTCCGTTCAGAAATCTTACGAGTTTATAGAAAGAGAGAGAAAGTCTGTGCGGTGCGCCGTACCATTTATTTGTCTATTCTGAGATCCAAGCCAGACGAGTTGTCAAAAGCTTACTGACCGAGTAATAGAATGCATTTTCCTACTGTAATTTTTCCTATATTCAATTTAATATTGTTATTGCTAGTTAAAATATTTCCTAAAGTTTTAAACTTATTAAATCTATCAAATGATAAGTTGTTCAACGTAATCTCTAAATTATCGTTCTAAATATTTGTTCTCTTAATGATAATGTACTTAGTATATTCAGCGTTCACTTCTAAACCTGTTTCTTTATTACTTCATCAAAAATATATTTTACATTTCCTAAAACTGCTTAATTTTATTGAATACTGTTATTTTAAATTTGATATTTGTATAAGTGGTAAAGAATACTTGGTTCATAATTGAAATCTAGTGAGTTATCCCCCTGATATCAAACTTTATTATGAGAAAAATTTATTTAGCAGTAATTTATTAATGACTGATTTTTTTAATTTTAATTTTTTTGGAAACGTTTACTCAGGTAAATAGAGCTTCACCTTGAATTAAATTTGATGGGTTAATATTCACAGAAAATATTTTTCAACGAAGTTTAGATTATAAAAGTGAGGGATCATACATAATATTGTATTGTGTAGAACATATGAGATAAGATATTAATTTAATTTTAATTTTAGCACCGCGTCTTACTATCCGTTCGGGTTATACGCTTAAGTACTAATTACACTAATGGATTAGGAATTGGGAATGTTGAATTTAGAGGAAGTAAACCCGCATTTGAGTGGAGGGAGAGGAAAAAACATTTAGGAAAAAACCCCTCCAGTCCACCCGACCGAGATTCGAACCTTGATCTCCCCGTCCTCGCTGGTCTGGCTCAACACGACAAGCCCGTTAGCCAACTACGCCAACTAGGCGGGTAAGATTAGTTATTGATTTGCATTTAATTATTTGAAATAATGACTGTTTTGCAACTAAAATCCTTAAATATCTGGCACAAAATAGTTATAAAACCTACGTGCAATAAATAATCGTCATTTCTAAATTTTAACAAAGAGTCTTACAAAATTATGGATTTTAGAGTGGGGTGGGGGAGGAAGAAGGGAAAGGAATAGTGTAATAATGAAATAGGAGGTAGGTTGTATCCAAGATTCCTTCTCTCTCTCTCTCTCTAAGCTATAGTAGTTCTCCACCATACTACAAACTTTGTCTTAACAGTATAAAATAATGGTCAGGAAGCTGTTGTTTCAGTTATACGTTATATAACGAGTTCCATCATTAAATCATGAAAAATATTACCTTGAATTTAATATCTGGTAGTTATTAAAGTTACTATTATCATTTTAAATGCATTCATACATCAGATCATATTATTCTTCAGAGATATTAACAATATATATAAAATAACACAAATAATAAAGTAAAATGTAATAAATGTTGGCTGCAAAGAAGTAAGTTTGAATTTTCTCTACTGTTCTTCCAACAAAAAATAGACTAAAATATTATTGGCGTGGTGTGGCATATAACTCATCCAAACTGTACCTTTGAACTGTTACTATCACTCAGTAGTCCATCATCAGGGCGGTATAAGTCATAATAAACGTCCCTGTGATGTGTCTAAAGAAAATGGCTAGATTATTTTTAACACCACCTTTTACTACCTGTTCAGACTATACGCAGATTTAATAATTACGCTGGTGTGTTAGGGATGTGTAAGGTTTAATTCAGATAGTGTACCCACATTTGAATGGAAGGAAAATGTGAAAACATTTAAGAAAAACTACCATTAGTACAACCGACTGGGATTCGAACCCCTATCTATACATCGATGGCAGTTTAGTATATTGTGTGAGTTATGCCTTAGACCATGTGGCCATGATCAGTTTCATCCTAACCGAACACTTTACAACATAATTGTTGAAATAGGCAAGACTTTAGGTATTCGATATTTTTTATCTTGGCCACAAATGAAAGTCTGCATTGAAACATGTTTTGCAAAAAGTTTTCACGGCGTGGAAATATATTTGGAGTAATATTCTCTAAGTAACATGGGATTATTAAGAAAATATCACACAAGCATTTTATTTAAATGAATAGCAATAATAAAATTAGATGTCTACGTGTTTACTTTGTTCGACATTTATACTGAGTTGATTATATTTCAATTTTTATAGATATGACTATACTGACCCACAAACTGTTGAAAAACAAATGAAAACAACGCATTTATTACTATATAATTATAGGAAATCATAGTTCTATGATTTTAAGTACCTTGGTAATAAACCCATACATAAAACAAAATTATTTTAACGGCCACCTAAGATGTAATAGTATATCCTTTAGATTTCTTGTCCAATTCTCCAATCATTCATCTTCAGGATGTACTAGAACGATTTGTGTGTTCACTATCCGTCCAGGATATCCACATATTCACAATAATGTGGTCGAAGATGGGAAGATATAACTTTGAGAGAATCACACTTAGTAAACTCCACTTGGAATCGAAATCCAACCTCCTCGCTATTGGAAAACCAGACCAAATTGATGTCTTAGACCGCGTGTGCATCAATGTGGGGACAGAATATTATATTTATTGGTACAAAAACTCATCTTTAAATGTCTTAGGGTGTACCATTTAAATTTAAAAAGCTATCTTTATAAAAAGGTAGGACTTTTATGTTTGCAATAGGAATTAATTTTAAAGTATATACTTTTTTTAAACTCAATATTGAATTTTCTTATTAATTTTATCTTAAGGCAACTCCCTCAGTAAGCGAGAAACTGTCGCACAGACGTCCAGTTCTGGCGCAATAGTTAATTCCACGATGCGTTATTTCAAAATATGGTTCAAGCCAAATTAAAGTCGAAAGATTCCAACAGGGATAATTTTCCTTAACAAACATATATTTTGCGTTATATCAATACAGTAGATAAAAAAAAGTGTTAAAATGTGTCATGAGCTCTTTTTCAACGAAATTTTACACGTATTTGCAATCTATGAGATTGTGCTTGATTAAAAGGGGCTCAAGATTTTGCCTTTCTCTAACAAATACAGTTTTCGATAGGCTCAAACTGAGAGTTCTCAGATATTAGAGAACTAGCATCAAGCTTTCCTCTCTATACCTCAGTTTTAGCTTCTGTGGTGCTGACTGACAGCTCACAGCTGACTTCTGACGGCTTTGAAAAGCTACCAGACCAAATTATGTATCCCTACGCCGGACCATATGATCTGCAAAAAACATGTCTTTAGCAGTTGTCACTTCTGACAGTCAAAATTTAGGTATATACCTAAACGTTGACTGTCAGAAGTCAGCTGTGAACTGTCAGTCAGCACCAAAGAAGCCATGGGGCTACTGTACCTTGAGATAAGTTTCGTAATTTTCTTTCCTCTCTTTCTTATTGACTTGACAAAGGGTGGCTCTTGGTGAAGGGTGAAAGGCAGCATAAGAATAAGTATTCCCAGAAAACGACACAAGCTATTGTATTTTAAGCAGTGTGGCTTGACCGCTATTGATACTTTTCTCCGACCGAAGAGGCTGCCTTAATCTGTCAAAGTCCACGCCATAAGTCAATTGAGAAATATTACGTATAAAACATGTATTGGCTTGTATAGAAGTAGATATAGGCAAATGCTTTGAACAAAATCATAGATTTAAAAAAAATGTGAAATTTCTAAATTGACTAGTTATATAAGCATATACCTTATAAATTAATTTAATTCCGTAACTGACACAACACCCAGTTCCCCGACCATCAATCCATCAGTGTTAACGAGAAACCCCCAATTTCACTAATGAAAAATGTTTCGACCCTGCTGGTACTCAAACCCGTGATCATTATCTCTGTAGGTTGACAAACTACGACTGATCCAAAGCGTCAGATTGATTTGGTTCGTCTTGAGACAATCTGACTATACTAGATCTCTCATCCTCTCATTCAAACCAGTTGAAACATTCCTCGCCATCCATCCATCCATCCATCCGGCCACTCGTAGCGAACACGCTCTTCAGTGTATACCAGTCTAATTGAGGCGGCAGCACGGTGTTGAGGATTCACCAGCCTTCTGAAACACACAGAGATGAACGCTGGATCAGACAGGAAGACCACCCAAGAAGTCTACCCCCCTCCTCCCTTCCCTTTCCACGACATTATCACCTGCGATGGTCAGGTACCACACATCACATCACTCATGTGTGATCCATTGAGGGATCATGGTCTAGGTAGCTCGTCAAAGAAGACCGTAACTTGGTCCCCTTTAAGCAACATATTCTGAGCCCATAAATTTATAAGCTAGAAATTAATATTAGTGTCGTTAAAGATAATTCTACCTCTCTTCATGGTTAATTAATCTGTTGGGGCATTTTTAATAGCGTTTTCCTACTCAAATTTTCATTGCATGCAAGATGCAGCTCTGATACGATTTTAAGGATTAAAAAATATATATATTTAATATTGAGAGGGTTAAATTTCCAGAACTACCGAAAAATTTATCTTTGTTGGAATGGGAGTGTCTTCTTTAAGAGTGATGAATTAACGGTTGAAGGACTGGATGTTGTGTATGTTTTAGGGCTATGTGCTGAGATAATAAATGTCTTTAAATTTTGGATGTTAAATATCTCTAATAATTAGTTAAGTTCAAAATTTGAATAAAAACTAATACTACTTTTATTGTTATATTGCTTTCACTCTTTGGATCTACCCTCCCTCTTTTTCTTTTCCGTAATTTATCATATAGTTTAATATATATTATTAATATTGTATTTATTACGCCTTATTTAACACAAAATAAAGGTGTGGTTACCTGTCTCCATTCATCGTCCATTATTTAGGTAGACATATATATATACACACATAATATTAATACATGAACAATTAGTATTATAAAACATATGTTTAGCTTGTAAACCAAACTATATCTGTTTTTGAAAACATTCTCACTGTGGATAATACGAGATTGAGACTAAATAAAGTATCTGTACGTTAAGGGATAATTGTACAAAATCTTCGAGAAAATATTTGTTAGTCGATAATGTCTACTGATAATAATCGATCATCTACAGCAAAATTGGTAGCTAATATATTTGTTAATATCGCTGTAAAGACTACAATCTAGATATATTATCTAAAAAGTTGTATCTATAAACATTGGTCCTGCAATTACCACTTGACGAGTGAAGCCCCTAGCTTGGAATCTAGCCTTGATGAACATACGGCCTTCTTCATGATCGGGTTAACGATCCCTTTAGGATGCATTAAGGATCCTCAATGGAGAAACAATAGAATACAAGGGTGTGTTTTTATCTCTTGTTTTCTAAGAAGACAGTTTGCATATTTTACTTTTTTGTTTTAATTATGTACAGAAGAGTGATGGAAGATGATTAGTGGAAAGAAGAAGACATGATTCATTTGGGCTATTACCCTGGAAAATTGATATATACCTACATATAAGTATGTAAATTTGTGACAAGAGAATGTTTGCTATGATGAGTGGTAATGGCTTGGTAAGGAGGAATAGAATTTTATATTTTATTTTAGCATTTTAAAAGGTGTTTAGTAAGACCATCAATTAATTTTGAATGTCAGTGTTGGCCAGTACGTATAAATATATACACATGTATTAGAGAAAAACTACATCTATACTCTCTTACAAACGGACATAAGAACACACATTGCATGCTTATTCATTTCTCTCTTTCTAATGCAATGGCTTGACAAGTAACTATAATATTTATTTCCCTTTTATATATAAAAAAAATTGTTAAAATTTTCAATAGTCAAAACTTACTTCAATATCAAAATTAGTTTGATAAATATATTTTATAATAATAGGTCTAGTTAGATACATTTTGGGTTTACTTCATTTCTTACATACTTGCCTTATGACAGTATGAACCATAAAATCCATTGCCGCACTTATACAAGTTAGTTCTTTCTAGTCCATCTCATTACACCCTATCCCTATTTTGAGCTTGTTCTATCCAGTCCACCTCATTACATCCTATCCCTATATCGAGTTTGTTCTAACCAGTCCACCTCATTAAACCCTATCTCTTTCAGATCCATTCTTATGTTGTCCTCCCATCTGAGTTTAGGTATTCTCAATGATCTCTTACCATAAGGTTTAAAATATGTTTATTATATACTATATGGTCATGTGAATCATGTAAAATATATGTATTTATATGTGCGTTTGTAGTTTTTCTCTAATTCATGTGTATACATTTATACATATTGACAAACACAGTTTATTATATACATTTAAAATGTATCAACACAGATCATTTATTTATACATTTAAAACTAAGTAAACAAATCGTTTTAATTAATAATTCACAAAACTTAAAAAAAAATTATAGATTAATTTTTCAAGTAAGCCTTTATAATCTTTATATTATATGATTAGAAATTAGGGGTATATTTACACTAATTTAAAAAGGGGTTTCAGAAAACAAGCAATCTTGTAGTTTGTATTTAAAATTTATAAAAAGTGAACATCTTAAAGTTTTAAGCTAAATAATTTAGTTAGTTTTAAATTATCCATCTTAATTATTTTTCCTCAAACGGTTATTCAAAATATCCTAAATTTGTGTTGTATTTTCACCTTTGGAATCCCAATGTTTTCTACATCCATTACTGTTTCCAGGCTATGATCAGTTTTTTATTCAAGCCATATGTTTTCCACTACCAGGTTGTTAGGCTTGTCATAGCTTCATATGCCTTATTATCTTTCTTAAAACTAGGACAGACACAACATCCAGTCTCCAGCCATTAATTTATCAAATTGAAAGTGTAAACCCACATTTCACCAATGAAATATTTTTCGGCCATGCCAGGAATCTAGCCCAGGACTCTCATCTCAGTAGGCAGACGTGCTACCAGCTAAGCTAAGGTGTCAGATTATCTCAATGTTGTTGACTATAATTTTAAACTTATAAATACTTTGCAAAGTTTGAAAAGAATAACCAGTTTGAGTAGTAAAATAATCTAAGTAATATTTGTATCTTCTTAGAAATTAATTGTAGCTAACAAAGATATAATAAAAGAAGAAAATCAATAATCTATAATTTATAGTAAGTATAACTTTCTACGGTCATTTTAAAAAATAAACTATTTCTAGTAAAAAACAGAAAATCAAACCAATTTATTTAATGACTTTATATCCATATTAAATACGCCTCAAAGAGTAAAAAAGATTGATCACAAGGAAATCTATACTCGGCGTATCTGTCTTGGATATCCGCGTATCTACACTAATGAGGTATGGAAGAGCTAGGTAACATATTTAGGAAATGTAACCGCAAGTGCGTGACTGGAGTATGAGAAACTATTCAGTACATCCAAATGGGCTTCTAGCCCCGACAAGTGATCAGCAGACTAACTGGACAAGACGAGACTATAGCTTAGTCCCCACTGACATACAATATGCGGGCAGTTGTATAAGAGCTATTCAGTTACTGTTTAAAAACGGTGTTGGGTATACAGAAATTAATGTTTGCTGGAAAGTGTCTGCCTGCACAATGACTGGCCGTTACTAGTTCCCCGCCAAGTATTGCCAACTTTGTAGAGATAGCATTGCATACTCTTAGACGATGCGTACTCTTGGCGAAACCTCTCTTATCAGATAACCAAATAAACTTTAAAATTTCAAATTGAGAATGTGGGAACGGAAATGGTTTGGGAGAGTGGCATTAGCTTGACATTATTCAAAAACTATTATAATATCTACCTTAGAGTGCGGTATAAAATTTAAATTTAGATAGCATAAAATTTGAATTATTTGGAAATCAAAAATAGGGGTCCAGGAAATTATTAGAAAGTGGGGGGCCCTAAAATCTGCTGGCTAATAGAAACAAAATATGTCAAAATTTTATAGTGGACAGTATAATTTTGCAGAACCAAATAAAATAACCAAAAAACTAAAATATATATAACATAAAGTTTATCTTAAAGTGGATCCATAGTTCTGCTATTTCATAGCTAAATATCGAAGGGTAAGATAGTTCCTTCACAGGAACGACATAATAATGAAAATAAACAACTTCTGGTGGCATAGCCTGATGAACCATGATGATCTTTAGGAAAACATAATGCTCATTTCTTCTATATATCTTTATACTAGTTTAGTATTTCATTTAATTAGTTATAGTATTCTTTATTAATGAATAATGAAGTTATTTAAATATTTTAAATGAGCACAAGCTACTTGTAGAAGACAGGTTTAAATACTAGTTGTAACAATAATAATTATAACATAATCCTCTTATTTGTCTTCAACTAAATATTTTCTCATTTTTTAACACTTTAACTCAAATATGCAGGATATATAATTTTATTTGTCATGATAAACATTCCCCAGATATAAATTTTCGACAAAAGAGTTTTAGGAAGCTTACAAAAAATTTAAGATTTTCAAAAATCTCTCATCACTAAACGGAACAAGTATATTGCTATTTGCGAGGACAAAATGCCTTATATATCGTTTTCAAACGAAATCGTTACAGCCAATTTCAAAAAATTTGGAGTATTCAAAATCGTTCATTTAAGTGCAAAAAAAATTAATAAAAAGATCCTGTGGAATAACATCTAAATAAAAATATAAATTTTAAAACTTAGAAAATTTCAGGTTAAAAATTCTAGTTTTTTTTATAGATTATATTATTATTTATTTGGATATATATTTTTTTATTGTTTATATTATTCTTTATATGGATTTTTTTTTAAATTGAGAATTTTAGAGCTGTTTTTCTTCTTATTAGTGGTTTGTTGAAACCAATTTTTAGAACTATTGTATTTTAATACCATACACTCTTCGGTGGTTTTATGGTCTAAGGCGCTACTCTTGCAGTAGACTAGACTGTCAATGACGGGGAGAATCATATTCGAATCTCAGTGGGGTGGACTGGGGGTGATTTTTCCAAAATTGTTTTTCAATTTTCTTCCACGCAAATACGGGTACACTTCCTCTAAATATGACCTCGCTAATCCCTAAAACCATTAGTGTAGTTGGTAGGGGAGACTGGGGCTAGTTGTTAAAATTTACAAATTTTAATTTTTTCTAAATATCTGAATAGCATTAATTTTTTTAAAAATAACCTAATATTAATGGAAATTTATATTAGGTGTTAAAATAACAACCACTTTGTTGGATGTTAAATAATTAAATCAAATTGATGTCAATTCGTTCTGAGGATGTACATTGATACAGGGAAGGGTTAAGGCCTTACATTGGTGATTAATGTATATTTCAAGGGATTATAAGTAAATTTTGAAAGTTAGATAGTATAACTATACCAATGTAGTGAATTAAAGATTATTGCAGTATAAGTTATTCATAATATATTTTGAATTACTGATATTATACTTGAAATATTATTTGAATCATGTTAAATAAAATTTATTATTTGAATTATCGGTTCTATCAAATTAAACACAGAATTATGAATAAATAAACAAACTAAGCAATAATTTATATTAATCTCGTGTTCGTTAAAATATCATAGTAATATTGTTCATGAATTAGGTATAATATAAATTTTGTCAAAATAATACATTATGAACAAAGTTTATATCCAAACCTTAATCACTCATATCAGTGTCACAATTCATGAAGATGTAGCTATGGTTTCTGTTAGTGCATGCTTAATATGCCCACATTTTACATTCAATGCATTGTACTCACTTCTCTTTTGGTTTGGACGATTGGTAAGAACACATTAAAACAAGACAGAAACATTCATCATCTGAATTCTCCTCTGAGCTATTGCATTTTCTCAATAACTTTTCATCACTACCAAATTCCAGTTTTCTTTGATTTTTGCTTCTTCCATAACTAAACATTACTTTTCTGGCGTGTCAGTTAGAATTGTGGAATGGTGTGTTTAACATCCTCTAGTTTTATTTCTTGGTCCTGCCTTGGCAAATGAACGTCTATTGCTTGGATGTAGATTGCTTGAAGTAGTGACAGGTTATTTGGATTGATTCCTTTGAATGGGTCATCGATAAATAATGGTGGCAATAGATTGACATATGTATTTATGTTTCTAGAAGTTGTTGAAATAGGCCTACCTTCAGTTTGTTCAATTTTCACAATAGGTTGGTCAATGGAGGGAGGAGGTTCTGGCCTATCAGTGACAGCTCAGAGCATGAAATGTTCATCTGTGAATATTTATCTGTTAAATGGCCATATTCCATTTAAAAGTAATGCTCTTTCTAACAACACTTCAAATTTATCGTTCTTAAACCATACTTTAAGAATATAAATTGTGGGGCAAGTTGTTACACTGTAAGAATGTGCCCCAACACAAACGTGACAGTTTGCTCTATGACGCCATTTTGTTTGTTTTGTTTTCTACTAGGAATGAATTGAATACAAAACCAATAAAGGCTACATGGTGTTGTATCTTAATGTTTCATTTAGAGTACAATTTTAAATAAAAAATTTACCACTATTTTGTAGCAATGAGCCGAAACTAATAAAAGAAAGACGGTTTATTTTTGATGGTTAAAAAAATTAATCTTACTTGAACAGTAGAGTATTCGTGTGATCCGGCTCAACCCTCGTTGAAAAATTTGTGGGTAGAATTCTTCTCCTTCAATATACATCTTGAGGTGCTGCGACTAACCAGTTGCTCATAAAACTATATTTATCAATTTGCCCCTGTAACAAGTAGCCCCAGTCTCACCCAGGCGCAGATTCAGGGAAGGGAGGGGGGGATCAAAGGGTCAGTTGACTCCCCTGTGAAAGTTATAAAATTAATACAAAAACAAAATTAATATTCAAATTTTATAAATAAAATACATCCCAGATAAATTATACCATTTTTTATCTTTTTACGCGCAGACCCCTCTTAAGCCAGGTCCAACGTGTGATATTCGTCCACGTTTATTTAATGTTAGATATGACTCACGTAAGTGTGGAAAAAACCATACCAAGTAACGAACATTGTTCCTCATAGAGACGGTAGACTCCCAAATATCAAAAAGGCTAATAATTGTCTGAGATCAGTTCATCCACGAATACCGAATTTAGAGATTGTGTGGACGGCAGGAGCAGCGGAACTGGGGAGGACTCTTCCCCCCCGGAAATAATTTGCCCCTCCCTGGAATAAATTCACCCTTAGATATATTTCAAATCCTCTGATATTATCTAATATGAAGCTGAAAGATGGTCTTAAATCAAACTCCAAAATGACTTCTAGATGCATTCTATTGTCAAAAATTTGCCTGAGAAGACCGCTTCAAATAACAACTAGACTAGAGGCATCATCTAACTGGTAGAAAATGTCAGGGGAGGAAAGCTCTAAATAACTTCCAAGATCATCCAAATTTCAAACATGTCTAGGAGAGGACAACTCCAAATTGTTTCTAGACGTATGTCATTTTTAAGAATGTTCAGGTGAGGACACCCCAAATGGCCTATTTTCTGAAATAATTCAATTTACAAAATATTTTCGGTGGAAGAACACTTCAAAGATTATCTCCTAGAGGTATTTAATTATGTGGGAAATTAAGGTGAGGATCAATCTAAATAGCTTTGAGAGACATCCAAATTTCAAAAATTTCTAGGCTTGGAACACTTTCAATGGCTTATAAAAGAATCTAATTTAAAAAAAAATTAGGTTTAGACTGCTCATAACTTATAGAGTGAACCATTTAAAAAAAAAAATTGCTGAAGGAAGGCCACTCCATTATTATAATTATTAGCACCACGTCTTACTACCCTTCCGGGTTATATGCACGGGCCACTCCAAATAGTTTATAAAAACTATCTGATTTAAAAAAATTGGAGAGGATGACCATGGTTTAAAACATACATAAGATAAAATATGAATTAGAAACTATTAAATGGCTTTAAACAGAAATCTAACATTGTAAACAACTATTTTCTGTACAATTATGACCCCCGTATGAAAATGATCTGGATCCGCTCTGGGTCTCACCTACATAAGCGTGTTACTCGAACGGGTAATGAGACGTGGTGATAAAAATAAATATATATTTTAATGCCATAGCCTTTAAATTGACCACTTAACTGAATGCTTGGTTCACATAATAATAAAATTTAAACTTAGAATGGTGGGCTGAAGGTTGAGTGGTAGGAAAGTTAGGTTTTTAATCTCTTACGCTTACTATGTTTCATAAGATTAGAGATGTTATCCGAAAAAACAAGGATTTGTAATCGAAAAAAACTTGTAATCAAATTGTTTCTAGCCTCTCAACAGATAATATATCGTGAGTTGCACACTATCACTTAACACCCCATCCCTCCTACCTAACATTCCACTATTCTGACGCTGACATAATTCAAGAACAGCCTCAAGTGCGAACATTAAATGGTAAATAATTGCACTATGAGAAAGTAATAAGGCTACGAATAATGTTGGTTATATTATGACAGCCACGACAATTATAAAATACTAAGTAAACTGTTGATCCTAATTATAACACCTGCAAGCCAAAAAGAAACGGAATAAGAACTGTACCTTTTTTTTTTTCTTGAACACATAATGAATCTTACGAAAACAATCGTTACACGGTGCGTTCACAAACCCGCCAACAAAACAAATGTATTTGAGGTTAAAATTAAGTCAAAGTACCTTAACTTCCTAATCCAATATCAGCTCTAACTACAAACTTTAAATAATTGTTTTGAACATTTTAAACTGAGTTAGGGACATATGTATATCTATTTTTACCGATTAAATATTTTAGAGACAAAGTGATACTTCTCGTATTCATATGTGGAAAGGAAATAATTACAACAAAATAGTAACAATCAAAATACTTGTTCTAACCAAGAATGTATATAAGCCTTATTCGTTTGAATGAAACCATTCCCACTGTTGCTGAATGTAGCGAATACAAGTACTCCCCAATTACAGTGTCAGAGCATTCGTGAAAGATGGCATTTAATTATAGTCGGTAATCCAAATCCTTCCTCGAGCCCTGAAACATTTGTACCTTCTAGTTTGCTTTGGTTACAGTTCAGCACTATGTTTTATGAGAATTTGATTCTTAATTGAAAGCAAGACTCGCCTGGAAAAACATGAATAGCAATACGACAGTGGAGTAAAACGACAAATAAGGTACACTCCCGTCTTACAGTGTATGGTCAAGGACAGAGGCTTCTAAAACTGTTTTGCTCCAATACTCACTTTAAAACTAAGAATAATGTATTTCTTCTACAACGATTTTGAATTAAAACCAAAACAATTAGAAAGCTTGCAATATTTGCGTATTTTCGAGCACAAATTTGGTTTAATTGGTGAAATAATTTACTACCATATTAAATATTAATTTATTAATATAATGTTCTTATACTATTTTTTCTAGCACCACGTCCTACTTCTTAGGTCATACGTATATGTACTAATTACGCTAGTGAGTTAGAGATAAGTAAGGTTGATTTTAGAGAAAGTGTACCCTCATTTGCAAGGAGGGAAAGTGAATTTTTTTAAAACCCAACCGGCACATGAACACCAATCTCCCTGTCATCGATAGTATAGTCCAATACGAGAGTGACGCCTTATACCATGCGGCCAACGAAGCAGGTGGTTCTACATTTGAAGACATCAATACTAGTCATGTGAAATATAATTAGGGTAAGTTCGTAAAATATTATAGTAGTTTACCTTCATTTTAAAAGAATGAGTTTACTATGGTTTTAAATATAAGGTTCAGTTCTGGGAAATTATGTTAGATTTGGCCATAACTTTTTAAGTCACAGGAAATGCTCGATTTGATAGTAAAACTGCCAAACAATTATTTCTAAAGCACCATGTCTTACTACCCGTTCGGTTTACAGGCCTATGTAATAGTTACGCTAATGGGCTAGGAATGTGTAAGGTTTAATTTATAATAAGTGTACCCACATTTGTGTGGAGAGAGGGTGGGAAATCGTTTAGGAAATCCATCCTCATTACACCTGACCGAAATCGACAACTACCACTCCTTCATTGGCAGACTGGTCTATAGAAAGAGTGACGCCCTAGAACATGCTACCACCTAAGCAGGTCTAAATAAATAAATGTTGAGTTTGATGTTGATGTGATACCATGTTCATAACTTTAATAAGCCATTCTTTTTTATTATCTGTTTGCTTAGCTTACCACTAGGGACTTATTAGAATTTGGAACAAACATTCATACTTTAAATAAATGGTACGGAGCACCGCACAGACTTTCTCTCTCTTTCTATAAACTCGTAAGATTTCTGAACGGAATAATGTACGTTGTATCATCACCACTCCACATAAGAACACGCATAAAATAATATACAATGATATATAATCAATGAGAAAAGAGGCGCATCTTTGTCTACCTTAGAGCACTTCAAACAGTTTAATGTCTTCCACAAGGGTCAACACTTCGTATTAAAATTTCGATTTCTGGTTAAAAATTTTAACATTTTATATAGTGTTGCACATCTTCAAGTCATCGCATTGATATTTAATTATTCATTTATACATTTTGACCAATAAAAAATGTAAATATTGACTATTGAGTCTAAAATGGAGATAGATCATTGCTGTGCAAATATTTCTCCTAAGAGTTTTAAGGAAAAATAACATACTTTTTTTAGATACTTACTTATATTTAATTGCTCTATGGATTGGAGAATTATTGCGTTAAGAATTAAGTAGTATATGTTAACAACTAAAGCTCACCAAGTTGTATTAATATATTTGCGTTTATCTCAGAAACGGTTGCTTTTATAAAAATATATATCAAATATTTTTTTTTTATTTCTTATAGTCCTACAATTTTGCAATGATAAGTTGTTTAGTTTCTCAAATAGTTGTGGAGACATAGAAATTAACGCTTCTGTAAAGTACCCTAAAATCATTTTCATAGGAAAATGAAAATAGCCAGTTTATTTATAATCTTAATCAACGCCTAGATACGAATTTTAATCAAAATCGTTTGAGCAGAATTTGAGAAAACCAATTTTTTCTCTTTTCGCCCTTTATAAAACTACTCTTAATTTTAAGTTTTAATAGACACACAGACAGATGGCATTGCAAAGACTATTTTTTAGGGTTCGGGGGGCTATGAGACGTCAACATCCATCAACATTTCAGGTTAGTTTTTTTACGGTCGCAATACTTAAACTTTAATGTCCAAAAAGTTAAAATATATATAATTGAATATTGATTGAAAGTTATTGATTTTATAAAAATATGTTTCGAATAAAATATTTGTATTATAAATATATATACATATTGGTAATGCTAAATACTTTCATATCTCAAATAGTTTTGGAGCTATTATAAAAAATGTTTATTTACGCACCAGAACGGAGCCCTTAAAGCTATTTTGCCAAAATATTGAGAGAAGCCATTTTGTTTGGAATATTTATTAATGTTTAAAAATGAAATTTAATCAAAATCATTGGAGCCGATTTTGAGAAAATCGACTTTTTCTTTTTTTTTCCCTTCAGTAAACTACCCTTAATTTTAGGGGTGGATCTCCAATTCCAAAAATCCCTCGGGGCAACCCTATGAAAACTTTAGATATCAAGTTTTAGCTCATTCGGTAAAATAGTTTAGGCTCTAGTTGGAGGTACAGACAGACAGACAGACAGACGGAAATTCAAAATCCACTTTTTCGGATTCAGGGAGTCATGAAAGGTCAAAATTCATCAAAATCTCGAGTTCAATTTTTTTGACGATCACCATACTTTCTCTACCTGTAAGATAGAGAGAAAGTAAAAATATCAGTTATATATGTGTATTTTAATTAAGAGTTTGAAGGGGTATGTTCACTAGGCCATGACCTCAAAAGAGAAAGATGAGAGTATAGGTGCGAGCCCATGTCCTGTTTGAATTTTGCGTTTTTAGAGTTTATTTTCAGATATCATTAAATATGTGTCTATGTTTTTCATATTGGGTACATGACCTAAATGTAATCAGTTTTTTAAATGGCAGCCAAATATAGTACATGGATTTAAACGTATAGCAACAACAATTAATAAGTAATGTAACAAAGTTTGTTATCAAATGAAAGCTTTTATTCGTGGAAATGCAACTAATCACATTTTATTTACATATGTACACATACATTTGAGTGAAGTGCAAAATATTATTTGTGCATAAGTATTTGATTTATTATGTATATAGTAGCAGTTTGCTGTACACTTGCAAAATCTTAAACATCAAATTTCTTTTTTGTGACATGGGCAGACAGTGTTTCTGAATCATTTTTTGCAAGTTCAGGGATGTGGAAAATCATCAGGAATTGTTTCACTGGTGACTTAGGGCTTAAGTCCTCTTCCTATATAGATCCACACAATTTTGGTAGTAGGGTGGGTGCATCAACAAATACATGGTGGCAAAAAACCTCGTTTGTTTTGTAATCTTAGACTGGTAGAAGGCTGCGTGAGCTTCTCTAGATTGAGCCTTTTCATTTGATGATACTGGTGATCCCGAAGTGAAATTTGATGTTAGAATTCTAACAATAAACTCTTCTGCGTCAATCACTGTTTCACTGAGATATGTTTTACCAAATGTTTGTAATAGATGTGCTGGCGGTTTACCATGCTCTAAAGCTGTAATCTTTGTCCCAAATTTGCTTGTCATGTCAGACACAGTGATAGAATGTAAGGCTAGTAGAATTTAAGACAAACTGTGCTCCAGGACTTCCACAAGTTTATGAATAGCCACCGCACGTGATGTAATACCCTTTGCACAGAGAACCCAGATCTCAGACAATCCTTCCCTTTTAGAAGTTTTAAATAAATGATATACTGCGCATATAAAGACATCAGTGTCTGAGGATACTATTACAATACGCTCTAAATTTATAGCAACTGCATGATGTAGGCCTACATGAAGAAATGGCCTCTCATCAGCTTCCTACAAGTCAAATGGAAAAGATGAAATGTCTTCTTTCGTGCCATTTTCAAGAAGTATGCTTGTCTGTCCATACTCACCAAATTAACCAATATAAATAGGCTTAATACTGAAATCATTGCATTGTATTAGGCATTGAGTAAAGAACTGCTCCAACTAGTATTTATTACTTGAAGAGGCCCGGAACGCATGCATATTTTTTGGAAGACGGGTTTCCATTCCATCAATATTCATGTTAATTGAATGGGTGGTTATTCTTCTTTGCTGTTCAGCTGAATTAACACTATCTTCTTTGTATACATATTAGATTATGTCAATCCTAGAAGAGTTTAGTGCAATCGCTTTTATTCTCTGAATGATAAGCTTTGCAAAGTATCCAAATTCTTCATATAATTAGACATAACTGCTTGAGTTTTTCATGCAACTAACATATAATCAAACAAGGTTTTGGAGGTGTGAGATGAAGGAGGAGGCGTTTTTAAACTTGATTATTATAAGATCTTTCTCATTATCTTGGAGACCACACATTCTTCTATGGACTGATTAATGCATTATTTATGAAGTCTATTTTTTGCAACTGTTGCCCCTAACGAGTAAGTCCTATGATGCCTTCATGGCCCCTAAAAGGTTTATCATAGACCCGCTCAAGATCTTGGTTTAATTCTGACACAGCTAAACTTTCTCTTGATGCATAAAGGATGGGATGTAATTCTCCCAGTTTCTTGCAATCTTCAAGATATACAGACCCCGGTCTTGAGTAATTTATTTCTCCATATGAAAGAACAAAGGAAGTGCTCTTTGAAATGCAAACACATGTAGATCCCAGTTTCCCTCTAGGTCTGCCCGTGTCATGTTGAAGTGCTTATTATATTTTGTAAATAGTATAATACGCCTTACTTTAAATGCTATTGTTATGAGTGTGATGTTACAATGTTTAAATAAAGTGTGATTAGTTGCATTTCCACAAAAAGAGCTTTCATTTGATACCAAACTTGGCTACATTACGAATTAAATGCTATTAAACGTTTAAAACCATGCAGCCATTTTGAAACAATTGACGATACTCAGGTCATGTATCCAAGATAAAAAACATAGCTAGACACATATTTAATGATATCTGCAAAGAAACTCTCTATACATAAACTTTTCAACAGGACATGGGCCAGCCCCCCTCCCCCTCACTACAATTAGAGAAATAATTTAGGCAAATGCTTTTATAGACCTTCCCATACGTATGATCAAGCCTAAAGCGTTGAGGGCATCACCTTCTTGAAGGAAAATGAACTCACGCTATTTATTATAGGAATGGCAGTGCTAAAGCTTCAAATCAACTAAAACAATTCACACTAATCTTAAAATTGTATTTAATCAATCTGTTAGAAATAAAATGTATTTATTAATGGAAGGCTGGATCAATGTTTATAACTATTACTTGATCTAGAAATTGCGGCATTACGAGTTAAACCCTTCCATAATAAGTTATGAAAATTATAAAACTTAGAATGAAAGGTTTTTAATATTATAAGGACATATTGTTACTTTTACCCCTCATTTTGGCATGAAATATTTATTTTTAAACTAGCAAACCACTTCTTAATTAAAGCGGTATTTCTGAACATTTACAACGCGTTACAGCGCTAGTCGGTGGTATATAAAAATATCATCATATTTATCTAGGCTTAAATTTCCTTTAGTAAAACAAATACATTCCTATAATATTAAAGTGGTTTTAATAGCAATGAAAACGTCATTAGTTTTATCAGGGGATGGTCATACCAATGTTAATAAACCACATGTTCAAACCTCAAACAACTTACCCCTAGCAAACTAGACTGTAGTGAACCTGACACCTTAAACCACCATTGTGATTATTATACTTATTATTAATAACTACTAAATTTAAGGAGTAAGATGAGTAGGAACGTTTGGTGAAACGACACATTAAAAAGCGTGGAGGAAGGATGGAGAAATAAACCATGAAAATAACAATGTGAAAAGTATCTTTATGGTACCCGGTAAGGATCAAATTGATCCTCCAACTTCTCACTCTACGACTACTGCTGTTGGTAGGATCCTGCAATAAAAGACAATAAGCAAAATTATAGAACTGTTTCTTTTGCCAACGAGACTTACTACAGTCTCGGGATGTACGAACATGGAAAAAAGACATAACTGTGGGTTGAGTAAGGATAAATTTTGTAGAGGAATGGGGTAAAACCATTTATGAATAATCCCCTTCATTACACCCAATTGGGACTCAAATCCAAATCATCCCGTCATCGAAAGTCTAATCTGAAGCGGGGTTAATGACTTAGATCATTCAACCACCAAATTGGGTAAAAAAATTAGTTGAAATCATGTATGTCGAAATGGAAAGCAGCAGAGTGGTAACATACATATAGAGAGCCAATCAAAGATAGAATTAATGAAACAGGTTTAACGAGAGTACATAGAAAATGCACTTGATACAGTCAAAAAACTCCCATGTAAAAATTAACTTACTATTCTGACTACAATTTTTTTTAATGAGTACTTTCTGGTGAAGCAGAGAGTTATACTTTATTTATTTTTTGTTGCAAGAGATCTTATTATCTTTTATTTACCTCTTTCGAATTTTAAGTCAAAGAGAATTTTAATTGACGTTATAGAGGGAAAGATTTGTAATACAATATTTTTAATTGGCATTCTTTTCTAGTTTTAATGATATATTTATTTTTTTACCCATGCGATTGTTTAACTGATCATTTTGGCAGCAAAATGATACACGTCACATGTACTTAAAGTTCTCCGAAAAAACATGTCACTTAAGCAACGATTTTCATGATGACTGTTTTAATTGGTTAAGATAATTTAGATACAAACAAATAAAAACCTTGTTATCAAAATAATAATAGTACTTATTTAATTGGCTCTGGTAATATGACATACTTGATCCAAATCAACGAATACTTATTATGTCCAAGGGGGTTATTGGGTTTGTGTCAAGTTTAGTAAAAATGTTTTGTTTATTATTTTACTTCTTATGGACGCATATAAAATAATTTATATTTAAATTTTAACATTTAACTTTTTATGAATTCTTTTTCTACTAACCTCTACAATATTTGTTATTCTTATTTACTTTAAATTTGTATATCTATATAGGTATTTTATTAAATAGTTAGGTAGTGTAAGTATCTTTTTAATGTGTTTAACCATATTTACACCACCAAATATTATTTTAAAATCTTTTTAAAATATTTGACCTGTTCAGTCCAACTAAGTTCCGAGAAAGGAATATAGTCATGTTTGTATTGAAATGTTCATTTCATTTACTCTTAATGTTCTAAATTTGACATCACACACTATGTCCCTATCTTAGAAGCTAAACCATAGTGAAACTCTTCTTGATAACATCGTTATGATTCATTGTGAACAAAGTGTACTTATAAGTCAAATTATTTAATATTTCAAACATCATTATCTTCTTTAATTAAGTAGGATAAAAATGATAGACTAAGTGCCGTTAGGTTTTCCCCTAATCATTTTCACACTCTCCCTTCCCAAAGGGGTCAATTTTTTTTTTAAGTTCACCCTCCCAATCCTATCCTCGTTAAAGTATAAATATGGATACCCGAACGGGTAACGAGGCTCTTAGTGTAATAAAATACACGTATATACTCATGTATTTTTGTATCGGCGCTTTAGTTAGCACTAAATATGCCGACAACATGAACATGGGAAATATACATGATAGGTTAACACTAGAAAGCATAAGATTCAAATATATGTTGACATAAGAGTTTAATAGAACAAACAAAGCAAGCAATTACAAGAGAGACATCACTTTCAATGTTGACCTAATGAGTAGGCCAAATAACTTTCATAGCAATAAGATAGTAATTGACACTCATAGAGTGAACTAAGCGTGAAGTTTGTTTTATAAACAATCGCCTCGCTCTTAAAAGAGGTATACTCACACTTCCTAGAGTGAAAGACAGAACTGAGGTTATTTTAAGTTACTCCTCGACGGGAGACACAGATTAAAAACACAATACAGTAGCTATAGTACATTTGTTGCAACAAACATCTAAAGGATAATGACTGACGAGCAGAGCGGGGTCAGAACCTACTCAACTTCTAATACAAACAACCCTATTTTAAGAGGTTAGAACGATATATTCCAGTGAAGATAGCATGACCCTATTGAATTAGTTACATAAGTTACAGAGAGTTGTCTATCTGTCCCGGTCATAGAAACCCTGGGCATATATCTTAGGGAAAGTTTTCATTCAGGATTCTAGGCCTTCATACAGGCTGGCTGGTAACCAATTAGTATATCCAGGTATTATGAGTTTAACCATACTCAACCTAGATGCCAACCAGACACAGGTTATTATCTATCAACGAGGTATCATGCCACCCCTGAATGGAGTCGGCCATGAACATCAACTAGGGCGTGGGCCTCACCATAAGGGCAGTAACAAACCCACAAGTGGCACACCACCATCAGGTGAACAACAATGCTTGAAACGCCAAGGTTCCACCAGAATAACTAATCATTACTTAACTATGTCTTGACATCGGGCCTGGAACAACCTAAATTCCCCCTTACCGGCCTGATGGCACAGCAGACCACAACATGGTCATACAGGCCATGGAGTGAGACACACTCCAATGAAACCACTGGTCTTAAGGACCAATTATAAAAACAAGAGGTACGTATGATCTCTCATGACATGCTCAACATGTCTTGGCCAATGAAAACCTTACCTAATTATACATTTAAATAGTTAATAAACAAAAGAGTGACAGACACTCTTAGCTTTTAAGAAAAATCCCTTTTACTTTACATGATAGGACTAAGGGCCTTCTACTCCCCTCTAAAGACAAATTTATAATTTACGGCAAGTTATTTCCGTCTGTCCGGTGAGTCTGATGGCACCACCATCGTGACCGCATTATCTTGTTGTACTGTAGATCGGAGAGACTTTGGTCGTTGAATATTAGATTGTAACTGTGTTTTGTTCCCAGCGGACCGAGGCGTTTTATACGGGTTTAAAAGATGAACCACGTGCAAAAGGGAGGGGGTTAGAAGCACCTCTCGACGTTAAGAACAAACAGCACGTAGTCACCTTGCCATGACGTACACACCCTCACGAGCCACAATGTAATCCAATCAGTTCGTTTGATGGCTTAGTTGAGTTGAATGGAGGCCCGTATGTGTCCGTGCGACTCTTCCGACCGAGCCGTTCTTACCCAGAAATTTTCCCGAGGCGTGGTATGTAACAAATTATGTTATAACATATATATATATCCATATATATCTTAATACGTGAAATTATTTTCTCCAGCTGATTTATTCTGATCGGCAAGGACTGGTTAGCCGCTATATTTAACCACTAGTGCCAGAGTTAACGAGGAAAGAGGCACCAGTATGTCTGGTGTGGTCTGCAGTATATCTCCTGTATGTTAGCCACTAGTGCCAGTGTGGATGAGGAAATAGGCACCAGTATCGTCTGGTGTGATCTGCAGTATATGGAGAGGTTGCGGTTAGAGTCAAAGCTGGGTGAACTGAGAT